>CM052813.1:60384859-60443678 GCA_028533885.1 Nasua narica | reverse complement strand
CGCACAGGAGCCTCCGCCCACCCATGCAGCCCAGCATCTATTACAGGTATTCAAAAAATGCTCATAATTGTCCTTGCTAATTATCTTTGTTGGAGCAGCTAGTGGCTAATCTGCATTCAGCTCCCTGTCCTGACCTGGTGGACACATGTAAGATCTTCATCTTTGATCATTCTATTCATTTGGTTGGTTGGGAACAGAGGCTTATAAATTCTCAAGCAGAGAAGCAGGATGAAATTGACATCAGCACAGCATTTTAATAGATGTTAGCGGGTGATCTTAGAATGTGGGAGAAATTAAAGATAAGAAGACCACCCAGGAGGCCAGAGTAGCCCAGACATAGAGTGATTAGAGCTCCTAGTCCATAGTAAGAGTTGTATAAATCAAATAGGCCTAAGATTCCAGGCAGAGTAAGAGGAGAGGGGGTGGGGGAATTAGTAGGCAGGCAGTAAACTGAATATAGTAAATTAGGGAGTAATAGGAGCACAATACCCACTGAGATGAGCCCGAGGACCTCAGAGATTAGCAATTGGTGGTAATGGTATCATTTGGGGCGAAATGTGGCTAATTTGGCTTTTGACAGGAAATAACCCCAGGCAAACAGAGATAGGGTAGTGAATAAACAGTCTGGTAATTTGCCTAGCTAATGAGATTTTTAAATTAGCAGACTTTCTTTTGAGCACTTTTATGCTTTCAGAAAAATTGGGCAGAAAGTACAGTTTCCACTCACTCCTTCCTTCACCAATCCCCCAGTTTCCTCTATAAAGATCTGGTATTAGTGTAGTGCATTTGTTACAACTGTTACAATTGATAAGCCAATACTGATACATTATTATTAACTAAAGTCCAGAGCTCAAGTTAGGATTCCTTCTTTATCTTACACGTCCTATGGGTTTTGAGAAATGTACAATGAACTGTACCTGTCACTGCAGCATCACAGAATAGTTTCAGTCCCCAACAAATCCCCTGTGCTCCATCTCTCTATTGTCTTCACAGTTTTGCCTTTTGCAGCATATCAGAGAGTTGGAATCATACAGTAAAGCCTTTTCTGACTGGCTAGCTAAGGAGATTTTGAAGAGGATTTTGATTTATTTGGGAATTCATTTGATTTTGAAGATAATCAGACCTTTTTACAGTGCTCAATTCATCTTCATTCTTAAAGAAACATATGTTTAGGGCAAACTTTGTATCACGATCAAAGAAAGGAAAATAGTATCACCTGCCATAACAGAAGGAAACTGAAATATATCATTTAGATAGATTTAAATTTAAATTGTAAAATGATCATCCATGTGCTATCTGAGAAGAATCCTTCTCACCACCTGTCAATGCCAACACTTTAGGAAACGCTGATTTGAATATTTCCCAGCCCCCTCTTCCCCTCCCCAGTCCCTACTTTCAACTTCATCCCTTTGATCTGCAGTTTAGTGGCTGTGAAAAGAGAAGAGCAAAGGGAAACAGATGTGCTGCCTTCATGTATCTAAAGAGCTGAGGAGCAGAAGGAAAAGGGGAACATTCAGTAGACACCCATGATATGCTAGGCACTGTGATGAGTGGTTAAAATATATGATTTGGTCCAAACCCCACAACAGCCTATGTGATTGGGATTCTGATCTTCATCGGCGGGATCGGGAAGCCAAGGTTCCGAGAGATTCTAAACTACCCAGCTTGTTAAGTGATGAAGCAGGGTCAAATCCAATATTTCTATCCATTTGTCCAGACCATGCAGTCCATTATGGAGAAAGGGATTTACTCTTTGTTGCTTTAGGAAGCAGAACTAGGACCAAATGTTACACAAGCATATTTCAGCTCAACAGAAGACTTTTCCTTGTGCTATTATGGCCTAGCAGTAGAAATAGGCTCCCTTGGGAAGTGGGGAGCATCCCTCCACCAAAGTGTGCAGAGATCACAGCTGGAGACCACTTAGAGGGAAAGCCACAGAGGGTATGTCTCCCCATCGCCAAATGGAAGGTAGGCTCGGGAGCTCTAAGCCCCTCGGGGGCAAATGTTCCGTAACTCCAAGCCTCTGTGGCTCCTTGTGCTAACACATAAACTTCCAAAGAAGGTGCTGATTTGTTTGAATGTCGGCAGAGCATTAACTACTACTTTGGGACACCTTAGTCTTTCTGCAAGCCATATTCTTTCTGTAGCCTTTATTAGGGGTCACATGAAAGACATAAAGCATCAAAACAACTGTTTCCAGATGGACCTGACTAGCTGAATTATTTGAAAAAAACATGTCACTGGAAAGCTGACAAGCTTCTGGAGACCAGGAAAACGTATTCCATAAGTCTATCAATACCACCTTGGATGGAGATAAAACAGCTTCCCTGCGATGAAGTATGCTGACTCGTGACTTGGGCATCAGCTTGTTTAGCAAAAGGCTTTGAGATTAATCTTCTCTTTTGTCGGTAGAAATTGGCACGGACTCTGGGACAACACATGGATAATGTTTTAGCTAATCCTTTAGCGTCTTTATTTAACTATGCTTTAAGCAATGAATTTCTGCCTAAGAGTCCCTGAGAATACTGAGATGGGGCATAAAAACATGGATATTCTTATATTACCCCTGCTTCATTGGCTGAACAAGTTCATGGTCCCAGTGTCTATGCATCTGTCACTTCGGAAGGCAGAACTGAGCCCTTTAGAGATGCTTTTTATGTGAATGGCTCACACATGCAAGGACAGGCACATACCACAGGGAGAGCTCAGTAAATCCCACTCATTTGCAATGTCTTCATTCATAAATATACACACAAAGATAAGAAAAGCCATGATTTTGCTGTCTTCTGCTCGGAAAGAACTACAACACCCCAGCCACTGGATTACCGAATGCCATCTCACTAAGGGCCCTGATTAGACTTTTCAGTAACTCTTGCTCCTGTATGATTCACAGGGGTTTTATAAGCCACCAAAATCATCTTACTAGTGCATATTAATATTGTACTTCAACAAACTCTTCTGTTCAGATTCAGAAAATATAAAATGTCCCTATGTGTCAGAAGAGCAGAGACTCCCCTTGATAGAAAAGTGTCAATTCATTCTCCTCCAACCCAAGGCTAACATCCACCAAATTTCTTCCTTCCTTCCTTCCTTCCTTCCTTCCTTCCTTCCTTCCTTCCTTCCCTCCTCTTTCTTCCCCCCTTCCTTCCTTCCCTCCTCCCTCCCACCCACCCTTTCCTTCTTTCTATCCTTCCTTCTTTCTTTCTTTCTTTTCTCCCTCTTTTTCTCTCTCTCTCTCTCTTTCATGAAAATGAAGTCATTCCCTTCTGCCTGACAAAGGCAACAATATCCAATCATGATCATACTGGAATGAAGAACCCTTTTCCCATTTGGACACTTACTGAGATGAAAATTGCGGTTTAAATGCTTGTGTTCAGAGGCACCTGGGTGGCTCAGTTGATTAAGTGTCTAACTTTTGATTTAGGCTCAGGTCATGATCTCAGAGTCGTGAGACAGAGCCCCACATGTAGGTCTCAGCACTCAGTGGGGAGTCTGCTGGAGATTCTTTCCCTCTGTCCCTCACCCCATGCACGCATGCACTCTCTCTTTCTCTATAATTAAATAAAATTTTAAAAATTTTAATGCTTGTGTTCATCAAGGAGCTTGTCTTCAATCAGCTTTGGGCATCCATAGTGTTACATACGAAATAAAGGCACAGAGTAGATTTCCCATGGTGGCATGTTGGGGAAACAGTATTTCTCAATGCTGGTTCCTGTTTTCTCCCTTCTCTGCCTCTGCCCAAGGAGCTAAAGGCAGATGCCACTGGCTGCCATGTCAAGAAGTCCCCAACATTCCTGAGCTGAAGCAAAGTTATAGCACAGATCCAAGAAAACTTCTTGTACCTGCAGTGCTGATATGTGACCCAAGGAGGGAAGATGAACAGAAATATCTATTGAGGAAGGATGGGACACCAAGTACTGCACATTGTCATCCAATCCTAACAGCCATTCGGCAAAAGCAGAGGAATAACAATTCCCAGTAAGTAATCGATAAATGTTATTTCCCTCCCCATGCCCATCTGCAGTTAAGAAAATGATGCTCAAAGTCATATTAACTGTCACAGTGTTAGAATCCCAAACTTCCTATCTGCTTCCAGAATTCATTCTTTTACCACTGCCCTGTGTTGACACCCCCTTAATTCTTATGGATTTGGGCTATGTTTTCTCAGTCTCCATCAGAGCGTTGGTGAACAGTTGTGCGACTTGTGTCTGTGCCACGCTCAAAGCAATCCGGCTGAGGGGCAGAAGGGGGCTCTCAGCCCACCTGCATTCTGCCCAGGAAGCCATGTCCCCTTTCTAGAGTTATGCCTTCATCTCCTAGGGCTGCTGCAACAAATGACTGCAAACCAATAAACTTACCATGACAGAGATTTAGTCTTTCACTGTTCTAGAGGCTGGAAGTCTGAAATCAGGGAATCGGCAGGGTTGGTTCCTTCTGAAGGCTCTAGGGGGCAATCCCTTCATGCCTCTCTCCTGGCTTACAGTGGTTGGCACCCCTTGGCTTGTAGTTCTGTGGTGTCAATCTCGGCCTTCCTCATCTCCCTGTGTCACCCCCGTGTTTCTCTTCTTCTTCTAAGGACACTTGTCATTGGAATTAGGGCTCACCTGGTTGATCTAGAATGATTTCATCTCAGGGTCCTTGATTTAATTATATTACCAAGATCCTCATTCCACATGAGGTCGCATCCACAGGTATCAGGGGTTAGGACTTGCATGGGTCTTTTTGGGGTCACATCAATCCATTTTAGGTTGTATCCACCTGGAAGAAGAGCAGCTTTTCCTAATTGTTCCACCTCAAAAGGATATGATTTTCTATTTATCACAAGGACATCTATGGGCTAATGGATATCCCAATCCCCTCAATGTGTTCCCTGATTCCTATTGTCTATCAGTCTAGGATTTTAACCCATTCTTTCTCTGCAATCTTTTTTTTTTTAAAGATTTTATTTATTTATTTGACACAGAGAGAGAGATCACAAGTAGGCAGAGAGGCAGGCAGAGAGAGAGGGGGAAGCAGGTTCCCCGCTGAGCAGAGAGCCTGATGCGGGGCTCGATCTCAGGACCCTGAGATCATGACCCAAGCCTAAGGCAGAGGCTTTAACCCACTGAGCCACAGGCCCCTTTCTCTGTAATCTTTAACCCGTGGCTGGGCTTCTGACAGTCTACTCAGCTCATGCTACCTCTCTGAGAAACAGAGCTTGGTGGAGTCAGTATGTGGTCAGCACTGGAATTAGATCTGCCTACTGGACTTCACGGTGGGGAGATAGGCCCTGAGGGCACAGGCTCTACCTGGCGAGAGGCTGTGAAAGGTAGCACTAATGAAATCTATAGGCTTAACAACAAGCAGCGGCCCAGGTGAGCAAGTAGCCTCCAAGAGTCACTCAATAGGCTCAAAGCTCATAGCAGCAAGAATGGACTGATAGCCATTTTGGGAGGATGTATGGGAGGCAAGAGGAGAGAAGGGGCAACTATCAGTCATCCAGATACTAGTCTGGGCCTTACAGGGGGATTTGGGGACAGACCTAGCCATAAAAAGGCCACGTTGTAGTGCCCCAAAATGTGGGCTGTAGACCCTTCAATCTGTGTTAGATCAGGATCTGTTTGGGGCCCCAGTGGAGGGAGAGGAGTAGTCTCAGACTGGAGTCAGGCTCAATGTCCACTATGTCCCTGTCTCTCCCGACGAACCCCCCCATGTTGCCCTTGCTTTTCAGGCCCATCCCTGGCAGGTGAGAGCAGTCCCCTGCACTCCCTTGCTCAGCCCCCTCGATTCACTTGGTTCATACCATCTGTGATACTGCCGTATATAATAAGAAATATATATTTGGTCTTTGTCCTCATTTCTGGCACAGAGCTCCTAGGACCTTAGGAATTTCCTATGACATAATAAAGGTGTCTTTGTTATGTTAATGAGGTAACTTTTAGAAAGTCTTTAGGTAACCTAAGGATGGGGGCTGGTGCCAGAAGAGCCAAGCAAGTGATTCGAAGGTTGGAAACTTCACTCCCACCCAACCTGGGGAGAGGGGCTGGAATTTGAGTTCATTTGACAAGGGTCAGTGATTTCACCAGCCATGCCCATGTAATAAAGCCTCCATAAAAACCCAAAAGGATAGGCTTCAGAGAGCTTCTGATCTGTGAACACAGGGAGATTTGGGGAGAGTGGTGCACCTATAGAGGCCATGAAAGTTTCTGTTCTTTTTCTGGCTATTCCTAACTTAAATTCTTGTATAATAAATCGGTAATTCAGTAAGTAAATGTTTCTCTGAGTTTTTTGAGCCGCTCTAGCAAGTTGAACCCAGGGAAGGGGTCTTAGGAACCTTTAATTATAGCCAGTCAATGAGAAGAACAGGTAACAACCTGGACTTATAACTGGAATCTGACATACAAACAAGGGGTCCTGGAACCTCCAATCTACAGTTGGTTGGTTGGGAGGCCAGGTCATAGCCTGGGCTTGTGACTAGTGTCTGGGAGGAGGGACAGACTTATAGGACTGAGTCCTTAATCTATGGAACCTGACACTATCTCAGGGTAGATTGTGTCAGAATTGAGTTGAATTCTCAAACACCTCGTTGGTGTCCAGTAATTGGTTATTGGTGTGGATGAACCCCCACTACACACACACACACACACACACACACACACACACACACTGGAATTGGCTATAGAACCCCAAATACTATCCCAGACCTTGCCCTGAGTCTAGGTTTCAACTACCCGATGCTGACTATGGGAGGCAAAGGAGAGCTCACAAAGTGCATGAGCTTCCCCTGGAAGAGTTCCAGTGCAACTAAAGCAGGAAGCAAGCAGAACCTCATGACTATTTTATTTTTGGACTTCTTGCCACCAGTATAAATGAGTAAGAATAGACGTTCAAAGACTTTCTAAGAATGCTCGTGTGTGAAAAGGACTGACTGGATTGATTTTAGAAAGCAAACCTAAATTCCATTCCAGGAATTGTATAGCCTTGCAAGTTCTTGAGCTTCTAAATAAAAATCTCTGGGAATCTAATAATACAGTCTTGATGGTACACATGTCTTTACAGTATTTATATTTAGTGGTCATTTTCCACTCCGACATGATTTCCTGCCAAGAACATCACATTCCAATAGATTTTGTCATATGATGCCTGATGCTTATTTTATTGTTCCCCAAATAATCATTGCCATGGAATTTGGGGCTTATGATGGAGGAGTGAATTCAATATTTTGTCTTTAGTCTGTCTCCAGATTAAGGAGATTTATTGAGGGCCTACTGTCTGCAGTAAATTGAGCCAAACTAAGAAAAAATAGGGCCTGCCCCTGGGACATGTGATGGACTTGTTTAGAATTACTGAGAGATATAGCCAGAGAGGAAGGAGGTGTCAGATGTCAGCAGTAAATGCCTTTCTGAGGTCTGAGCACCAAGACAATAGGGAGTAGGTATAGACTCCTGTACAGAAGAATCAACAATACTTTAATAAAGAAATTTGGCAATGATGCCTACAACAATTTAAAAAAGAGAATAGAAGGAAGATTAGTGGAGGCTTTTGTTCAGTAGATGGTGGGTGAGATGTAGCCGCAGTGAAAATGGAGAAGTGGCCACAAAGATCTCAAGGAAAGGTCACTGGGCTTTGCCTGGGTTTAAATACACAAGTTATTCATTCCAATGAGCTTGTTTCCTCATTTGTGCAAGGAAGGCTAATAGTATCTATGTCACTAAGTTATTCTGAGGGATGCATGAGATAATGAATGGCACAAGGTAATCAATGAATAAATAAATGACTACAGTCTAAAGGATGAATCCCAGGGACCCTGTGGGATGAAAATCATCCTGCCTTATGGACTATGTCAGACAGGGTTCCTAGTTGCAAGTAGAGAAACTGATCATGGAAGAAAAAGAACTGACTGGAAGGACACTAATCTGCCCACACAATTGCTAAGAAGGTTGGAGGAACCAGACTTGGAAAACAGGCAGAACCAGAAGACGAAGTAGCGGTCAATCACAACAAAAATCAAGCCAACAATCCAACCAGTGAGCTCACCCCTGTTGCTAAGCACAGGGACCATAGTTTGCATTGCTCCCACTGCCCACCACTAGACACAGACACCGTCCCTGGAAACACAGTTGGCTGTTGGCACTGCTCTCACCCCCATCCGAATGCACTCCCTACTGTCCCTGCTTCTTTGAATCTCTCTCTAATGCCTAACTCCAAGTCTGGGGCAGATTGGCCAAGCCTGGGTTGGGTGCCTTCGACCTCTGGCAAGCAACTATCTTACCTCTGGTAAGCAACTTGTTTTCCATTTCTATAATGAGAGGTGTCTGATGCACCTGCCAAAACGCATAAGCTTGGAAATGGATTTGTATTCTGGGACACCAGAAAAATGACAAACATCTGTTAGTATCACTGCCTGGGAAGTGAGGCCATGTGGAGAAGGTAAAGGTTGTTTATTGTAAAGTATGAAGCCCAAGGCAAGGGAAGTTGTGGTTCTATTTTCAATAGCTGGAGAAAATAAACTGATTTTTTTTACAGCTTTATTAAGATATAATTTACATGCCACAAAGTTCACTCACTTGAAGTGTGTAATTCAATGTTTTTTTTATCCTATATACAGAATTGTGCAACCATCACCCTAATTTAAATTTAGAATACTTTCATCACTCCAAAAGGAAAGCTCATAATCATTAACAGTCACTTCCTGCTATTAGCTCTAGGAAACCACTGCTTCCTGTCTCTCCAGCTTTATGTATTCTGGACATTTTATATAAGCTGGACAATACAAAGTGTAGGCTTTTGTGGCTTGCTTCTTTCACTTAGCAAAATGCTTTTGAGTTTCATCCATGTGGTAACATTTACATCAGTATGCCATCCTTCTTATGGCTGAATAATATTCCATCATATGGATATCACATTGTGTTTATCCAATCATCAGTTGATGGAAATTTGAGTTGTTTCTCCTTCTTAGCTATTTATGAATAATGCTGCTAAAAGCATTCATGGACAAGTTTTTGTGTGGACATATATTTTCATTTCTCTTGGGTAGATGTTTAGGAGTAGGACTACTGAGTCAGATGGTAACTCCATGTGTAACATTTTAAGGAACTGTCAGGCTGTTTTCCCAAGTGGTTGTACCATTTACATTCCCACCAGCCTAAGTATGCTAGGTTCTTCACATCCTTGCCAATACTTGTTATTGTCTATATTTCTGATTATAGCCATCCTAGTGGGTATTAAGCTTGACAGTTGGCCATAGATATCCAAGAAAACCTATCCTGATGTTGTTAGCCATCATCATCAACATCACTGAGGAATCAAGTTAGAGGAGTGAAAATGTGGAACCAGTTTAGTTTTTCTCGAAATCTGCAATAAAAATTTTCCTCATTATTAATTATATCTTGGATAGATGCCATCACTTTCCAGACATTTTCTGAAAAGTTATTAAAAGTTCAATCTAAGGATGCCTGGGTGGCTCAGTTGTTTAAGCCACTGGCTTCAGCTCAGGTCATGATCTCAGGATTCTGGGATCGAGCCCCGCATCGGGCTCTCTGTTCAGCAGGGAGCCTGCTTCCCCTTCTCTCTGCCTGCCTCTCTGCCTACTGTGATCTCTTTCTCTGTCAAATAAATAAATGAAATCTTTTAAAAAAAAGTTCAATCTAGTCAAATATTTCATTCTCAAATGTGATTTAAATCTCATCTCCCTAAACCTCCCTTTCCTTGTCTCTTGCACCACTTTGACCCCTTTCTGGAGAGGTCTTAGGTGCAGAGAGAAACATGGTTTGGCCCTTCATTACTCTACTCCTCCCCCACTGGGACTGGGAATGAGGCAGAAAGATTGGTGAATTATAAAGATACTGCCATCATTCTTAATAATGGACTCAATCCGGGGTGCCGGGGTGGCTCAGTCAGTTAAGCGTCTGTCTTCGGCTCAGGTCATGATCCCAGAGGTCTGGGATGGAGCCCTGCATTGGGCTTCCTGCTCAGCAGGAGTTTGCGTCTCCTTTCCCTTTGCCTGCCGCTCTGCCCGCTTGTGCTCTCTCTCTAGAAAATAAATTTTAAAAATCTAAAAAAAAAAAAAATGGACTCAATCCAATGGAGTAGGAGTAGGTACTATTATTACCCCTATTTTACAAATAGGAAACCAGACACACAGGGAGGTTAAATATCTCAAGTAAAGGCATATAAAGTTTGTCAGTGGCAGACCCAGGATTCAAATCTTAGTCTGGTTCCAAAAACCTCTTAGTGCTCACAACCACGAGGCTATTTTCCGAAAAGGATAAGTATCACCTTAGTTAACTGGGCAGTTCTGCCTCTCCACAGTATGCCATGAGGACATATCTGGCTTCAACTGTTGTTGGCTTTTTCCAGTATGTGGAACATTTAGCAGTGATTTGTCCCACTTGACATCCAGTGAAAGCTCTCAGAGTGAATGGGTACAAAAGTGAAGATAAAAATCTTAAGTACTGAACTATGAAATATGACACAGGCAGGAGAGAAGCCCAGCAACACGGTAGGGGATGGTGTAAGGCAGCATTTCAGGAAGTGTGCTCGAGGGTAGCCAAGTTTGCCGGGAGCCCAAAGGAGGTCATGGAGAAGGCAGGGATAACTGAGAACAAGGAAACTGGGCCCTCAATAATGGCGTCCAAGAATACAGGTCTGCAGGTGCATTTTGGGAAAATGTGATTAAATGGAAATACAGAGTGATATGTGGAAAAGAATATCAAATAACTGAAGGAGAATACACAGAGGGTGCTTTATTTTCCAAGTAAAGGAAGAAAAAGGTGGTTCACTCAGTTGAGGAGAGGTTACTCACATTCACAGATGACATTCACAGAGCCCCATCCCAGATACTAACTTTTTAGGCTCACCAGTGCTCAGAGGTTAAGTTCTATTTACTATCATCTTTGTTTTCCAGGTGCAGTTAAAAAATGTGATGAAGGTCCTACAGCTGGTGAGTGCAGAACTGTTGATGCCCACACCAACATACTCATACACTTACTGTATTCTTTTGGCTCTCAGCAGATAGGACTGGGGAGCTAAGGAGAGAGGAATAGTTTAAAAGAGTCCTTTTGTCCTCAATAAGTGATGCTGGGAAAGTTGGACAGCTACATATAGAAGAATGAAACTGGACCACTCCCTTACACCATACACAAAGATAAACTGAAAATGGATGAAAGAACTCAATGTTAGAGAGGAATCCATCAAAATCCTAGAGGAGAACATAGGCAGTAACCTCTTTGACATTGGCCATAGTAACTTCTTTCAAGACATGTCTCCAAAGGTAAGTGAAACAAAAGCAAAAATGAACTTTTAGGACTTCATCAAGATAAAAAGCTTCTTCACAGCAAAGGAAACAGTTAACAAAACCAAGAGGCAGCCCACAGAATGGGAGAAAATGCTTGCAAATGATATAACAGATAAAGAGCTAATATCCAAGATCTGTAAAGAACTTCTCAAACTCAACACTCAAAAAAACTAATAACCCAGTCAAAAAATGGGCAGAAGTGCAATTGCAGGGTCATAGGGTAGCTCTATTTTTAATTTTGTGCCCCAATGTTCATAGCAGCAATGGCCACAATCACCAAACTGTGGAAAGAGCCAAGATGCCCTTAAACAGACAAATGGATAAAGAAGATATGGTCCATATATACAATGGAATATTATGCCTCCATCAGAAAGGACGAATATCCAACTTTTGTATCAACATGGATGAGAATGGAAGAGATTATGCTGAGTGAAATAAGTCAAGCAGAGAGAGTCAATTATCATATGGTTTCACTTACATGTGGAGCATAAGGAAAAACATGGAGGACATTGGGAGAAGAAAAGCAAGGGTGAATTGAGAGAAATCGAAGGGGGAGATGAAATATGAGAGACTGTGGACTCTGAGAAACAAACTGAGGGTTTTGGAGGAGGGTGGGGTTTGGGTGAGCCTGGTGGTGGGTATTGAGGAGGGCACGTATTGCATGGAGCACTGGGTGTGGTGCATGAACAATGAATCTTGGAACACTGAAAAAACACTGAAAAAATAAAATTAAAAAAAAACGGGCAGAAGACATGAACAGACACTTCTTTAAAGACATAAAAATGGCTAACAGACACATGAAAAAATGCTCAACATCACTAGCCATCAGGGAAGTACAAATCAAAACCACAATGAGATACCACCTTACACCAGTTAGAATGGCAAAAATTAACAAAACAAGAAACAACAATTGTTGGTGAGGATGTGGAGAAAGAGGGACCATCTTACACTGTTGGTGGGAAGGAAAGCTGGTACACCACTCTGGAAAACAGTATGGAGGTTTCTCAGGATGTTAAGAATAGAGCTACCCTATGACACAGCAACTGCTCTACTGAGTATTTACCCCAAAGATACAGATGTAGTGAAAAGAAGGGGCACATGCACTCCAATATTCATAGTAGCCATGTCCACAATGGCCAAATTGTGGAAGAAGCTGAGATGCCCTTCAATGGATGAATGGATAAAGACGACGAGGTACATATATACAATGGAATATTATTCAGCCATCAGAAATGATGAATACTCACCATTTGCATTGACATGGATGGAATTAGAGGGGATTATGTTAAGTGAAGTAAGTTGAGCAGAGAAAGACAATTATCATATGGTTTCATTCATATGTGGAACATAAGCAGTGGCACTGAGGATGATAAGAGAAGGGAGGGAAATCCAAAGGAGGAGAAATCAGAGAGGGAGATGAACCATGAGAGACTATGGACCCCAGGAAACAATCTGAGGGCTTCAGAGAGGAGGAGGGTGGCGGGAAGGGGTAACAGGATGATGGATATTGAAGAGGGCACGTGCTATGATGAGCACTGGGTGTTATACTTAACTGATGAATGGTTGAACACTATATCAAAAACTAATTATGTAGTACACAGTGGCTAACTGAACATTAAAAAAAAAAAAAGAGCCCTTTTGGAGACATGCCAATTAGAAAGGAAGAGAAGACTTGTCAAGCACTGGTAAGAGCCAAGCTGATGTGAATGGCAGCTCATGGGGAGCTAGGTCTTCATGATTATATGTTGTCTCAGACCCTCTGGGGCAGACAGACATGAATGGGGAGTGTAGACAGTGGCAGAGATGGGTCTGGAGATCGTTACAAGTGTGCAAGGAGACCTGTAGGTGAGAGCCCTGAGCGATGGAAAGGGCAGCCCTTAAACAGTGCCACAAATTACCCACTGGATCCCCATGCCTTTAAATTCTATGAGGGCAGAGACATTTTCCATCAGAATCCCAATTCTGCAGTATCCTCTCTTTGAATTTTTTTCTTCTTACATTGAGGTACCAAGGATTACACTTTGCTACCTCTCTCCATTCAATTGGAACACTTCAATAATTTACCCATTTATGAGTGAATTCACAGTCATGGCTCATCTGATTTCAATCATTTACACATCATGCATATGGAGGTTATTCTGAGCCAGGCACTGACTTAGCTATTGCTTTATGGGCTAACAAGTGGGGAAATTTGGAAGACGGGTGGATCTGAGGGCTTCACGGTCATGGTCTAGAACTTGCCACATCTGAGCACCAGCCCTCTTGTCCAAATAACGATTCCCTCCTAAGACTCTTTCCTCATAAGGACATCTGTTCTTCTGTTTAGCCCCTGGGCACTTCCTTCTTCTGCCCTGTGCTCCATCTCAGGCTCCCAGAGCCAGGAAACTACTTACCTATTTTCTCAAAGATGGCCACTCACCAGGATCTCAAGACTGAAAGGCTCCCCAAAAAGACATCCAAGACACAAAGGTGGCCTAAGGAACTTTTCAGAAGTGACCAGTGAAGACCAGAAATGAACAGGTCCTTCCCCAGTGGTTTGGACTACATAAGACCCCCGGAATTTTTATGACCCTCAATCACGGGGAGTGAAGAGTGTCCACAAAACACACTAAGACTGACTTTCCCCCAGACATGGAAGTAGAGACTCAGAGCAGACTAATAAAATTTTAGGAAATAAAAGAATATGTGTGTTCTGGTATGCAAGGGTTGTGTAGTAAAATTAACATTCTCCATAGATTAATTAACTAAAATATTTTCAAGCTATCAGGTAAACAATATTTTTAACTCTTCAACTACTGGAAAGATCTCTATTATATATCACTTTCTAACATTTATGAATATTAAATTTATATATCTAACATTTCTGTTCCATGAAACACAACTACTGCCTACTCTTTCAGAGGAATACTATCCTTTTGTTAAGATAATGTTTTGGTTCTTATTTGAATAAATAAGTAAATCATTCCCAGAGAGTCTTAATTAATCATAAAATTCCAAAGAGGACTCATCCAATTCCTACTTTTCTGATATAGAACAAAGATCTGTTTTGAAATAAGTACATACCTGTGAACTTTACCAAAAATTTTCCACTACAAAATACCATTTTGAAGGCATTTTCAGATCATAATATAATTATCAGAAAAACATATCACCATGATATATTGGGTATGCAATACAATTTTTTAAATAAATGAAATTATTCTGTAATTTTATGGATTGAAAACTTGGCTAATAAGAAAAATCCCCCTTTAGTTACAACACAATTACACCCCAAATCAAAACTGCTCCTGACAGATAAAGCCTGAAAAATATTTTTATGAAAAGTTATATAATGCCAAATAATTTTTACTGGGCATACTGATCTGAATACCTGTAGCACTGCAAAAGGGAACTAAATATGTACATGTGAATTTCTAAATTCAGCAAATGAAAACATTTCAAGAAATTGTTTTTAAAGTGCCATTAGTATGTCCAAGAATTTATTTTATAGCCTTAAAATGTTGTAGATTGTTCTGTTGTTTCCAACTATAATTTTTTATATCCCAGTCTTATAGGATCTCATAAAATTCAACTCTTAATGCAAAATCTTCTTTTAAGCATTCCCTCTTTCCCAGCTATAAAAAGTTGCATTTCAGCATGAATTTCCATGTCTACCATATGTGATATCCCACTCTTTGTCCTTGTTACAATTCCAATCATATTATTGACTTAGTACATTTTTGCCAGCTATGTTCATGTTTTGATTTTCCAGTGAAAGGGTCATTTTATCTGGTGTTAAGCAGCATGATTTGAAAACATAAGATGGCAGTGGGGAGCAAAAAGGAAATAGGGAAATAATACATCTGCTTTCCTAGATTTTCTTTCCTCTTCGCCTTGAAAGAACTCCAGGCATAATAGAGACATCCAGAAAAAGTGTTCAAATACATATTTGAGGAGGATGAGGACTTACAGAATAAATGATCAGAAATAGCTCAGACTTTCCAATGAGATACAGGAAGAGTACAATAGTGAACATGAAATTACATCCTAGAGGAATTTTGAGAGTTTATGAGACAGTTGTATGCCAAAGGACATCAGGAACTTTTAAAGGTTTGAACAGTCATTTATGAATTATATATCTTAATAAAGTTGCTCCAAATGGGAGGGGAAACACATGGCTATAAATATCTGGGCTAGGTGCTGAAGGAGTTGGGTGGGATTCATATCTCTTCCTTCTCATTTGATACGATCTTTCAATATATTATTAAAATAATCCTTGTTCACAGTTGAAGTTGGAAAATACAAAGAAAAATTAAAATAGAAATAAAAAATCACTCCTTATTCCATTATCTAGATATAACTTATTCCTTTCTGTCTATGTGCACATTACTACCCTATTGGAGTTCTTACTGTACTTTCCTGCTTGCTTCACTTAATAGATCTGAAATATTTTCTCCTATCTTTATTCTTTGAAAATATAAATTTTAATGCTGGGATAATATTCCTCCCTATAATTTCCTTAATAAATTTAAACATCTAATTTTGGAATAGGTTATTTGCAATTTTTCATGATTACAAATAATGCTATAATAAACATCCTTATACAAAAATCTTTATTTACATGATTATTCCCTCAAGATAAAATGCTGAAAAGTGATGTTACAGAGTCAAGTGGCATAAACTGGCTTCAGATTTTTGATTTACACAGTCTAACTGTCCAGTAGAAAGGTACCCAAAAGGTGACACCAATTTGCACCACGAATAGCTGCGTCTTTCCAACCACATTCTTATCTCATAAGGTCCTACAACTAAAACTTTTTGCTAGTTTAGTAGGCAAAAATTATACCTGTTGATTTAATGAGATCATTTCTTGTGAATTGTCTGTTCATGTCTTTTGTCCATTTTTCTATTGGGTTGTTTGTTTTCTGTTATTGATTGTTAAAAGCAATCCACCCTTTTTTTCTGTCCCATATGCTACAATCAAGCTGTCATCTTCAGCCTTTCAATTTTGCTTGTGCTGTTCCTAGTGCACAGAACTATAAAATTTTATGGTAGTCATATAGTACATATATATGTATATAGATAGGTATATGCATATAGTGATAAAATTTATACACACACACACACACACACACATCATTTCTCCCCTTCCTCTGTGCACATTAAGAGGGCATTTGCTTATTATCTTATTCTCATTTGCTTAGTGTACTGCCTCAAAGTAAGTCTAAACTCCAGAGGCTAGGTACTATATTTACCACTGTGTGCCCAGACCTTTAGCACAAAGCCTAGCACATATGAAATGTTTATAAGTGAATGGAAGAACGAACAGCCGCAAGATGCATTCATACCAGCCTTCCTGCCTTGTGTTTCTCCTGTGCCTAACAAATTTGGCAGGGCTGAGAGGTGGGGAGGGGAGATGGTAGGGGGGGAAGCACTTTGGAAGAGTACTTTGCCTGCCTCCAAAAGTAGCACCATGCAGTTGAAGAGCAAAGGCCAGGTTTTTGATTGTTACATATCATGGTCTCAGGGATGTACAGGGAGAGAGGTATGAGATATCTTTCATCATATTTCAGTTTCAGAGAGGCTTTTAATATAGTCATGACCTCTGTTTCATGAGGCAGAGATAATGTGCAGTCTCAAATTTCAGGACTGTGCATTGACATTACTTCCTGTGTTTAAGTCCCAAGTCCAGCATGTTTGATCTTTAACATAATGGAGAATTCACAGCAGATATGAGTGTATAATTTATAACTAAAGGCCAAGTATAACTAATAATGGTATGATGTCTGTGTGGCTACAGGCACAAAGGAGGCAGGAAATCTACCATAATTAATGCAGCAAAATGAATGGCAATTAAGTTCAAGTTCAGAAAAAGCACACTCATTTAAATGAAGATACTTGCCAATTTGTGATAATTTGGAAAGGGCCAGTTGGAAGTTGCCATGACATTACCTACAAGGAAAGTGTTTACTGTGTAAATTAAGAAAATTACAGAAAGAATCCTTAAGATACAGATAATTAGATGATTTTTTAAGTGCTTTCCAAGGACTTCAAAAACATATGTTTCCATTTAGAGTTCTGACATGCTAATTTTCTTAAATGTGATCTATTCCTGAGGGCAAGAGAAAAGACTTTTGATAACTAACATTCCCTAACCTAAATTTTTCAATAGTACTGATGGTTTTTGCTTTAACATTGTTGATGAACTATAACTCAATAGGAAATTTATTTACATGGTGAGATAGAAGAGTATGTAGTACCAAGTGCACTCTTCTTCCCTTCCATCTCACAGACCCCAGTTTAGGCTCCCCTTGGCATCAAAGCAAACACTATTATCATTTCTTAGTTATACTTACAAGGATATTCTATGCTATTCTATTCTACAAAAACATATTTGCAAATTGCCTATTCTAACATAAATGGTAGCATATTATACATATTTGCAATTCGTTTTTTTGCACTCTATTTTGGAGTCCATACCGGTATATAAAGAGCTGTTGTCTCCCCCTTTTTAAATATCTAGGTAGTACTCTATTATATAGAATACTATATTTATTTAACCAGTCCCCTGTTAATGGATCTCTTAGATCAGATTCTCCAGAAGCAGAGCCCAAGATGGAGATTCTTGCACAAGTGATTTCTTGAGAAGTGATTTCAAAATAAACTTATCCACAAGCCAAGGAGGAAGATAGGGTTGGGGAGGAAGCTAAGGAAAGATGTGGCTGTAGTCACGTCTAACATCAGCCTGATTCCATGGGGAGCTTTGGAGTGTGCATAGCAAACTTTTGTCCAGACATTGGCTTTGGCTAAATCCAGGGGTAACCTTCCAGCCATTTCCAAGTGAGAAGGATCCTTTTCAGTTGAGAGTAAGTCTCTGGAGAAGGGTGCAGCCATAAACCATTGACAGCCAACACCTATTTAGCTAGAGATGAATGTTCTAGCCCAGGAAAAGCCCAGATGCAGCACTCCAATGGATATTAGATCCTTTCCGATTTTGCAAGTACAAGCAATGCTAATATCCTTGCAGAAACATGCCTCTGTATATGTGCCAGCACCACTGAAGTAATCAATGCCTGGAAGTAAAATAACTGGACCAAAAGCTATAAGCATTTAAAATTCTGGTAGAGGGACCCAGAGGACTGAGGGTGGCTCAATTGTTAAGCGTCTGCCTTTGGCTCAGGTCATGATCCCAGGGTCCTGGGATCAAGGCCTGCATCAGGCTCCCTGCTCGATGGGAAGCCTGCTTCTCCTTCTCCCACTCTCCCTGCTTCCCTCTCTCGCTGTGTCTCTCTCTGTCAAATAAACAAATTTTTTAATAAATAAATAAAAATGTAAAAATAAATAAATAAATAAATTCTGGTGGATATTGGCAAGTCGCTCTCCAATCTACCCTCTCACCCAAAACATATGAGACTTCGGTCTTCTTTTACCCTTGCTGAAAATGTTAGTAAATATTTTAGTCTTTGTCAATCTGGTAAGTAGAAAAAGGCATCTTGTTGCACTTTTAATTCACATTTCTCTTACTTTGAGAATTTTTGATATCTTTTAATATGTTTCAAAGTTATTTTTATTTCTTTTTTAGTGAACTTTTTTAAAAAAAGATTTTATTTTTAAATAATCTCATAAATCTACATGGGGCTCAAATCCAACATGGAGCTCAAATCTACAACCTCAAGATCAAGAGTTGCATGCTGTACCGACCAACCAGCCAGGCAACCCATTTTTTAATGAACTCTTTATGCCCTTTGCCCATTTTTCTGTTTGGTTGTTGGTCTTTTTCTTGCCAATTCATAAGTGCTATTTAAATTAATGACAGCAAACCTTTTCTGTGAATATATATATTCTCAACCGTATATATATACGGTTTTTTACTTTGCTTATGGTATTTTTATAAGAAAATTTAAAATATTTTAATAATCAAGTATATCATTCTTTTTAATAACATTTCAATTTTGTATCATGCTTCCAAAGGTTCCAAAATTATTAAAAAAATTCTCTGATTTTTTTTACTTATGTTTATGGGTTTTGGGGTTTTTTTTTACATTTAAATATTTGATCCACCTGAAATTTATAATGGTATAAGTAGTAATGTAGGGGGTGCCTGGGTGTCTCAGTCAGTTAAGCGTCTGCCTTCAGCTCAGGTCATGATTCCGGGGTCCTGGGATCTAGTCCTGCACTAGGCTCCTTCCTCAGAGGGAAGCCTGCTTCTCTCTATGCCTCTGCCTGCTTGTGTGCTCTCCTTCTGACAAATAGAGAAATAAAATCTTAAAAAAAAAAAAAAAGCAAAGTAGGGATCCAACTTTTTAAAATATTTTTTCCTTTTTTTTTTTTTTTGGTAGTTTATTTAAATTCCAGTTAGTTAACATATACTGTAATATTCATTTCAGGTATAGATTTAGTTGATTCAACACTTCCATACAACATCCAGTGCTCAGCACATGTGCCCTCCTTGATCACCATCACCTATTTAACCCATCCCCCCACCTACCTCCTGTCTGGTAACCATCAGCTTGTTTTCTATAGTTAAGAGTCTGTTTCTTGGTTTGCCTCTCTTCCCCCACCCCGCCATGTTTGTTTTGTTTCTTAAATTCCACATATGAGTGAAGTCATATGGTATTTGGCTTTCTCTGACTTATTTCAATTAGCATAATACTCTCTCTAGCTTCAAACCATGTTGCTGCAAATGGCAAGATTTCATTTTTTTGATGGCTGAATAATATTCCATTGTATAAAAAAATAAAAAATAATTTAGATGGCACCCCTCTCTTACCTGAAAACCACACATTAATCATTTCCTCACTAAAATGAAATGGTGCCTTTATGATAGAATATGTTTCTACATGTATTAGTGTGTCTCTAGACTCTTGTTTTTCCTCTTTCCATTGTCTGAGTTTGCCTCAGCACTATACACTTTTAATTAAGGTAGCTTTACAATGTATTTTAATACGTAGAGAGCTAGTCACTGGTTATTCGTCTCTTTTTCAAAATCTTCCTCTCTACTCTGGCAGATTTATTTTTCCTTATACACCAGAAATCTTTAGTGCTTATTTTGGCATTCCTTCAAATGTATAGATTAATTTAGGGAGAGTGGGTTTCTAATAATAGTGAGTATTCTTTTCCAAGAGCAAGCATTTATTCACTTCAACTTTTGCATCTCTTAATCATGTTTTGAATATTTCTTCACATGTATCTTAAACATTTTTGTTAAGTGTACTACTAGATATTTTATTTTTCATGTTGCTGTTGCAGATGGGATCCATTTTATTTTTTATCTGGTTTTGGTCTGTGTTTCTTCTTTTTAATTCCATAAATAAAGTGATGGGCATTTTCCTGAATTCTGAATTCAAGAAGTAAGTGTGTATGACTCACAAAAAAATCATTTAAAAGTAATTCAAGAAAAAACTGTGGATGACACATAAACATTTTTATTTGAGGCTAATTTTTTCCCCAGGAAAATATGTACATGATAGAATTTTTTGCATTCTTTATTCTAACTAAAAATAAAATGTTTTAAAATATTCATCTGAGCACCATGGTTTAGCCGGTGTAAAACTTCTAGTATATAAACTATCTTGGTGTTTTGAAGAAAGTTACATGAAGTCATATATCTATTTAATCATTCATTCAGCCAATAACTGAGTGTCTAGTAAGTGTCAGGAACTGGGAATACTGGAATGAACAAGACAGTTCAACTCCTGCTTTCATGGAACACACAATTGAGATTGAGGGAGATAGGGAGAGTGTGGGACTAGAAAATACGCAAAGTAAACAAATCTACAATAAAATATCCTATAAAAGTAAATGTCTTGGAACAAACAAAGGAAGTTGTGACAAAAAAGCAGAATGGGATAGTAATGAAGGGGGAAATGACTTTTTTTTTTTTTTTTAGAGAAAGAGTGAGAGCGAAGTGGGAAGGGGCAGAGGGAGGGAGAGAATCTCAAGCAGACTCCACAGCCCAGATGGAGCACTATGGGGATGGGGGGGGCGGTGTCTCAGTCTCACAACCCTGAGATCATGACCTGAGTCACAATCAAGAGTCAGGAGTCAGGTGCTTAACCGACTGAGCCACCAGGCATCCCGTGAGATACTTTAGATTACAAGGCAATCTAAACTTCTTCTTGGAAGAAGTAGCATTTGTCCTGAAGCTCAAGTAAGATGAAGCTGTCAAATATCTCGGGACAGAGCACCCAGGCAGAGGAAACAGCATATGCAAAGGTCCCAACTCATGAAAAACATCGGTGTGTCTGAGTAACAGAAAGGCCACTGCAGCTGGAGTTAGCAAAGGTAACAATGCTGGAGTGATACAGGGAGCAGTAAGAAGTCCAATCTACTTGCCCCTGGATAAAAATTTAAGCGGTGCTGAGAAAAGAGAAGACAATGTTCAGGAAAAATGTCTTAGCATCATTGAGATGTAATAGTTATGTTTCTCATATTAAGAATTAAAAATTGCTTTTGAGACAAGTATGACTAAAATGGAGCTTGTGAATTTGAAATTATAAAATGGAAGGGTTACCCCCCAAATAGCACATCCTTATAGGATGAAGGAGACAGCAGCGGCCAAACTGAATTAGGATAAGAAACAGGAATGATAAAACATTAAAATTTAAAAATTGAAGAGGGATTTTTGCTTCTATCCAAGATGGAATGATAGAGACCAGATTTGCTCTTCCACCTTAAATAATGAGGAAAACAGACAATATATATGAAATAATGGTTTTCACATATTAGACAATAGGCAGGACCATGTTCTCTTAAAGATGGATAATAAATAGGATTAACTCCAGAACCCAAACTGTTTGGGTTCTCCCTCACTGAGTTTGGGGGCCCAAACACACTAAATTCAGGGGTCCAGAAGAAGAAAATAGGTATAATTTACTGAGCAGAGTACCAAAAGGAGAGAACTGCATAACAAGTGAGCACCAGAGATCTGAAGAGGGGTCACCTTGACACTTTGGCTGACTACTGATGTGGCCTTCTAAAGAGAAAATTATCCAAAGCGAGGAAAAGAAACACCAGGAAGGAATATGAAGAATTATTCTTGGTAATCGCACAAAGTTGTTTAATAGTCTTCCCATCGGACATAGTAGAAAGACCTTATATACATGGGCTTTTGGGTAGACTACTCAGAAAAGTTTTGCCTTAGTAGTGGGGCCAAATTGGCCCTATACAAAATGTTATTCTAAACAAATCCTTAAAATTTTAAAATCAAGGCTGTAAATGAGGCTTGGAATGAAATACCAACTGATTCCATGTAACTCAACTGTCAACACTATTTAAAGGAATATGACAAAATCCAGGGACCCACAATAAAAAATGTGCAGTCTGGTATCCAATCAAAAATTACTAGGCATACAAAGATACAGGAATATATAATCCATAACTAGGAGAACCATCAACCAATATGATCCAATCTAGAAAATCCTGTAATACATAAATCATGTAATTAGTAGACAAAGAAGTTAAAACAGTTACTATAAATACACTCTATACTTCCAAGAGGGTAGAGAAAAACTTGACTATGCTGGAGAGAGAATGGATAATATACAAAAGACCCAAAGGGAATTTCTAAATAAGAAAAACACAATATTTAAAGTGAAAAAATTAACTAGCTAGGTTGAAGAGTAGATCAGACACTCTAGAAAAAGAAATAGTGAACTTGGGATGCTTGGGTGTCTCAGTCAGTTGAACATCTGACTGTTGGCTTCAGCTCAGGTCTTGATCTCAGGATCCTGGGATCAAGCCTCACATCAGGCTCCATGCTGAGCAGGGAGTCTGCTTGAGGATTCTCTCCCTCTCTCCACCTCCCACTCGCTCTCTTTCTCTGTCTCTCTAAAATAAATAAATCTTTTTTAAAAAAATAGTGAACTTGAACATGTAACAATAAAAACTATCCAAAGTAAAGCTCAGAAAGAAAAAGTCTGGGAAAAAAATGAACAGTCTCAATGATATGTGAGATAATCTGTAATTGGAACAGAAGAGAGGGAAAATGGGAAGAAAAATTATTTGAATAAAGACCAGATTTTTATCAAATTTTATGAAAGCTACAATACTGCAAATTTACGAAGTTCAGTGAAACCCAAGTAGAATAAACATAAAGAAAATCAGACCACAATACATCATAATCAGGTTGTTAAAAAACAATAATAGAGAGAAAATCTTAAAAGTAGCCGTAGAAAGAAGATATATTCCATACAAATGTTCAAAGATATGACTGACATTTCTTCAGAAACTATCAAGGAAGAAGACAATGAGATTCAATCTTTAAAGTACTAAAAGAAAAAAATCAATCTAGAATCCTTTAATGTTGAATGTATCTTTTAAATATGAAAGTGAAATGCTTTCCAGACAAACAGAAGATAAGACCTACACTACGAGAAATACTAAAGGGTGTTCTTAGAGTGTAAAGAATATCTATTAAAAAGATATTTGGATCTATACACAGCAATGAATAATGATAGAAATGGGAAATGTGGATAAATGTAATTTTTCTCATTTTAATAATCTCTTTAAAAAACAATTGCTTATTTAGAAAAAATAATCACCATGTATTATGGCATTTAGACCATACACAGAAGTAAAGTGAGTGACAGTAGTGCAAATATTGGGAAGGGGAAATGCTAATAGAATGTCCAAAAGTGTTACATAGTTTGTAGAATGTTTCAATATTTGAAAGTGGTAAGTTAAAAATAAATATTGCAAACACTAGAGTAACCACACTAACAAAAATTAAAGCAAAACATATAGCCAACAGAAGATAAAATAGGATCATAAAAATATTAGTTAATCCAAAAGAAAGCAGGAAAACAGGAAAAATGAAGGAAAACATGGATCAATTCAAAAATAAAAATCAAGACAATAGACTGACATCAAACCATATATATAATTACATCAAACGCTAACAACCTAAATACCCCAAGTAACCTAAATACCCTTGTCCCTTCTACCATGTAAGGACACAGCAAGAAGTCAGAAGTCTGTAACATCAAAGAGAGCTCCCACCAGAGCCGAACCATGCCAGAACCCTGATCTTGGACTTCTCGCCCCCAGAACTGTGAGAAATAATTGTCTCTTGTTTATAAGCCACCTGGTCTCTGGTGTTTTGGGATAATAACCTGAATGGATTCAGATTCACATTGTTTTCAAATACACATTAAGCATTCACCAAAACACTACATTCTGGCCCATAAAACATGTCTCAAATTTAAGGACTGAAATTTGACCCTAATGGAATTAAATCAGAAATCAATATTAGAAAGATGTCTTAAGAAGTCCCCAAATACTTAGAGATCGAGCAACACATTTCTAAATAGCCATGAGTCCAAAAAGAAAATTATAAAATATTTAAAACTGAATGAAAATGAGAACATATCAAAATTAGCAAAAGGTAGCTAAAGCAGTGGTTAGATGGATCATCATGACTCAATGGAGTTCATCCCAGAAAGACAAAGTTTAACATTTTAAAATTAGTTAACCAATGTAATTCATCATATTAACATATTCTAAACAGAAAACCATATGATAACCTAATAGAGGAAGAAAAACCATTTGACAAAATTCAAAATCCATTCATCAAAATAACTCTCAGTAAATGGAATGTTGAAGGAAACTCTACAATTTAATAAAGGGAATCTATGAAAAACCTATAGCTGTATCAAACCTAATGGTGAAAGAAGAATGCTTCCTTCTAAAACTAGGAACAAGACAAGGATAGCCACTCTCACCACTCCTATTCCACCAGTTTATTAGAAGTTTATTGCAAAGTCAAGAAATAAATAACAGATAAGAAAAGAAGAATTAAAATGGTCTTTTATTTATATTTTTTCTAAGATTTTATTTATCTATCTGACAGAGAGAGAGAGAGAGATCACAAGCAGGCAAAGGCAGGCAGAGAGAGAGGAGGAAGCAGGTTCCCCACTGAGCAGAGAGCCCGATGTGGGGCTTGATCCAAGGACCCTGAGATCATGACCTGAGCTGAGGGCAGAGGCTTTAGCGTACTGAGCCACCCAGGCACCCCTAAAACTGTCTTTCAAAAGATGCCATGATTGTTTATATAGAAAATCCTATTTTTAATTTCTTGAGGAATCTCCATACTGTTTTCCCACCAACAGTGGAGGAGGGTTTCCCTTTCTCCACATCCTCTCCAGCATTTGTTGTTTATGCAAGTTAGTGCAGCCACTTTGGAAAACAGTATGGAGATTCCTCAAGAAATTAAAAATAGAGCCACCCTATGACCCTGCAATTGCACTACTTGGTATTTACCCCAAAGAAGCAGATGCAGTACAAAGGAGGGCCACATGTACCCCAATGTTCATAGCAGCAATGGCCACAATCGCCAAACTATGGAAAGAACCAAAATACCCTTCAACAGATGAGTGGATAAGGAAGATGTGGTACATCTATACAATGGAATATTATTCCTCCATCAGAAAGGATGAATATCCAACTTTTGTATCAACATGGACAGGACTAGAAGAGATTATGCAGAGTGAAATAAGTCAAGTGGAGAGAGTCAATTATCTTATGGTCTGACTTACATGTGGAGTATAAAGAAAATCATGGAGGGCGTTGTGAGAAGGAAGGGAAGGGTGAATGGGGGGAAATCGGAGGGGACGGTGAACCAGGAGGGACTGTGGACTCTGAGCAACAAACTGAGTGGTTTAGAGTGGAGGGAGTAGGGGGTTGGGTGAGCCTGGTGGTGGGTATTGAGAAGGGCACATATGGCATGGAGCACTGGGTGTGGTGCATGAACAATCAATCTTGTAACACTGAAAAAATAAAATAAACATATTTGGGGGGGAAAAAAAGAAAATCCTATAGGATTAAAAAAAACTATTAGGACTAAAAATGAGTAGCAAAGTCTCAAGATACAAAGTCAAAATACAAAAACAAACTGTATATCTATACAGTAACAGTTATATATACTACATATAAATAATTGAACACTGAAATTTAAAATACCATTTAAAAACTATGAAATATGCTTTGTGCACAACTTAGTGAATATACTAAAAGCTATCAAATTTATACAGTTTAAAGGGGTAAATTTTATGTGAATTATAATCTCAATCTTAAAATCCTATGAAATACCCAGAGATAAACTTAACAAATATATGAAAAATGTGAGAAAATTATAGAGTATTGCTGAGAGAAATTAAAGACTACCAGCATAAATGGAGAGACATACCATTTTTAGGGACTGGAAGACTCAATATTGTAGAGACATTAATTCCCCCTAAAAATGTCATTTCTTGAGATGGGCAAGACTTGGATATAAGTTAGAAAAAAAAGGTTTTTTGTGATCTGAAAGGTTTCTTCCGACATGTGAAAGAGTGTCATAACATGGAGGCAGGGAACTAAATTTATTCCCCTGGTTTCCAAAAGGCTGAATGAAAATCAAAGGATGGATATTATAGGGAGAGGAAGGTCAACTCAGATACAAGAGTTTTCTAATGGCTAGCACTGTCTGCAAAGAATATGAGTCTCTCATACTTTAAGAGCTCTGCATCCCCAGGCCTCTTCAAAAAGTAGGAAGACCAGAATTTGGAATGGTAAGGAGAAAATTCCAAAATTTGATGGAAGATTAGACTAGATCCATTCTTTTTTTTTTTAATTTTTAAAAAAGATTTTATTTCTTTGTCAGAGAGAAAGAGCGCACAAGCAGACAGAGTGGCAGAGGGAGAAGCAGGGAGCTTCTCCTGCAAGCAAGGAGCCTGATGTGGGGACTCAATCCCAGGACCCTGGGATCATGACCCGAGCCAAAGGCAGCCACTTAACCAATTGAGCCACCCAGGCATCCCTAGACTAGATCCATTCTAAGTAAAGTTTCTTCCATCTCCCAGGACCCATGAGGCTATATGGCAAATAAATAGAAATTATTCAAAGAGGAAAGAAAAATCAAGGAAAAATGGGGAGGAATTTCTACTCCATTATTCAATCTCATTTTCCCCTTACTATCTCACCTTTCAGTCTGACAGATTACAGTTAGCTGCAGAACACATGAAAGGGTGTGTGTGTGTGTGTGTGTGTGTGTGCGCACGCCCGTGTGCCCATGCACATAAATTGAAAGAAATGCAGCATTCATGGCCTCCGAAAGATCTGAGTGCTTTGGAGAACCTTTGTATACTTTATATGGTGGTCATATTTTAACCTCCTCTGATTTTATGCCAATAGCAAATTGCTCCACTACCCCTTCAACTTCCCTCTTCCACTTTCGAGATTTTCCAGGCCCCTCCTGAAGGCACTTAAAAGCCATTTTTATAGCTTTTGTTCAGAAACATACACATTCAGTATTCATCCTGAGAAATGGCCAGTGTGCCTATGCTGAAATCAGGAGAAATATCACAGACAGGCAGAACTCCTGTTGTGGAACTTACAACATATAAAACTCAGATCTTGTTTTATCTCACAATTGTGTAGGACACGATCGTAATTTTGTAACCAGTTCCTGTGTGTGTTGCCTGCACTGGGAGGAAGAGAAGGAAGAAAATCTTTGTAATTTACACACTTGTAAATTATATTTACTGAGCAAATATGTATTTAATTATTTAAATACATGTATTTACATGTATTTAATTATTTAAAACATTGTATCCAAGGTCCCTTTGTACTCTGTGTTAATTTTATCTTTGAATTCGTTTGGGGAGGAACCCTAAATGTACGTGTGAGAACAATTTAGTTGCATATCTATTACAAATTGTGGGCATGATGTATTCTTTTTGGCTATGCACTATTAGGCTATAATGATTAAAGGAAAAGAGAAGACCATCTCAAAATTATGAAGAGTTTTAAAATCAACTGCATTCTTTGAGACTGAGAGACATAAATTTACAGCAGAGATCAGATGGGCCTTTGGAGGAATATGTGAGAGAGAATTTCAGACCTCCTCTTTTAGCCAGCATCCAGAAAAGATTTATTCTCCTAACTTCATAATTAGCAAGATATAGTTTATCTATAGCTGTTTTCTTTTAAGATCTTTTGCCAAAGACTACATATTTTTAAGTACATATTTCTAGATTATGAACTAAATTAAAGATATTATCTTGGACATAAGCCAAGGCAGAACGACATGCTGGTGAGCAGAGGCTGGTAGGTATGGAGATCAGTCTTACAAGGATGAGAATGGGAGGGTCCCATTCACCCTCAGGGGGAAGGCCACTCCATGGCTGAGCCCAGACTTATAGGTTAAGAAAACAGAAAGCTGCTCCTCATCCCTGACGCGCATGCCCATTGGGAAGCAGCTCTATTTCCTTGACACTCTTGGCCTCATTTCACCTCTCTCTCCCCCCTTGGGAATCACTCAGTTGAGTAGTGACTGTGGTGGCTGGAATCTAACATGTGAAACCCTGCCTCTTTCTCTCAGAAGTGGGCCCGTCTACACGGAGCACGTGGGTTTGCTCAGCACCTCCGGAGACAGGCTTTGTCCCCATGACAGGGTCCAGTGTCGCCTGAGCCTGGAAGGGTAAGTCTGCCCCTTGTAGGGATTTAGCCGCCTCACGTGGGTCTCACCGCAAGCTATGGGCTCCATCGTAGCCTCTACTAGTCGTCACTAACATGCCATTTCTTTTTTCCATCGACTCATTCTTTTGTCTCCTTTCTCAATTTGTTCAGAACTCAGGCAGGCACTAGGGGTACTATTTAGTGTGCCCAGTTCAAGAGATGTCACTGCCTATCTCATGGTGTGACCTCAACAAGGCTTTGAGGAAGGTGTTATTTTTGTCCATTTTACAGATGAAAAATTGAGGATCAGAAGGAATAAGGGACCCAGAGTGTTCTACTGAACTTGTTTAGTGCGTTTTACCCCCTCTAATGGGAATGTGATTCTGCAGGACTGACAACCACCCTGAAGAAGAGACATGAAGCCCTTTCATCACTGATGCTGGGGACGTACAGAAGAACTATGAGTCCTGCAGAGATGATGAGAACTCACATATTCAATTATTACAGAAGGATATGCTTGGTGCCACAAATGATACAATGAAATTTTAGTCTCCTTTGAGAGTTTCAACTTTTTATCTTCCCTGCAGTCCCTAAATTCTTGGCAATCTGATAAACTGGACTATTATGCACTTTTTAAGAAGTAAACATCTATTTGCCTTTCACTCCTTCCCTAAAAATTTATTAGCATCTACTTTTGTTCCCTTTGGAGATTCTGAGGAATGATACATTCCATGTCTCCCTCCTGGATTCTGGGGGCTGCTGGCAATCCTTGGCATGCTTCTTATTCCTTGATCTGTATCTGCAGAACTCTAATCTCTGCCTCTGTCTTCACATGGCCTTCTCCCCTGCGTCTCTGTGTCTCAAATCTCCCTCTGCCCCTTCTAAGGACTCCTGACATTGGACTGGGGGCCCAGCCTAAACCCAGGATGATTCCATCTTGATATCCTTAACTTGATTACATCTGCAAAGAAAATTTTTTTTTCTCCAAATAAGGTCACATTTATGGGTTCTGGGCTTAGAACATGGGTGAATCTTTTTGAAGGGTCACCGTTCTAACTACTACAGGAAAAAAGTTCAGAAATAAAGTCAAGAAGTCAGAGAAGAGAGGAGGACGCTTCACCAACGACAACACTTACCCATTCAGCATAAAATATCCAATGGTACCTGGTCAGGAGGCCCCAGAAAACTGGCAGAGAAAAAAATGTTCTCATGCAGCATAAAGCTCACCAAACAAATAAAGGATCAAGTATCATAAAAACTATTCAAGGTGGGAGCAAATGCATTGGCTGGGTCCTACCCAAGGTCTATCACTATGGAGTAAAATGATCTTAGGCAAGTCTTTTTTCTCTCTGCTTGGGCCTGGAAGTCTTTATTTACAAAATAAGGTAATTGGACTACAGCATTTTAAGCCTCTTCCATTCAATTATTCCATGATTCTGCACATTCAAAGGCCAGAGATGTTCATAAACCGATGATTATATGAGAAACATATTTTCAGTAGAAGATGAGACTGTTTGATTATCTAGTGAGCTGTGTACAAAGCAGTATTTTCCCTATAGTGAGCAAAGCAACGTGATCCAGAAACATCGAGGCAACACATATTCTGAGAAATGGTTCCATTTGTACCATTCTGATAGCTAATGCTCTGGTCATTAGAGTTTACAAATTCTGTTTTGAGCTACATTAAATTGCCGGCTTTCATTATAAATCAGGGTGCTTCTCATTCGGCTAAACAGAGGCATGGCACGGATGATGGCTCTCTAATTGCCTTGACTTAGTCCAAGAAAATCAAATCAGATTACTATGTTATTAATCCTCTTAAATTTTTGGTTTGGGAAAACTACTACGAACCAGGACAACAATGTTTAACCAGAGTCTGAGAGCAGAGCAATCCTTCAGATTAGCATTGTTAGGTTGGTGACGGATAGCACTAAGGTTGGTGATGGTTCTATTCCTATCGAAAAGCCAGAGTCATCTGAACTCCTTGAGCAATGCTTTCACTGGGGAAGAAGACAGAGGTGTTGATTAAACTCAATTGGAAAAACTCGAGATTTATTATGTGGTCTGAGAGGCCCCTACAAAATCATTATGAAACAGTGTACAAGAGTCTGGAAAAAGAAGGAGAGAACTGACATGTAATTTGAGGGCAGTGGTGGTATTTTTGAATTCTATAGTCAGTAGACCCGCCTAGCTCTGCAATTTAAAACTCGACCTACCTTTCCAGCCTTCACTTCTGCTACTCCCTTTCCTTCTCTCCTCAAACTTTAGCTCCTTTGAAAAGTCCACCATTCCCAGAAAAAAACACTCCATCCTGTCCCTGGGCCTCTTGCCATGGCGCCCCCTCATCTGCTTTTGTTTACCTTGTCTCACGATCAGGCATATACATATCTACCTGCCCTCCTAGACTGTAAGCCGTCTCAGACAGGAATCATATCTACATCCCCACTGTCACATTGTTCTTAGTGCAACGTCTGCCATGGCTTTCTACATGGAAACTCTCAGCGATACTTGAATTGCATTGTTTGTTTGCTTAAGACTTTATTTATTTCTTTGTTTGTTTGTTTGTTTATCTATTTATTTGACAGAGAGAGAGAGAGAGAGAGATCACAAGTAGGCAGAGAGGCAGGCAGAGAGAGAGGTGGAAGCAGGCTCCCTGCTGAGCAAAGAGCCCGATGCGGGGCTCCATCTCAAGACCCTAAGATCATGACCTGAGCCGAAGGCAGAGGCTTTAACCCACTGAGCCACCCAGGCAGCCCTTGAATTGCATTGTTGAACACAGATGATATATACCTCCAAGCTTATTGTGAGCATTAAATGAAATTATATCCCTGGTAGAGAATATTCAAATAAATGGGCGCTATTGAATAGAATTTTGCCAAAAATTTAGTAAGGGCGCTCTCTTTCCTATCTGATATGATATTCCAAAGCTAGGCAGATGATATTTTGAATGGTCTTAGTCTGACATACTATATTATGTTATATTATATCATATGCTATCATATCCAGTTTTTCTATTCAACAAACTCAAAGTGTTCATATTCCACTGGTGATAAAAGACAAATAGATGGATAAATGCAAAATGATATTTTTGTTAGATTCTTCAACAGGTATTTATTGGGAGATGCTGGTATACAAAAAGCTGTTCTAACCACCAAGCTAAAACACTTATTGTCAGTGGTTTGAAATGCAATTAACATTCACGTAACTGCACTGAAAAGGAAAGCTTTCCATTTTTCTTATACTTATCCTTTCTCCTGTTTTCATAATGGTCTAAACCAAGGGTTCTTCACCTGGGATAGAATTCAAGGGATCCATAAACTGGTATAGGAAAAAAATTACATATGTATTTTCACGAATGTCCATACTAAACTGAAATTTAGTATTTTTTTTCAATTACAAATGTAGGTAGCCAGCCACAGTTGGATTAGGTTTTCTGTGACTTTGTCACCAATAGAAATCACAGGTGTTTTCAGATTCTAGTCTAGTTGTTACAGGTAGATTGGAATAACTGTTATACTCATCATAACTTTGAAATTACTTATTTGATCTGCTCTTAGGTTTAGTATTTAATGCATGAATAAAAAGTACATGCTGGAACACCTAGATGGCTCAGTCAGTTAAGCATCTGCCTTGGGCTCAGGTCATGATCCCAGCATCCTGGGATCAAGTCCCGCATCGGGCTCCCTGCTCAGCAGGGAGCCTGCTTCTCCCTCTGCCTGCCGCTCCCCCAGCTTGTGTGCTCTTTCTCTCTCTCTGATAAATAAATAAACTCTTTTTTAAATGTACATATGTATCTAATACCACACCACAGATTTGTTTTTGCAAAATATTTTAATGACTGTATTTCAATATATTTTATAGGATTCTTCTTCACAAAACTGCCAAAGAGAGGCACAGCATTCAAGAAAGTTGGAGGACCTTGATTTATGCCCTGATAGGACTTATTCTTCACACATATCTGAGTTCTTTCTTTGATGTGATGTCCAAAGCCAAGGCTGAGCTTTGAAGCTTGGTTGCACATGGACCTTTCACTTGCAGTGGGACAGTGTTTCCAGGCACATGTTGGCAGCAGGGGAGAGAGGACAGGTGTATGTACTCCCAGGTGACCGTCTTGCTCTGATTATCTATTCGTGAGTCTGGGCCCGTGTATATTTGTGTGTGTGTCTATGTGTGCACATGCATACCTGAGCTTCACTAACAGAGAAGGAAATCTATTTCATTTTTTTAAAAGACTAATCGGGTTTTTTTTTTAAGATTTCATTTAATTATTTGTCAGAGAGAGAGAGAGAGAACACAAGCTCTGGAAGCAGCAGGCAGAGGGATAAGCAGGCTCCCTGCTGAGCAAGAAGCCCAATGCAGGACTGGATCCCAGGACCCCAGGATCATGACCTGAGTTGAAGGCAGACACTTCACCGACTAAGCCACCCAGGAATCCTGAGAGGAGAGATTAAACAGAATCTGCCATTTGGATGAAAACCAAACCATACACATCCCAGACAGGAGGAAAGAGACTCACAGGTCCAGGTGTAGCCAGAAGCACCTGGGAATCTTGGTAGGACCATAACAAATGTGAGTCATCAAGGAAAACTAGTTAGTTCCCAGAGCAAACATAATGAAATATAAAATAACAACAGCATGTAAGAGTTGGGGGGGAAAAACACCTCTCTTCCGGCATGAATCTAGAGAAAGAAGATTATTATTCCATTTTACAGATGAATGCTTCAGAATAACCAAGGTGACTTTACAAAGTTGCACAGATAGTAAATGAAACCTGTCAAACAGAATTGGATTATATCCATAATATAGTACTGCCACTTCAGTAATAATATTTCTTAGAACAAAGAGTATCTTGTTACCTGAGACTAAGGAAACACTCTAACAATCAACTAAAGGAATTTCTTTACCCTTGGGGGTGGGATGCATTTTTTTAATTGAGGTCCAGTTGTGATGGAGAACACTTACCTCTGAACTCACAGACCTGGAGATGAGGCTGTCATTTAACCTTTGAACTTTACAATTCTGTGCTCTGAGGTTTCCCTACATCTCCCAGTGCGGTATGAAAAAGCCAAATATAATTAGTTTAGGTCATACTCAAATGGTACCTGAAGCCCAGAAGTTCAATTGCTTTCCAAAGTTCTTATGAGTCAGAGTTTTCAAAGGCAAAACTCAATGACAGGCAACGTGGGATTCTTTCCCAAGAAGTAAGTGGTAATTCATTTCTCTTTGGTGAAGGACAAGGTCTGTATCCATGAAACAGAAGAGAACAGGTCACCTGGCTGATTAAGGAACCAGACTTAATCTCTTCATATGGCTTCTTGTACATACACGGTTCCCATCCCCATACCATCAGTCTTTTACTGGAATATCTGTGCTCTTCTCTTTTCTGGAACAGCTGTCTCTGAGACTACCTTCCCTCTAATCTAGTACTGCTACAACATGAAAGCATTTTCTTTGAAGCTAGCACTCTTGACAGGAAGCCCTTCACAGCCACAGTTTGGCAATATGTAATCGGGAATACTCAACAGAAAGCAGCACAAGAGAGAACGGATGTCGTCTCGGGCATTCAGAGGCCTGGTTTCAGTAACAGAGACCCAGCACTTAGACAGCACGGAGATTTCTGAAATGATGCTTCAGAGGTAAAGAGGGGCTTCTGTGATCAGATCTAGCAGGGTAGCTCTACGCCATAAACTCAAATCCGCCCTTGCCATATTGCATTTCTCAGAGTCGCCACCGCACAAGCTGTACGTGTTGAACCTTACACTTAGATAAACTATTTCAAAGCAAACATGTTATTACTCACTGAAAAAAAAAAAAAAAAGGATTGATTCCCAGCCACCTATGACTTAGCATTCTTTACACTTATCAAGCCAAACCATCCGCAGTATAATTAAATTTTGGCTTACCTCTAGCCAGAAAAAAAAAAAAAAAAAAAAAAAAGCCCTTATAACATTTGGGCCAACAATGATTTCCTCTTCCTAGAACTTTAATTTCCTCTGTCTATACCTTGTCGCTGCTGGATACTAGCAAGGCCCATAGATTATCTCTCCGAGATAAGTATGTGCCCTGAGTAATGGTGTCTATTTGAAAATCCTAATGATTATAAATGAAACCCAACATTATCAGCTTCTAGTACCACTGCGGTGCTTCTCTTAGACTGCGCGCAAAGCACGGTAAACAATGGAAAAGGCAACGGAGACAGATAATTTTTCAGCCACTCTGGATCCCGTTCATTTCAGAGGTTTTAAGGGGAATGAAAATTAAGGGTGCCACACTGGGCAGATGGGATCTGAGGAACTACTGCAGTGTAAAGAACAAAACCTGTGGAAGTAGTCAGGATCGTTTAAATATTCAGTGCCTATTAAACGCCCCTGAATGGTGCTGCAGTCTGTAAAAGTGACAAACATAGTTGTTTTGTCCTCCACTTCCAGTGAGGGGCATTGCAAGGAAATTCCTATGAAATCTTTTTGCTATTTACCATGGAAATGGAGAGCATCCCTGAGAGGAACTAGGAAAAACTGTTTTCTCCTTAAGAAATAGGTTGTTTCTTTCATTTAGGTGCCTTGAGTCTTATAACCAATTTTCCCCTCCTTGTTTTTAGACATTGGCAAGCTGAGAGCCAAATTTGCAGCCAATCTTTAGCAACTGAACAGAGCGACGTGATGTGCATTTGCTGTGTGGTAATCTTGCTCAGCTTTATCCTGTATTTCCAAACCTAATTTCCCTTTTGTCTTGGTTTTATCATCCATTTCTTTTTCTCCAATTGTATTATTAAAATAACAATATATAAATAATATTTATTAAAATAGGCCATCTCAAAGCCTTTTTATTTTTTTAAAGGTTGAGTGGAAGAGCAAGTGCGTATCTGCGCACACGTGCACATGTGGAGGGGGGAGGGGCAGAAGGAGAGGAAGGAGAAAAGCAGACCCTCTGCTGAGCACAGAGCCCAGGCAGAGCTGGATCCCACAACCCTGCGATCATGACCTAAGCAGAATCAAGAGTCAGACATTCAACTGACTGAGCCATCCAGGAGCCCCTCAAGGCCTTTTTAGAATGGGTTCCTTTTAGGTTTTTCTGTTCCTATTAGAAACAGTTTCTATTAAGTTTTTCTGTTCCCATTATGTTTTTCTGTTAATATTATTAATGGTAATAATTTTGTGCTATAGTTAGGAGGCTTCAGGTAGCAAAGAGCTCTATGATCCCTACAGCAACATAATTTCACTTAAGAACTAAAGGATCCAAAGTCTCTAACTTAGGTCCTGTGAAGCATACAGTAGGTGGTAAGCCAGTAAACTTATCTGTTCCTTCACCCAGTAGGAACTAGCTTATTCTCCCCCACATCTATCTCAGATCCTTCCTTTCCTTAAGAATATAAATGTATTCAAGTCTTTCCCATCAACAAAAGAATCTTCCCTTGATCTTACATAGCCTTCTAGCTACAGCCTAATATCATGACTTTCAAAGTCAAATAAGACTTTTTTTTAAAGTTGTATCTATTTAAGCAATCTTGACACCCAACATGAAGTGCAAACTCATGATGCAGAGATCAAGAGTCTCATGTTCTTCTGACTGAGACAGCTAGACACCCCTCTATAAGACTTCTGTAGTCTTCATCTGCTCTGTCATTCACTCAACACATGAGAATTCTCTTTCATCCCATCACTCCTATGACATGTCTTTGCCAATGATAACCAGTGGATAACTGGTACCCAATTCTAGCATCACTTTTTTGCATTCATCATAATCTTACATAATACATACATTCACCTTACAAACTTACTTACTTACCTAAGTTGAAGCATTTGACACTGTGAACCATTCTCTTTCTTGAAACACTTAACTCCCTTGGGTTCTGACACCAACCTCTCCTTGACATCTTTCCATCTCTCCTTCTGTGTCTCCCTAACTTTGCTCATTTCTTAACCTTTGTCTGTACTTAGAATGCTAATGTCCCCTGGGGATTTATCTAGAGCCCTTTTCTTTTCTCACATCCATATCCTGACTACAACTACTATGTTTTCCAAATCCATATCACTTCTGGTTTAAACTCCAGTCACATGGCCAAGTTCCTAGCAGTGATTCCCTTGAATCTATTTGAAAACCTTTAAAAAAAAAAAAAAGATTTATTTATTTATTTATTTGACAGAGAGAGAGAGAGAGAGAGAGAAATCATAAGTAGGCAGAGAGGTAGGCAGAGAGACGGGGAAGCAGGCTCCCGGCTGAGCAGAGAGCCCAATGTGGGGCTCAATCCCAGGACCCTGGGATCATGACCTGAGCAGAAGGCAGAGGCTTAACCCACTGAGTCGCCCAGGTGCCCCATTTGAAAACTCTTAATGATTATAAATAAAAATCTTAAAGTACATAAAACTTAATGATTACAATAAAACATGACAGGAGCCTCAAACTCAGCATGTATACAACTAAACTCATCATCTTTCATCTAAATCTGTTCTTCCCTCCTGCATATCCTAGTTTAAGGAAGATAATGACACCTATCCAATTATCATGTCCTTGTCCTGAAGTAGTTTTCTCATCACTTATACTCCAAAATTAAGTGAACAAACAACAATTTCTCTCTGTTTCCTTCTCTGTTTTCTTGGCACAGTGGACACAGAATATATGTCTTGCAATGAATAGAGAAAAGCTGCCTGATTTTCCGACCAGAAGAGCTGATCATGCAAGATGGTGGTGGGTGGGTTCTCTCAACCTCCTTTTGGGTATGTGAGGCTACTCCCTTACCAGAGGCAAAGTATGGATAGAAGACTCCTGTTTTCCCAATTCCACTGACTTTATAATTAGTGGAAATTCCTTCCACAGGATGACCATAGATCATTTGCCTCAATTTTGAGGGTTGAACAGTTTCGTCTTTTTAGTCTCTTCTGGTTATTTTTTTTTTTAAAGATTTTATTTATTTATTTGAGAGACAGAGAAAGTGAGAGAGAGCATGAGAGGAGAGAAGGTCAGAGGAAGAAGCAGACTCCCCGCGGAGCCGGGAGCCCGATGTGGGACTCGATTCTGGAACTCCGGGATCATGACCCGAGCCAAAGGCAGTTGCTCAACCAACTGAGCCACCCAGGCGGCCCTCTTCTGGTTATTTTAATTAGAAATTTTGCATGGCAGGCTGCTTTAGGAACTAATAGGTAGGTACAATGATGTGAGAGTCTTTCATCATCATTCCAAAAAACCTACAGGCATGGTAAAATAAAGAGTCACCTTTACCAGACACAGGTAAGAGTGGAAAAGTACAAATGGACAAGAGGCATGCAAAACACCAGCTTGTGTCCAGATAAGACTGAAAAGAAGGAAGCACTGACTAAGCAAATTCTGATGGCCAAATATTCCCTTCAAAGAGAATGTGAATGTGAAATGTGAAAAACTTTCTTCTTATATTTTATTTTTAGAACCATGATGACTGGAATATGAGAGTTTATCCCTGGGATGACTGAGATGTTTAAAAATGAACAACTCTGGGACTCTAATTATAGAGAGAATTTGGGTAACAAAATGATTAGGTATTTTCTTAATATGTAGTAAAAAGGAGAAGAGATTTAAAAAAATAATGACAAACACACAAGCCAGTATGGCCAAGCAAGTATGGGAACTCTTTGCTTACTTAGAGCTTTTGCCAAGGTTCGATTACTGGATGAGTCTTGAGCCTATCAATACACAGTCATCAAAATTCATAATTAATTTGATAATGACTAATAGAAAGATATACACACATTTTTCAAAATAAAATTCAAGTAACTTGGTGTCTTTTTTCTCTTGATGTTTTTTAATAGATAATGAGCCTGAGATATTTGGAACTATTACAAATAGAATATAAAGTACTCAAAAGCACATTGGGCTTATCTTCATCCACTAAATTTAAACATGTTAATTCTTCTATCTTGGGTAAAAAAAATTTGATTTTTAAGATGCAGGAATTCAGGCAATTTTTCCTTTATTCCTATTTTTGTAAGTATTTCTTTAAAATAGAGATTAAAACAAAGAAGCAAGCCAGTCTCAGAGCTGAGAGGGAGAAGGAGATAGTCTGTCTGGCAAGATCTGCCCATAAAATTCCTCCCTCAATCTATTAAACTATGTTCTCACCAATTGTCTATATAAAGAAATTTGCTAAACACCTTGAACTTCCCATTAAAACCCCAGGAGGGCCACACATTAGAAGGGCATCCTAAGCCTAAAGACAACACTGGACTAGAACTCCCTAATAAAACATAAAATCGAATCTCCACAAAGTTAAGGAAGCACACCAGTAATTTAGTTAGCTGGTACTATAACACTATTTAAAAGAGTATAATCAAATCCAGAATCTCTACAATATATTATTCTTAATGTATATTATATATTTGCCAATTCCTGGACATATTAAAGGACAATGTGACCCACAGTCACAAAGAGAAAAATAGTTAATTGAAACAGACCCACAGAAGACCCAAATATTAGAATTAGCACATAAAGACTTTTAAAATAACCGTGGTTATTTAAAAAAAGAAAACCTGCAGGAAAATATGGATATAATAGGTGAAAAGATAAGAAAATTCACAGAAATAACAAAGAATCAAAAAGAAATCCTGGAACTGAACACTAAAATATCTGAAATAAAACATTTATTGGATAAGATTAACAGCAAACTGTACAATGCAGAAGAAAAAAAAACATTGAATGTAAAGATAGGCCAAGAGAAATTATTAAAATAGAAGCATGATACAAAGAAAGAAATTCAGAAAAAAATTCGCATGCCTCAGTGACCTAGGGGACAATATCAAGCACTTTAATACATGAATAACTAGGATCCTCCAAGAAGAGGATAAAGAATGGGGTGAAAAAAGTTTATATGCTGAGAGTCCAAAACCCTGCAGGAGATATATAAAGAAAATTACTCTAGGCACGTTATGGTCAACTTGGGAGAGATCCTAGTGACAAAAAAAGAAACATTTGAACAAAATAAATAATGTAGTATTGGAAATAATAATATAAAAGTATAAAATAAACATCCCTGAGTCCATGCTGATGTATGTGTGTGTGTGTGTGCATATGCATATATATTTAAATATATAATATAATGTATATTATAAATGTATATACTTATATAAAGTGTATATATATATATTACTAAATAAATAAATGGTGGAGAAAAATAAGTCATCCTATAGAATAATTCCAAATAAATTATCCAGATAGCCCCCCTTCTCAAGGAAGTGGAGCCTAATTTCTCTTCCCCATAAAAGGGGGAAAAGTAACTTCACAAAGTTGTATTTTCCTTTTTAAATACTTGGCTAACATGATCAGGTGATCAAGGTTAACATCATCAAAGATAAATTATGTTGAGTATGTGTACCCTTGAAAAGGTGTGATGAGACTAGCACTTCATCTCTATGGTCTCCCTCCAAAAAACCATAACCCCACTCTAACTATGAGAAAACATCAGGCAAACCCAAATTGACCTTGACCAGTACTCCTCAAAACTGTCAAGGTAGTAAAAACATGGAAAGTTCAAGAAACTATCACATGTCACAGATCAGGGAAGGAAGCTAAGGAGGTATGATGATTAACTACACTGTAGTGCTCTAGATGGGGATCTTGGAACAGAAAAAGAATATTAGGGAACAACTATTGAAATCTTTATCAAGTGTGGAGTTTAGATAATAATACATCAATGTTCATTCCCTAGTTGCGACAAATGTACACTAGTAATGCAAGATGTAAACAACATAAGAAACAAGGTAAGGGGCATATATGAACTCTGACCTACCATTGCAACTTTTATATGAATCTAGAAACTATTTTAAACTCAAAAATTACTTAAATTTAAAAAGTACAAAAATATGAGCAGAGTCTCAATGGATTATAGGATAGCATCAAGGACTCCACTATGTGAATAATTAGAGTTCCAGTAGGAAAGCATAAAGAATGGAGTGGGAAAAGTACTTCAAAAAATATATGCTGAGAATCTTTCAGAATCCCAAGCAGGAAATGTTACAAGAAAATTACATCTAGGAACATTATAGTCAAACTGCTAAAAACCAGAGAAAATGAGAAAATCCTCAATGCAACCAAAGGAAAAAAAGACATATTACACATAGAAGAACAATGATAAAAATTATGACTTACTTAGAAATAGATAGTGAAAAACAGAAAGACATCTTTAAAGCACTAAAAGAAAGGGGAAAAAAATCCCTGCCAACCTAAAATTCTATATTCAGCAAAAATGTTCTTTAAAAATGAAGGTAAAAATAAAGACATTATCAGATAAACAAAAACTAGAAGAATTTGTCACCATCATAAATATGTCACATAGAAACCAAGTGGAAAAAATTTCTTTAGGCTGAAGGAAAATGATACTAGATGGTATCTTATCAGTCAAAAAAGGAGTTACATAGAAATTCGAACATAATTTCAAACTAAATGATAATGAAAATACAACAGGGGTGCCTGGCTGGCTCATTTGGTGGAATGCGACTCTTGATCTGAGGGTTGTGAGTTTGAGTCCCACATTGGGCATAGAGATTACTTAATAAAAAATGTTTTAAAAAAGGAAAATACAACGAATCAAAATATGTTGCAAGCAGCTAAAGTACTTAGATGGAAATTTATAACTTGAAATATTAATATTAGAAAAGGAGATAGTTTTAATGATCTGAGTCCTCACTTGAAGATGCTAGAAAAAAAATGAAATAAACCTGAGATACTTAGAATATAAGAAATAAAAAGGAAAGGAATGGAAACCAATGAAATGGAAAGCAAATGATAGAGAACAATTAAACCAAAAGTTGGTATTTTTTAAAAGATCAACAAAATTGACAAATCTCTATTCAAACTAACTAAGGGGTGCCTGAGTGGCTCAGTCCATTAAGTTCTGGACTCTTGGTTTTGGCTTAGGTCATGATATCTGGGTCCTGGGATCAAGCCCTGCATCAGGTTCCCTGCTCATCGGGGAGTCTGCCTGGAGATTTTCTCTCCTGCCCCTCCCACTTGATCTCTCTCTGTCTCTCTCTCTCTCCCCTCCTCATTCTCTAAAATAAATAAATAATTTTTTAAAAATAAAACTAATCAAGAAAAAAAGAGAGTAAACACTAATAACAAATACCAGGAATGATATCAGAGACATCACTATAGATTCCTGGGATATTCCAAAGATAATAGCAGAATACTGTGAAAGATTTTATCAATAGATATAACTTAGATGATATGAATAAATTCCTTGGAAATGCGACTTACTGAAAATAACACATAAAACATATAAAATCGGTGTTCCTGTATCTATTAAACAAATTGAATTTGTCATTAAAAATCTTTTAATCAAAATAATTCAGCCCAGTTTCACTGGTGAATTCTACCAAATATTTAAGGAAGAAATAATACTACTTCTACATATACTCATCCACACAATAAATAAGAAAGACCACCTTACCAAAGTTTTATGATGTTAGCATAACAATGATACCAAAACCTGATGAGGGCATCACAACAAAAGAAAATTACAGGAGGTATGTTTCATGAATATAGATGCAAAAATCTCCACATTAGTAAAGGGAATCCGTAGGATTGTCTCATTAGATCTAGAAAAAAAAGTATCTGACAAATGAAACTGCTGTTCGTTTAAAAAACAAACACACTGTCAGCACACCAGGAGAAGAAAGGAATATCCCATTTTTGATAAAGAGCATCTATTAAAAACCTGTAACTAACTTAATGGTGGAAAGGTCAAATCTTTTACCCTCCCCAAATGTAGACCTATTTTTAAGCTCATCATCTTAAGTGTAGGTGAGTTTTTTTCATCAACTGCAAACCTAAGCTTCCACTCCAGGAATAGGCAGATTGGAGGCAATGGTATTATCTCTGATCTCTGGTTTCTGCTTTTCCACCCTACACGTTTCTCTTTTTCTATGCATCAAAACGGTGACAACTAAAGCTTTCCAGATATCAAGAGACTCACACCCCCAGCTGTGGTGCTCTCCTGGAACTTGCATCTATCATCTGGAACTTGCATCTATCACTATAAGGATATGGCTTAAGACATGATGAAAGACAGGCAAACATATCGGAAGTGGAACACAGCTCCTATTGGGTTCTGGGGTGATGTGAAGACGGCATTATAGGCCATCTCAACCTCTGCATGGGACACCCCTCAACAAAGATCAACAATTAGACAGCTATCCATGAACAAAAATAGCTCTGAGAGAGATCAGAAGTCTACGTAAGAAACTTCAGTAATACAGTGGAACAATAATAACCATACAAACAGGGAAGGAAGAACAGCTTTATTTTACCTACAGCATCCTGTCCCCAGGCTGGCACTGCTTAGTGCCAAGTGGGAACTCTCCAGCTAAAAAGAGTCCCCTTCACTGAGAAAGAGAGAGAGCAGGGTGAACGACCAGCTTCCCTAGCCTTTCAGGACACAACATTCGGGACCCACTTGGGTTTCACCCCATCCAGAAATGGGCAAAGCTGGGACGCATAGAGACAAGCTAGAAACAAGGAGGAAAAGCAGGAACTACCAATATCAGCCAAGCAGCGGGAATGACCACGGTTCCCAGTGACCTGCTCTGCAGGTAAAGCCAGTAGCTTTCCCCATTGAAGAAACCAATAGCCACCAAGGATCCCATGCAGATTTCACCATTTTTTGCCCTGTAGGTTTTTGTGTTGACAGCTGTCTGCATCCCTTCCTGCCCTCTGCTGCCTTCCCCCACCCCAAGTCCCTTACTCCTCCACCACCATCACCCCCCAAGCCAGATCCTAGGATCTGCACCAGCAGCCAGCTCTGGCTTATGTGGCTATGGAGGGCAAGATTCAACCCCAAGAGTTGACCAATCTCCTGAAGCAGGCAAATTTGGGCAGTGGGTGAAAAGGGTCAAAGCTTTTCTGTCAATCAACCTGGGGATTCTGGTCTTAAGAATCCTTTTAAGATTCCCAAGATAAGGATGAATGGGGGAAAAGTGAAAGTATCAAAATAAGACACAGATATATTGGAGGACCGGCATTTTAGAAGGAGGTCTTGGGGGTGCCTGGGTACCTCGGTCTGTTACGCATCTCACTCTTGATTTCACTCAGGTCATGATCTCGGTGCCCTGGTATCAAGCCCTATGGGGGGCTCCCCACTGAGCAGGGAGTCTGCTAATCTCCCTCTGCCCTCTCCCTGCTCGCTCTCTCTCTCTCTCTCAAACAAATAAATAAATAAGAAATTACTCTTAAAAAAATAGGTATTAAAAAGTAGAGCTTCATACACACACACACACACACCTAATCTGTTTCTCCAGAGCATGACACTCCTACTCTTCTTGTACTAAATGTCATACATGCACCACCCTGATATAAGAAAATATTCCCAATTTCAAGACCTGGGATGAAACTAACAGGAAAGCACATTGTGTGGCTGACACAGGCTGAAGGAGGACATATTGAGAGCCCTTAATAACTGTGCTTTAATTCCCAAAAATGTAATTAGGTGTGGAGAGCCACTGTTTTATTAAGCAACCAAGAATTCTTAACAGAACCTTGCTCCGTACGGTTTAGTTCTCAAATATGTATTGTCCTTGTAACATTTAGCTTTCATACCAAGGAAAGAGTTTGGGAGATATTTCCCATCTCACATAAATGAAAAATACAATTTAATAACCTATTTGTATTATTCTTCACGAAGTAGGTTGCTCTTGCCTGGCTCCAAATAATAAAGAACCCTAAGTTTGTCAATCTCGCTCTGAAAATGTAATACCACAAGCTACTTGGTCCCAATAGATCATATTCATACTCACATGAATATCATCTTTCTAGAGTCCCAACTTGACATTTATACGAAGGTATTACTGATTTGCAGATTCCTGAAGGCTCCAGATAAGTAGACCCACTATTTTTTAAAAATACTACGGACCTGGCCAAAGAAAAATATTTTTGGACTTTAAATTATTTATGACCCCAAATAATTTCAAATTCATAAATTAAAAGACAAGATTACATTTATGTACCTCATAAACACTTTTTTCACAACCCCCTATCCCATTCTCATTTTCCCAAAAAATACCTAGCTATTCCCATGGAACTGCCAAGTTATGCCAACCAAAATGAAGGGCCTTGTTTGGCTCTGTAGACGGGCCTGTTTCACACACAGATTGCTGGACTCCAGTTCTGTTTTGAGGGAGGAAGTGTCAAAGAATGAGGCCCTTACTTCTCACATTACATACAGCCCTTACGCTGTGTCTTTGCTCTGTCAATGTTGCTACTCCAAGTGTGGCCTACAGACCAGCAGCTTGCTGGAAATGTAGACTATCTCCAATCCCTCCCACACGGAACAGAATCGGGATCTGCCTTTTAACCCTATTTCCAGATGACTCTTGTGCGCATTACAGCGTGAGTCTCCAAGAAGATGGTGTCATTAACTTCAAATCCTGGGCACCTCCCTCTTGGAAGGTAAGAAGATAAGGAAAGCATTGGAAGGAGGCAGAATTCCCAGTAGTTTTTCAGTCAACTTCTTGTGCAGCTTCCCTGGCTAATAGTTTGGCGGATCTTGATGCCTCTCAAAAGTTAGAGGCTTTTTATGTGATTTCGGCAGAGGGCTAAAACAAATCAAGTACTGCGTCTATAAAAAATGTCTCGCAGTGACCTGCAATTCTTTAAGTGTTTGTGTTTGTTCTGACTGCTCTCTGTCCTTTGTTTGGTCTTACTCTATTAGCGATCCCACTTTGCTTTGTCATCTGGAAAACTGAGTCTCTGATTCCTCAAGGGGGCAGGCATTCACCACAATACTGATTGCAACATGCTTGGTCCTAGAGGTAGCATTAGCCCCAGGTTCAGTAGTGCAAACAAAAATATCTGAAGACTGTCAACTACTCAAACTAGTTTTAACGTTGGACTTGGCTTGGCTAGTGTTTTAGAAAGTGACTTAAGGAGTTCTAAGATGACTAGTCCAGATATTAAAAACAAAGTATTTTTATGCTAAATTAACTTCAAGGGCTAAGAATTAGGCTTGGATTTCGATCTCATATAGAATGTCTGAGCTTTTAAGATTTGTTTAGGCTCTGTCCAGTCACTATGTCATAGCTTCAGATAGGACCCACCAAAATTTCCCCTAGCACCACATGTAGCACACTTGATTATAGTAACTTGGTCAGTTATGTTTGTCCCTCATTTGATTGTGGCCTCCGCGAAGGCAGGGACTGGCATATTCATTTTTGTATCACAGGTACCTAGAGCAGTGGCTAGCACATAGTAGGTATTTAATAATTATGAGTGAAATGGATAAATAAATGAACATAAATGACAGAGAAATGGAAGTACTTAATGCAGGATAAGCAGTCTAAACAATTCACTTTTTTAAAAAGATTTTATTTATTTATTTGAGAGAAAGAGTGCACACAAGGAGGGGCAGAGGGAAAGGGAGAAACTCAAGTGGACTCCACGCTGAGCATGGAACCCAACGTGGGGCTTGATCCTATGACCCTGAGATCGTGACCTGAGCTGAAATCAAGAGTCGGACACCTAACCAGCTGAGCCATCCAGGCACTTCTAAATCTCACTTTCTAAGCATGAAATACTATATAAAAATAGCTGGAGTAAAATATATCTAATTTAGATCCCACCTATTCAGAACTTGTAAAACACACCTTTCGATTAGACTATATTTTATGCTTTTATGCTATCTGTGAGGATTAAATGACAAAACAGATTTTACTGATTTGACAGCAACTTAGGAAGCATTCACTTAGATATTAATAAGTTAAATTATCACTTATACTTAAATAGTAGGTCAAATCCTATGAAGTTCTACTCATGAAAACAGAATTTTTACTAGTAAAGTTCTTTCCTATTATGTGAACACATAAAATTTCATTTCCTTAAATAAAATTCTAATTAAGCCATCTCAAAACTGAGATTGGTATTCCCTCTTAGGAATCAAATTTGGGGAATCTTTATTATAAGTTATAAGAAAAATGAAATTTTCAATGGGAAGCAAATAAACACTTCAGTAGCTTGTAGCATTGGAGCTTCATCTTAAGTTCATGAGTAAACTCATAACAATTATCAAATAGCTTCTTCGTATTTTGGAGCCCTGACTTCTGATGACCAAAATGTGTAAACAAACAAAAAGTTGCCAAGTTCCATCCTGCTAAGGTGAGGTGTGTGTTTTTAAAACCTCCAAACACTTATCTCCTTTGCACACTCTGTGAGTTGGGATCCGAGCTGGAAAGAGATGACCTGTTTCATCTGGATGACTAAAATGAGCTTAATAAAGGGACCTGCTCACATACTGCAAAGCATTTTTAGAGAAGACACTGTAGAGTTGTAAGAAATAGTTATGAGACAAAAATCTCATTTAAAGTCACTATCTTCCCCAAACACTAGCTCCCACTTATTCTTGGGCAAATAGAATGCTGAGATAGAATATGTGTTTGGAAATGAGTAATAAATGCAAAGCTATCAACATGCATAGATTCTATACACTTAGTTATTATTTTTTAAAGAGAGGATTTACATGCAAAAGTCGGGTAAATATATTTCAGAAAAATAATACAAGAAATAAATGAAATTTTCGGATAAATTCTCCATGCAGTCAAAGAAATTAAAGAAAATACGAACCTTTTTAAAATTGTGCAAAATGAGCGGGAGGCGTCAGAAAACAAATTGAAGGTGACTATAAAACCATTACAGAAATGAAATCTACATTCGAATGCATAAAAACTAAATGAACATTGCTAAAAAAAAGAAAGAAGAAAAAAAAAGAAGAAACCACCAGTCAGTTGCCCAGAGGATAGACTTTAAAATGTAACAAAAATTCACAGGAAAAATCAGGGGAAAATGTAAGCTTTTCAAGTTAGTTATGGAAGCAGTGACTAATAGATGTACCTGTCGTAGTTAAGAGAACAAGTAGATTGTTTAATTGAAAGCCATAAAGAAAATGCTTTTACAAAAAAAAAAAAGGAAATATAAATCTTTAGATCAAAGGAATGTACCATTTTCCAGGAAAAAATGGACAGTGACTTGCAGTGAGAAATATCACAGAGAATTTATTAAACTTTCATGTTTAAAAATAATTCTATCAGCACCAAGGCCAAAAAAAAAAATTGTAAGAGTGGGAGGGCAAGGAGGCAGCAAGCCAGCTACAAAGAGGAAATAATCAGGCCACCCTCACACTTTTCCAGAGCAACAATCCATGCCAGAACACAACGGAACAATGTCTTATAGAATTATGAAGGGGGAAATACATGAATCTATAATTTTACAAACAGTCCATTTGTTTGTTCATAGAAGAAACAGAAAGCCATTCAGAATATAACACCCTTGGGCCCTGTTTGAAAACAGTACCTCCCAACTAAACACTAAGTCATCCCAAAATACTCAAGGAAGATGCAAGTGAGGAAAGTGCTGGTGGTGATCTTGACTCTATTCAGATTCAAGACTAACTCTAAGGACACAAAGCATGGTCTTCCTTCTCCATGGCTCGCCTCCTCACTTCGTTCAAGTCTCTGTTCAAACTCTCCTACTCAGAAACTTGTCTCCTGACTACTCGATCAAAATAACCTTCCCTCATCAGCTTCCCGTCTCCTAATGGGTTTTACTTTTAGTCTCAACATTTATCACTTCCTGGCATTAACGCATACACACATGTGTCTCCTCTATGAAATAAAAGTTCTGGGAAGAAAGGACATTTTTCAGTTTGGTTCATTGCTCTATTCTCAGCGCTTCCAACAGTGCCTAGTGCATAAAGGATGCTCAGTTGATTGAACTGTGAGAATTAGGTTTACAATTCAAATTGCCAATGTTAAAAACTTTGAAATGTAACTAACAATCTAACTAATCTAATAATCTAACAATATAACTGCAACAAATGGAAAATGGGGGGCTAAGTGATACACTCTGATTTCCTTAATGATAGGAGTAAGAAATCATTCAATAAAGTCAAAATCTGACAAACTCTACAAAAAATTACTTGATCACTTCTTAAATTTAATTAGATATTTTAACTTTTCCCTTTGCAGGGGCGCCTGGGTGGCTCAGTGGGTTAAAGCCTCTGCCTTCGGCTCAGGTCATGATCTCAGGGTCTTGGGATCGAGCCCCACATCGGGCTCTCTGCTCGGCAGGGAGCCTGCTTCCCCTTCTCTCTCTGCCTGCCTCTCTGCCTACTTGTGATCTCTCTCCTGTCAAATAAATAAATAAAATCTTTAAAAAAAAATTTTTCCCTTTGCAAATAATTTTCACTCTCTTCTGGAATCAAGCTTGTTTTTTCTATTTTATGGCTCCCTAGTGCTCTCTGAAAAAATGACAAGTAGCCCAGTGAGACAAAAGACTGTGACCACCAAGAGAGTGGTTACATGAAGTCAGACGAGTCAAATATAAATATAAATGTATTACTCAAATATAAATATATAAGGTGGCTAGGGTTGTCAAGGATTTGAGGAAACAGGGACTCAAACATTACTGGTGGCAATGTAAAGTGATAGAACATTTTTGGATGCATTTTGACAATATATAGAAAAATTTGTAATACGCATATTCACTCACTCAGCAATTCCATTTCTGGAAAGTACTATACGGATTCATTTGGAGGATGTACAAAGATGTTCACTGCAACATTGCATTTAACAGCCCCCCAAAAAGTGGCAACAAACTTAAATCTTCATCTAAGGAGACTGATGAATTATATTCCCAAAGTAAATGCTAATCAGCTAATAAAAGCACATGTGATAGGTGTGTATATACTGATATATAAATGTGCAATATATTTAGAGGAAAAAGCACACTACGGAACATATGTGGTATGATTTCATTTATATAAAAGGAAGTATTTAAACATATAGCAGTATGTGTTTCCAACTCTATTTTCTTCGCATGGAAAATATCTGGAAGGATACCTCCAAACTGTTCACTGTAATGCTCTAAGGACTAAGACTTGGGGGAAAGAGTAGGGAAAAGGGAGGTTTATTTCATAAACTAATCCCCAAAACATTTGAATTATTGTAAAAAGCATATATTACTTCCATCATGGAAAAAATTTTTTAAAGCCTTATACATTTTTAAACACATTTTTTCAATGTCTACAATGTGTTGAACACAGGAAATGGCACACTCTGTGTAATAGGACAACAGACTTAGCCAAGGTTCAAGGTCATAGAGCACCCATAGTCACATTCAGACTAAACAGGAAGTTCCTTGAAGACAGGATCAGGTCGCCATTTACTCCTAGTACCTATCACAGTGTTTGACACATAGAAAATATTCTATAAATGTTTGCTGGATGAATGCATGAATGAAGGCATATATTAAGAACCGGAAGTCAGCTGTGACTCAGTATCCCTCCCACACTTATCCCTTCATGGGCCTTGATTTATGTGAAAGAAGAAAGCTTCCTTGAGATACTAGGTGATCTCCTCTGCATGCTTTAAAGTTGTCTTGTGGCTAAGTTTGTGTGAAAGCAGGCACCTGACAGGTGATGGGAAATGTCACTTCAGTGCCCTATTAGATCAGTTCTGAGGCTGCCATCCGTGGTGTCAGAGCCCAATGTTTGCAGAGATGGCAACAAGTTAAAGAGTTCCCTGTTATATCCTCTGTGCCTTTCAGCTCCCATGCTGTTTGGAAGACTGTGTTCTAGAGAAGTGTCCAGCAAAACCTATAGATGTGGTATCAAATTAATAACTGCACATACTAAAGTTTGTTCCCACATATAACACTGATCTCACACTCATCCCAACAAGGAAGGCAGCCAAGTGCAATCAGTTAGGACCCTCTGCTTGTTATCTGTATTTTTTCCTATTTCAACTGAGATGCTCTTGTTTTATTAAAGCCAATAATATGTATGAGCAAATGATTATGTTTTTATTTTTACTCCATTTCATTTAAAATTAGTGACCTTGGCTTATTCAAAACTATCAGGCACTGGCACACCACAAACTGTTGGGCTTTCAAAATTGATACTCCCCTTCTCCTATTGCAGATATTTGCAGTATTCTGATGTTTGGCTATGACAGATATTTTCTTTTCATTTTTTTTCTTCCAAGTTTTTATTTAAATTCAAGTTAGTTAACATATAGTGTAGTATTGGCTTCAGGAGTGGAATTTAGTGATTCGCCACTTACATAAAACACCCCACGCTCCTCACAACAAGTGCCTTCCTTAATGTCCATCACCCATTTATTTATTGATTGATGAGAGACAAAGAGAGGTAGAGGGAGAAGCAGGTTCCCTGCAGAGCAGGGAGCCCAATGCAGTACTCAATCCCTGGACCCTGGGATCACGACCCAAGCTGAAGGCAGACACCCAACCAACTGCGCCACTCAGGTGCCCCATCACCGATTTATAACCCATAACCCATCCACCTCCCTCCATCAACCCTCAGTTTGTTCTCTATCATTAATAGTCTTATGGTTTGCATTAGACTGGTTTGGATCCTTCTGTGTTCTTATTTTTCCTTCCCTTCCCCTATTCATCTGTTTTGTTTCTTAAATTCCACATGAATGAAATTGTATGGTATTTATCTTTCTCCAATTGACTTATCTCACTTTGCATAATATACTCTAGTTCCATCCATGTTATTGCAAAGGCAATATTTCATTCTTTTTGATGGCTGAGTAATATTCCATTATATATTATATATACGCATACACATCATTATGTGTATATATATACCATTATGTATATATATTCCATTATATATGTATTCCATTTTATATACTATATATATTAACAGACACACACACCCCACATCTTTATCCATTCATCAGTCGATGGACATTTGGACACTCTCAATAAATTGGCTATTGTTGACAGTGCTGCCATAAACTTTGGGGAGCATGTGTGTCCTTTGAATCAGTATTTTTGTATCCTTTGGATAAATACCTAGTAGTACAATTGCTGGGTCATAGGGTAGTTCCATTTTTAATTTTTTGAGGAACCTCCATACTGTTTACCAGAGCGGCTGCACCAGTTCGCATTCCCACCAACAGTGTAAGAGGGTTCCCCTTTCTCCACATCCTTGCCAACATCTGCTGTTTCCCGAGTTGTTAATTTTAGCCATTCTGACAGGTGTGAGGTGATATCTCATTATGGCTTTGATTTGTATTTCCCTGATGATGAGTGATGTTGAATATTTGTTCATGTGTGTTAGCCATCTGTATGTCTTCTTTGGAGAAATGTCTATTTATGTCTTCTGTCCATTTCTTAGCTGGATTATTTATTTTGGGGTGTTGAGTTTGATAAGTTTTTTACAGATTTTGGATACTAGCCCTTTATCTGATATGCTGTGACACATTTTCTATGCCACCCATTTTACATACCTTCAGTAGGAAAGGTAATTTTAGCTTTCTGAACTTTTAAGCTTAGCAGTTTTAAAAGAAATGATTATCATTACACCCATTTCATAAAGCTCCTTGATGGCTCCAAATTGCACTTAGCCACATCTCTAAACCATCTTCCCCTCACTGCCAAAGCTCAAGCCATACCGTCCTTCTTTCAGTTCTCCAACTCGCCAAAGATCTCTCATACCTCAGGGCCTTAGCACATGCTGCTTTCTCAGCCTACAGTGCTTCTTGCCTCTTCTCCTCACCTAGCCAACTCCTACTCATTCTTTAGATCTCACATTAGATATGAGTTCCTCAGAGAGACTTTGTTGACACCCTAATCTATATCCCCTTCCTGTTATTTTCTGGATACAGAAAATGGATTTCCCTCCATGGCATTTATTAGACCTTTGTACTTATATATTCATTTGTGTTTATTACTTTAACATCTACCTTTTCATTAGACTATGAACTTCAAATGGTGAGAATCATGACTGCTTTGTTGACCAGGGCTAATTTCAACAAATATTTGTTAGTTAAATGAAAAAATAAAAGGAGAAAATGAGTTTTATTCCCCCTTTCAATTGTTTTTCATAAACATAAGTTGAACACAGTAAGTGAGAAGAATTGAGCCCCTATCTCACTGATATTTAAACCAGCCTGTCCTACCTAAGATTCTGAGAGGGTTTAGATTGAGGGGAAGAACAGGATTTGAGAAATTTTGTTAGACCCAAGACAAGAAGAGGTGGTATTCCTGAAAGGAGAGAAAAAGAGTTCAAAAGTTAATTATGCTAACGAAGCAAAGGAAGTGGGATGGAGAACAGATAGACAGTTGGAAATGCAGGAGCTTAACTGGAAGGTGAGAAGGACTTTGGAATGTCACAAGGGAAGAGGAAAACCAGGGCCAGTTTGATCAGGAGAGAAGGGGGCTGGTAGTGGCACCTATTTGGGTCCTGCGGAAGGAGAGAAAGAGTGTGGGAGATCAGCACACCTGGAACAAAAAATTAGCTGGAGGATGGAGAGGAAATGAGGGAGGGTCTGAGGAAGGAAACTTAAAAATTCTTTATGTTGTCCCACAGTTATTGAGCACTCAAGTTGTAAGTCTGGGAGATAGGCAATACACTAGCATACAAACACGGGATGGTAAAGATGAAAGTCACTGCCCTGGCAAACAACCAGGGTGCCCCTTAACCTTCCATGGTGCGATGACTAGACCTACATTCATACTCTTATGAAGGACAGTCTCCCTGTCTAAACAAACAGCAATGGCGATAAGAATAGAATATGCCCGAGGCCAAGTTGTCCAGCTTCTGCTCTGTGTACCCAAGTCTGCTATGTCTTTTGGTTGCTTCTCCACATCTACAATGGCATCTTGAGAATTGTGTTACTCTTAGTTGCTCTTGGGGCATTAAGTTTCCTTATAAATTGTCTGGAGGGAAAAAAAACTAACCCAGCTTGGTGCCAACCTGAGACCCCACAAAATCTTAATGGAGAATGTTGGAGACTATAGTAATAATAATAAATATTTTTACATAATAGATGACATTTATTGAGCTTTCTTTGCGCCAGGCTTTAAGACCATTAGATGTATCAATTTGTTAAATCTTCACAAAAATAGCATGAAATAGTTATTATTCTTCTTTCCAGAAATGAGGCCCAAAGAGACTGACGTCATTCAGCAAAGTGCACAGGGACTCAAGCCCAGCAAACTGATTGCAAAGACTTAATCATTAACTCCTTAAATTTGTATATACCTTACAATCTACAAACCCCTTTGGAAGAGCTAGAAACCTTATCTGATCCTCTCAACAACGCTTAAAAAGCACATCAGGAACATCTTTGTCTCCATTGTATACACAGGGAAACTGAGGCTCAGAGACATTAAATTACTGGTATAGGAAATCAATAGCACTAATGTCAGCCAAGGGGTATTTCAATCAGGGGTTGGAATCTACAACTCCTCACTCCTAAAATGCCACACCATCTCTTACTTCTGCTTTTGCAGCCTTATTGGGGAGGATTAAATTGCATCTACACAATCAGATATGCAGAGGGATAAAAGCTGCATCCAGGGTTTACTGGGTTTGGCGTGAAGGTCCTGCTACCTGAAAACCGGACCTTATCTCCAGGCTGAAATATGATTTCATACAGCCCAACGTCAGGGAGTATCCGTGGGAAGGGAAGAGGAGCCGGAGAAGCTGACCAAGTGAGCAGTATCTAATAGCTAGCTCCAGAATGGACCCTTTCTTGGAGCCTCTGCTGGTCAAAGTGGCCCTGCAGCGGCAGCAGCCTGGGAGGGGCGCCAACACAGAGATGCAAAGACTGAAGAGAAAGAAAACCCAGTTCGAACCCACAACCTAACCCCTTTATCGTGTCTTTTCTGGTTAACGCCCCTCTTGCCTCCCTGCCCTCTCTTCCCCACCCCTCCCGTGCCGTGGCCAAGGTGCCAAACGTTGTAACTCAATCCCCATCTGCTGCTCCTACCTTTCTGTCTCATTTCTCAATTACCCCAGGAACAAATCAATTATTTGGGGTCCTCTGATGGTTTCTAGTAGCCAGGGCATTGCAGCTCTGGCTCATATTACCCACTAACTCATCATCCTTCCATTCCACGCTTCACAGCGAACCACATTTGCTTCCGATCCGCAGTGACCCCCCCCTTTTTTTTTAACTGCAGTCCAATAATGCTGACATGGTTAGGAGTCAGAAGTAATGGCTATTGCAGTCAACTCCCCGAGAAGCGGAAAATTGGGGCAGGGATGGGGAAGCCTAGAACCTGCTCCCCCCTTAGTAGCACCGTCCCCTCCCGAGGCCCTGCTGGCCGAGAGGCAGCGGCACAAAACCACGCATCCTGGGGATCCTACCCCTTGGCTCTGGCCCCTGCGGCTGCTGCCATAGAAACACCCGGTGTACACACTGGGCTGAAATTAAACACCCATCCCGGACTGGGACCCGAGCCGGATCGGCCTGCTGCCGCGGTCGCCATGGCAACATGCCGAGAGGAGTGCGCGCTGCGCGGGGATACTCACTCCATCGCGGGGCTCCCGGCGGCCCGGCGGCGCGCTGCTGCGGGGCTCACCGGCGCTGCTCGCCTCTGCCCCAGCCGGGCGCTCTGGCCGCGCCACGCACGAGGTGGAGCCGCAAGCTTCGCGAGCTTCTCCCCTCCCAGCCCGCACCCCCTCCTCCCCTTGAGGGTTGAAAGTGAACGCTCAGGCTCTCCCAGCTCCCAGCCTCCGAATAAAACGGGAAGCAATTGGATAATGTTGTTCGCTGGGCGCTAGACAAGCCACTCCACTTAAATGTTTCGGGAGGGAGCGCGCTGGCAGCTGCGCGCCGGGCGGTGTGGCCACCAGCGCGCAGTGCCCGGGCGCCCGAGGCGCCAGGTGCGCCGGCGGCTCCCCTGGGACAAGCGGCGCAGCATGGAGGCGCGGGGGTGAAGGGGCTGGTAGGAGGGACGAGGGGAGGCTGTGGCAGTGGCACAGCCCTGAGGGCTCAGGGAAAAGACTGAGTCATCCGCAAGGTTGAAGCTCTCCAGGCTTGGAAGTTGCGAAAGAAAGAAGAGTCTGGCGGCTGCAAATAACAAGTACCGCCCCCAGCAGGCTGGGCAGGAGTTCGGAAACGCCATTGTGCCAGCCCAGCGGGCAACGGTCTGAGTTTCCCCAGGAAAACTCCAGCTGCGTGGCGGCGCGTTAATGCGGTGTTTCATCCCTTTGGCGACCCCACGCCCTTCCTATCACTCCATATTCTGCATATTCCTGCCCAGTAGGAAGATATTGTCCAGCGTTACTTTCCCTAGTTCGTTCTTTGAAAACAATAGGTATATTGAATGTATTTTCCCAAATTACCATGGCCCCACCCCATAGTTATAAGCCTCCCTAGGGCATGTATTCTCTCCTTATACGCCCCCCCCCCCCGGAGGATTCCCTACTCCTAACGGTTTCCCAAATGTAAACCTCGCTCCCATCCAGGTGCCCTGCACCTGCTCCGATGAAGAAAAGACAGGATAACCTTTAGGCTTTCACTGTGCCTTGCTGCCCGGTCCCTCTGTGAGTAGATGTCTGCCAGGTGCTAAGGTTGCAGCCCTAACCATAGTCATCATAGTCCCTGCCCTAGTGGAGCTCACCGGCTAAAGCAGAAAGACAAAGCACAGAGAAAGAAAAAAAATCATCATCATCACAGACTGAAAATATTGCTCGAAAAATTAAGTAATAAGATATGAAGACGAATGTTTTAAAATTACCCTGTGATGATGATTACACAAATTCGTGAGTATACTAAAAAGCCCTGAATTGTACATTCTGGGTGAATTTTATGGTATATAACTATATCTTAAAGTAGTTAAAAAAAAAAAATACTCCAACAGAGAGTATAAGGGAAGTGGGCCTGCTAAGATGAGGTGTTCATGAAAGGATCCCTGAAGACACTGGCCTGAGAGGGGATGGGCTTTGAAAAGCAGCCCCAGCTTGCTGGGTGATTCTAGATGGGAAAGAGCTCTGCACAATCAAGGGGCTAGAAGGAGATGGGTGCAAAATGTTCTGGGGGAATGCATTGCTCATCTTTTCTCCGGAAAGTGAGCCACAAAGTCGCTCTTAGTGAAGATTCACAGGGCTGTTTTGTGGAAAAAGATTCTGGGTCATCACCAGGTCTCCGTTTACAGAGAATCTGGTGTAAATTTGGAGAGCATAAGACCCTCCCTCAACCATGTCCCTCTCCAGCTACCATCCTATCTTTACTCTTTCCCTTCAGAGTCAAGGTTCTTAAAAATACTGCCCATACTCACCATCTCTCCACCCTTACCTCCTATTTGTTCCTGGTAGCTTATAGGATTAAACTCAACTCTGAGTAATGAAGAGTCTCAATCAGGGAAGAGATTTGCCTCCCTCTTAAAAGTTCATTGATAAGCAGTCCTGGCCTGGTTTAGTATCTCTCAAAGAGCTAGGAGACCCAGGCTCCTACAGAATGTTGTTCTGTCATTTGTGGTCTCCCTTCCTGAAGTCATTCATAGTCAGAGCCGGCTATTCCAGCTCCAGCCATCATGTCTGCATTCCAACCACCGCAAAGGTGAAAGGAGCAAAGAAGAAGGGGCTAAGGAAGCATGCCAGCTGCCTCTTATGGAAGGCTCCCAGAAACTGCCTCAGGACACTTTCACGTACATCTTTTGGCTAGAATTCAGTCACATGGCCATATTCCGTTTTCAGGGAGACTGGGCAAAACAGTCTTCATTCTGCATAGTTATGAGCCTAACCAGAAACTCAGGGCTCCATTCCTATGAAAGAAGGAGAAAATGGGTATTGGGGGGAAACAGCACTATTTTCTTACTCCTCAACCCTTAGCAATCTAGCTTCTGTCTTTCCCATCCCACTGACACTGCTCCCTATAGAGTCACTACTGCCAAATGGAATAGGCATGTCTCAGACCTCTTCTTGCAAAATTTATGAGCAGCATTTGACGTTTTGACCACTACTTTCTGGATTTTTTCCCCCTTAAGTTGGTTTTATTGACGCATGATTTACATAAAGTAGAATTCATCCTTTTTAGATGTGCAGGTCTAAGAGTTTGGATACATTATACGCTCATGTAATCACCACCATAATCAAGATAAGGAACATTACCATCACCCCAAACAGTTCCTCTGGGTCCCTAGTCAGTCGCCTTCTCCCACCTCTAGCTCCTGGCAACCACTGACCTGATTTCTGTCTCTGTGGTTTTGTTTTCCAGAATGCCATACAAACAGTATGCAGTCTTTTACATTTATCTTCTTTCACTTAGCAAACGCTTCTGGGAGTCATCAGTGTTGTGTGTAGAGGCAGTTTCTTGTCATTGTTGAGTACATTATACAGATGCACTACTATTTATTTATTCATTCACCAGTTGATGAATATTTAGATTGTTTCCAGTGTGTGGCAATTACTAGTAAACTTCTATAAACATTCAAGTACAGGGCTTTGTGTGAACATACGTTTTCATTTCCTTTGAGTAAATACCTAGGGTCACTCCTTCCATTCTGAAACACTGTCCTAGATGATGCCACATTGCCACAGCTCTACCTGTTCTCTGATTGTCTTTTAGATGTTAGTGTTCTGCAGGATGTGGTCTCAACTCTGTTCCCTTCTAACCATACATACCCTCCCTGAGCAATTTTATCTGCTCCCTTGGCTTTAATTAGCTGCTTTTTTGGTGTTCACTTACAAAACTAAATCTCCAGCCCCCATCACTCTTCTCATCTTCAAAATGGAATATCCAAAGTCCCTTGTAACATCTTCACAAACACTTCAAATCCAGTATGTCCAAAAAGCACTTATCATTTTCACCTGTAAATCTCCATAGTAACATGTACACCTATCCTAACAACAGAGACGGAAATGTCCACACAGAAGCCTGGGCACCTTCTTTGATTTGTCCCCATCCTGACCTATCTCCAATCAAGATTTTTCCAGGAAGGCATCCAAAATGGCAAAGAAGAAGTCAAACTCTCACTCTTTGCAGATGATATGATACTTTATGTGGAAAACCCAAAAGACTTCACTCCAAGACTGCTAGAACTCATACAGAAATTCAGTAAAGTGTCAGGATATAAAATCAATGCACAGAAATCAGTTGCATTTCTATACACCAACAGCAAAACAGAAGAAAGAGAAATTAAGGAGTCGATCCCATTTACAATTGCACCCAAAACCATAAGATACCTAGGAATAAACCTAACCAAAGAGGCAAAGAATCTGTACTCAGAAAACTACAAAGTGCTCATGAAAGAATTGAGGAAGACACAAAGAAATGGAAAAACATTCCGTGCTCACGGATCAAAAGAACGAATATTGTGAAAATGTCTATGCTACCTAAAGCCATCTATACATTTAATGCAATC
>CM052813.1:60310033-60384359 GCA_028533885.1 Nasua narica | reverse complement strand
GACAGAATGGGAGAAGATATTCGCAAATGACATATCAGATAAAGGGTTAGTATCCAAAATCTATAAAGAACTTCTCAAACTCAACACCCAAAGAACAAATAATCCAATCAAGAAATGGGCAGAAGATATGAACAGACATTTCAGTAAAGAGGACATCCAAATGGCCAACAGACACATGAAAAAATGCTCAACATCACTCAACATCAGAGAAATACAAATCAAAACCACAGTGAGATACCACCTCACACCAGTCGGAATGGCTAAAATTAGCAAGTCAGGGAACGATATGTTGGCAAGGATGCAGAGAAAGGGGAACCCTCCTACACTGTTGGTGAGAATGCAAGTTAGGACAGCCACTCTAGAAAACAGTATGGAGGTTCCTCAAAATGTTGAAAATAGAGCTAGCTTACGACCCAGCAATTGCACTACTGGGTATTTATCCTCAAGATAAAAATGTAGTGATCCGAAGGGTCACATGCACCCGAATGTTTATAGCAGCAATGTCCACAATAGCCAAACTATGGAAAGAACCTAGATGTCCACCAACAGATGAATGGATAAAGATGATGTGGTGTATATATATACAATGGAATACTATGCAGCCATCGAGGGAAACGAAATCTTGCCATTTGCAATGACGTGGATGGAACTGGATGGTATTATGCTAAGCGAAATAAGTCAGTCAGAGAAAGACAATTATCATATGATCTCTCTGATAGAAGAATTTGAGAGGCTGGGCGGGGGGTCATGGGGAGGTGGGGGAGGGAAATGAAACAAGATGGGATCAGGAAGGAGACAAACCATAAGAGACTTCTAAACTCATGAAACAAACTGAGGGTGCCTGGGGGGGGGCAGGTACAGATAGGGTTGCTGGGTTATGGACATTGGGGAGGGTATGTGCTATATTAAGCGCTGTGAAATGTGTAAGCCTGATGATTCAGAGACATGTACCCTGGGGCAAATAATACATTATATGTTAGTTAGTAAATAAATAAATACATACATACATAAAAGAATTGAACTCAGGGCGCCTGGGTGGCTCAATCAGTTAATTATCCAACTCTTGGTTTCAGCTCAGATCACGATCTCAGGGTTGGGACATCAAGACCCATATCAGGCTCTGCGCTCAGCATGGAATATGCTTGAGATTTTTGCCCCATCCCTCTCTCTACCCTTCTACCTCTCTTGAATGAATGAATGAATAAAATCTTAAAAAAAAAAAAAAAAAAGGAACCAAACTCAGGCAGGATCAGCTTCATGGCTATGCCAACTACGCAGTCACATAGGACCCCAAGCATAGAAGGGTCCCATGTATGGTGTAATACACTGCTGTTGTGCTGAAAGTTTGGGTAATTTTGAATAGGAGTCCACGCATTTTCATCTTGCCTTGTGACCTTCACATTATGTGACTGGTCATGAACTTAGGATACGGGGGTTATGGATGATTAAAACAAAGAGGAGAGTCAGAAGGCAAGGAGACCAGATAAGAAATCACGGTAACAGTTCAAGTAAGAGCTAATGAGGAAAAAAGTGGGGTAACCTTTCTGATCTAAATATATAAGTATTTAGGGGAAATAAAGCCTTGGGCCACAGACTCAAGGATATTCTTTGAATCCCTCAACCCCAAACTACACAGAATGATTCTTCATTAAATACTGAAGTCAGGAGGAAATCAAAAGACTACAGCAATGAAATGTTGAAAATGTTTAAGCAGAGATATTTCATAAGATCATTCAATATTTATTGTACACCTGCTGTCTGTCGAGAATAACAATGAAATTAAGAATCTACTGGCAGCAAAAGATTGAGAATGCCTGCCATAAATGCTCCCATAGTTAGGAGATTTTGAAAACAGCTATTATTCAGTTATGATCACTACTTGTGATCATTGTGTATGATCACCATTTGTGATCAAGTGGCAAACAGAAAGAACGTAATGGGGCGCCTGGGTGGCTCAGTTGGTTGAGCAACTGCCTTCAGCTCGGGTCATGATCCTGGAGTCCCGAGATCGAGTCCCACATCGGGCTCCCAGCTCCATGGGGAGTCCGCTTCTCACTCTGACCTTCTCCCTTCTCATGCTCTCTCTCACTCTCTTTTCTAATAAATAAATAAATAAAATCTTTAAAAAAAAAAAAAGAAAGAACGTAATGGTTTGTGGGGGGAAGTGGGAAAGTAGCATTCTGCTGTTAAGAACACTTTGAGGACCCATCAGTAAGAAACTGGGGTGGTAGTGTGGTACATGAACAATGAATCTTGGAACACTGAAGAAATAAAATAAAATTAATTTAAAAAAACTGGGGTGGTAGGTGAGGAATTGGATCCGTGATGAATTTAATTAGCAATAATCGCGCCTCGGATAAACCTCATTGGCTACGATACTGCCACTGCGCAAAGCTCGACGATGAATTTAAACCCTGTGTCAAGCAATGTGCCATTTCAAAATGCAGCGCGAGCTTCTGGGATTTTAAAATCAAATCAACAAATCTTTAAGACTACAGTAGTCTTTGTGTTAGGGGTCAGCTGCAATTTTTTTTTTTAATTTTATTTTCAGCAGGCACAATGACAGAAAATGACCAGCTGGGACTGAGCTGGAAATACAGAGAATGATTTAGGATCATTCCAATCTATACCGGAACCAAGCAAAAGAGTAGAACCCTTGCTCACGTACTAATTCTGTAGCCTTTCTCTACATTACTAAAAACAAGTGTAAATTTTCTTTTTTAGGACTAAATGCCTTACCAATACATTCTTACTGGCTTTTTCTTTGGCTCTTCTGCCTACTTTGATTCAGAGATCACAGCTGTTGGCTTATATAACCTGGGAAAATCTAATGGAATCCACCAGGTTGTCATTGAGGGTAAGCTGGCTAAGTAAGCTCTTGAATTTGTATCACCCTCTCACAGGGGCAGGGCTTATTTTTCTTACCATGAAAACAGGAGGTTGGCCAGGAAGGCAATGAACGCTGCAAATGCAGAGACACGGCTGCTCTCAGAGACTTTTCACCTCCGCCTCAGAAGGTAAGGTGAATAGACACAGCTGCCAGTGCTGTTCATCTACTTTGTTCCTTCCCAGCCTCTTCCCTTACAGGAAGAAGGTCTTTTACACTTTGATTATCACACATCAAAATTCAGCCCTTGGGTAATGGGTATTGGCAAGAGAGAGGTGGATTGGTCTCGTAGGTGCCTCATTCCGAGGAATGCAAGGATCCACTGTTATCTCCTACGATGCAGGAGTCTTGGAACTAAGGGGTGCACAGTGTCCCAGGCTGGCCCAAATGGGGTAGCAGCTGGACAGAACCAAAACCCCAGGGAGTAGAGTGAGAGGCCAGGGAGAAGGCAGAGGAGCAGAGAAGGAGGAAGAAGTGGGAGAAACCTGAGAAGTATTCTCTGGGCTCCACCCCAGGGTGTAATGTATGTATATTCCACGTGGGGTTAACCCTCTGGGATGATGATAATTGGTTCTGAGGGGGACAGCTCTCTCAGCACAGAGTTAGTCCTTCATGCCTTTCTAGCTCTGCTGGGCCTCATGACCCCCGGTGACACAAGTTCCATAATATGAAGTCTTCTCAGCCTCTAGGTCTTTACATATGCTATCCCTCTGCCCTCAGTTCTATCCTCTGTGTTGATAGCCATTTAAGACTCGATCTGCATTGTATCTTCTCTTGGGAGCTTCCCCTGACCTCTACAGACAGTTGGGTTCCCCTGCTTTAAGTTGCTTCTGGACATCTCTAACATGTTGTAAGTAATCACCACTTGTATAATGGTCTCCTTCACTCAACTGTGAACTACCCAAAGGCAGACTGGGTCTTATTAATTTTGCATCCGTACTAGTTAGATCACTAGCTCAGTGCTTGACACCTTATAGGTGTTTCGTTAGTGTTTAGTGAATGAAAAAGCCAAGAGCAAAGAACCAGCTTTTGTAAGCACATGTGCTACCCACTTGGAGTTATGCACCCAGTGTAGGCTCTTGGAAGCCTAAAGAGCATACCTTCCAGGGTGTCCTGTGAAATTTGGGGTAAATGGAAACTGTCTTATTAACCTAAAAAGAGGACACATGCTCAATGCTCCCCTCCAGGGAGCCCCAAAGAAGATTATCATGAAGTACCATGAAAAATGGGAATGATACGGAATGAATTCCTCAGACCTCCCACAAAATCTGATCCATTCACAATCTATGGTGTTGTCTTCTCCAATGATCACTCTTCTACCTGTCAACTTATAGAAGACCAGCAAAGCGCAGAAACAATTCTTCTTTGTCTGATTAAAAATATTCCTACAAGTGTCTAAAGACAAAGTGACCCATGAGGTCAGCCCCCCATGAAAGTAACTATTTTTGTGAAGGCCTCATCTCCTGCGTATTCTGCGATAAATTTTTGTTACTGTTGTTGTGCATTAATTTTGAATGGTTCTTGACATTTGGGTAAAACTGATAGAATCACTTGTAGAAAGGGTGCCGGTCTTCAAAATAGGTATATTTCCTCTTAATCTAAAAGGTATGAGTTGGAATTATCGTTCTACGTATAAGAGGCATATAGTAATAATAGGAACAATTTTTATCTATAAAGTTTTTTTCACATTTCAGATTTTCATATTCATATTCATCTCTCACCAACGATCCTACAAACGTAGCCAGACCAGAGGCTAGAACTACAATGTTAAGATTAAGGAATTTGGACTAAGAAGGTAAGTGACCTATCCAAACGTATAAGGCAGTAAGTGTCAGATTTAGTCTCAGGATTCTAAAACCCTAATAAAACTTTACATTTACCTTTAAAATATAAATGCTGTGGTTTCTAGATAAGATTCAAGTATAGCACAGGGCTCTAACTCACGGTACCAACTATTTTGGATTCCCTATGCAGGCACATGGTGGGTTTGCACTTCAGTGCCCCTTGATGTGAGGTGTGACCAAGGGATTTGTTTTGAAAGGTCGAAATCTTCGGATCTAGTGCAGAAGTTGTAACACTTCTTCCCTCTGCCACAGCAAGCAGCACCACGTAGGTGGGGCTACTCCATCAGCCTGGGTCCCAGAGAAAAGACGATGAGGAACCGAGCCCCCAGATGACCCACAGTGAACCCAGGCAAGGAATAAACCCTTTGTTTTATTGATGTATATTGTTATCACAGCACAACCTGACTTACTCTGCTTGATACACAACACACATGGGCTTACACTGAAAGGCCCCATTGAAATGACCAGAGAACCATAAAAATAGGGGGAAATGGCATCTCTGTAGGAGCGGAGGAAGAGTACCATCCATAAGCCATAGGTTTGAGGGATTTCAACAAGATAAAAGGAGTTTAAGGAAGGATAACAAGTTAACAAGTAAACAAATTACTATCTTAGAAAATTTTATTTCTTCACGCTAAATGGGGACATGGTGAGGAGTTTTCCTCTCTCTCTTGCGCGCGCGCGCTCTCTCTCTCTCTCTCACACATACACATACACACACACACAAATAACAATGCTCTCCAAGTTTATATTGGTTTTGGAGAAGGTAGTGCCTTAACAGTAGTTGGTGGGGCATGCTGTGACAAGCACTGGTTTTGTTCTAGAACATACCTTTCTGCTCTCCCTGTGATAACGCATGCTATACACATACATAAAGAGCCAACTAGAGCTCGCCTCGCAGGTGGAGGTGGTGGTGTGTGGTGACTCAAACAGGGTGCCGAATCCGATGGGAGCATTGCGTGATGGGCATGCTGACTCACCTGTTTTCAACCAGCACTCATATGGCCCCTCCACGGAAGATTCCGTCTCCTAAAGCCAAACTTTTGAAGCGTGAAAGCAGAAACATGTTCGGCGTATTTCTGTTGTCTTTTAAATCACAGAGAATAAAAACAGAAACAGCACTACATGAGATGTTACTCACATTTTGAGTAAAGATGAGGTCAGAGTGAAATGGACCACATTCAGACTGACAGGGTGTGCCCACCACACGGGGAGTGGAGGGGGGCAGGTGGTGGGGAGTATCAGGTCATGGGAAGGGCAAACAACCCAGAAAGGCAATCCTTGCCTCCCTCATTGAGCAGCTGAGTTATCTTAGCTAAGATTCTCATTAAAGCTCAGACTCTTGGTCAATGAGGATAATAAATAACACCTACAATTGAGCACTACTGCGAAGGTAAAACAAAATCATGTGTGTGCAGAAGTACTTTCTAAATTGTGAAGTTCTGGGGCAAGTGGTGATTGTTTATCTTTGGGCAGTTCTGAGCACTGTCGAGTCCTTTCTTAAATAGCTGAAAGCTGCCTCTCTCTCCCTCCCTCCCTCCCTCCCTCTCTCTCTCTCTCTCTCTTTCTCTGTGTCTCCCATTTCAGTCCCTGACAGTTCGTTGACATACGTTGGAAGGAAGGAGGAAAGAACGAGGAAGAAAGGAAGGAAAGGAAGAAGGGAGGGAGGAAAATAACCCTCATTTTGTCCATTTGGATCATACAGAATTAGTCTAATTCCTCTCCAGATAAATATTTGCTTAAAAATGTGCTTCCTAACTTGATTATAGGAAACGATTTAAGGGAGTTTACAAAGGTGACTAAAACACAACAAAAGAGCACAAATTTTGAATGATGCAGAAGTAAGAACAATACAAGGAGAAGGACAGGAACAAGCACTGGGAAGGAGACACCCTCAGCCTGGCGACCTAGGGAATCACCAACGGGTTCTATGCTTTGCCTTCCGTACAAGAAAAGAAACATCATTACATATACGATTCCAGCATCCGTGAGGCAAAAAACAGACCCGACATCCAAGAGAAGTACTGATCTTTTCAGTCAGGAAGTTAAGAATCTTCCCAAGAGGACACTGTGGAAGGAAAGTATGACATCCTCACCGTTGCTTTTCCCCAGAATAAGAAGCTTGCTAGGGCTCAGTCCATGAGGACGCTAATGTAGCCTGAAGACAGCAAATCAAGAAGCAATTCCCTAAAGCAAACTGCACATCACAGGACAGTGCAATCCGCCTTCCGGGGTCTCTTTGATCCAGGGTGACTCGAGGGTATAGGACAGATTCTCTGCAGGAAACCATCAGTGGTCCCCAAACAGCATTCAAGTCCCCACAAATGCTTAGCTCTGCCAAAGGGCACAAAAAACAAATCATGGTGAATGATCCTAAACACAATACTATGTGACCAAAAACTCTTGGTGCAACTTCAGGGGAGAGGATGAAATACTGAAGACACACCTCGCCTTGTTTATCAGAGATAAAATCAAACCCACAAGAGTTTCCCCGGGGCTGGCGGGGGTAAGGGCACCTCGTCCATCTTTATTTCTGCCACAGAGTTTTAGCCACAGTATAAAGACAAAAATAAACAGCCTAAAATCAGGAATATGCCAAAATAAATGTGCTGGAAGCAGATTATTTATAAGCATATACCATAGTAAGAGGTTGAGAGGCAATGTACGGGTTTCCTACCTTTCCAGAAGAGCAGTCACACAGAAGGGGACGCAACAGGCCCATGAACCCAGTTTTGTCATGTCGCACCCAGCTCCTCAAACAGGACGAGCTGGCCCTCTTGCGCGCATGGCTCCCTCCCTGCTTATATCAAGGCAAGGGGTCGGAGGTGGCGCCAGGACAGGTATTTCCATGATTGCCGGATGGGAGGTAAAGCTGAAGCTTGTAAAGCTCAGATCAGCTGTCACTAAATGGGGATCATGAGCGAGAGAGGCAAAAGCGAAGCCTCAAAACTGCTGGCTAGAGAGAGGAATGAGATCATGAAACTGGCAGGGGAAGAACGAGGAGCACCATCTCTCAAGGAAGACACCGCGAGGGGAAGAGAGTAACGGTAAAAACAAGGACTAATAATTTATTGAGCACGAGTTCTATGGCAGACACTGAGCTAACGCCCCTTGCCTGCGTGACTTCCATTCCTGCCGAAGTTAACTCTAGAAGTAGATACTCTTTTTCTCTCTACTTTATCTAGGCTCCGGTGGAGGATGAGAAGTGCTAAAGAATGCTTTTGACAGCTGGGTGAGGGGTGCGGGAAGGCGGATGGACTGAGAGGGCTGTGACACCCCTTCAGGGGGCATGATGGCCCTGAGCAGGAAGCAGACGATTTGTAAGAGAAGCTTTTCAGAGAGTTGACACTCACTTCTCCAGGTAAACTGCATTTAGATCCTGGAGTGCTTTGAATACCATTTATTCTCTAGTCTATGCATTCTTGATAAAGATGGTATCATCCCTCGAGGGGCAAATCTGTGCTGGGTCAAATAGTGTCCCCAAAATTCATGTCCACCTCAAATCTTGGAATATGTCCTTGCCTGGAAAGAGGGTCTTTGCAGATATTATTCAGGGAAGGCATGAGATCATGCTGGATGGGATCACTCTCCAATGAGAGGGTCCTGGTACGAGGTAGAAAAGAAGGACAGAAACAGAGAGAAGGCCATCATGTGTGAAGACTGTCACTGCAGTTAGGCAGCCACAGACCAAGGAATGGTTGGGGCCACCAGAGCCAGAAGCAGAACTTTTGGGAGGAGCACCACCCTGCCAAAATTTTTATTTTGGACTTCAAGTCTCCAGATCCATAAGAGAATAAATCTGTGTTGTTTTAAGTCACCAAGTTTTTTTATGATAGTTTGTTATTGCAATCCTAGGAAATTATTATGGGGGTGAAAATATCTTGTTCTTTTCATGTATAAAACACAGATAAATCTACAGTAAGCCATAAATACATATGTGATATTAAATGTTCATGGGAGGAGGAGAGTAGGGGAGAAAATTTCTGAAAAAGCTCCTTGCTGGACCATAATGAATAAAGGGTGACAAACCTTACTCTAGGCTGTGAAGATTTTGAGGGTGGCTAGAGGAGGGGGGCAGGGATATTTGGTCAGAGGCTACTTTCTACAGCCACTAACATCATTCTTCTTGTTCTTGGCATTTAAACTCACTATTCCCAATTGTTTCTTCTTCCATTATGGCCCAGATGCAATTATGGCAACTTCTAGAAAGTTCGTTCTGCTATCTATTTGAAATAGGATTTGTCCCCAAATGAAAAAGAGACATCACCTGCATCTCCCGGTGACATGTTCTCTCGTGGTCACAGGAGTTAGAAGGCCATGTTGATGTTCTGGACTGTGCATTTTTTTTCCCACTGGAATTTCCAGCTTTATCTCACAACTCTGATGCTTTACAGAAAGATTAAAGGTCGTTGGTTATTTCTCCATTAGACCTGCTTTTCTCCTGATATATCCAGGATGGCTAACAGGAAATTGTATATGGTTGTTCATTATACATATTCTACCTTTGACGAGAGCCATGGAATTAGATCACAGTCCTAGAAAGACTATTCAGTGAACTGCCTGCTCTGGCTGATAGGGGTCTCAGAGAGAGAGCGAGAGAGTCTGGGATGGCTGGGTAGCCCCAGCTGTGCTCAGGGTAAGTGACAGAAACCATGTGGCAGTCAATGCAAAATGGAGCTCTCTAGAGACTTCCCAAAAGATAAGTAACCTGAGTATTTGATGTGTCGAAGTTCCTAAACTCTTCACAGTGAAACACAGGGAATGTGACGATGTTGGCTGGATAGATTTTTTTTTTTAGTTTTTTATTTTTTTTCCCCCCAAATATGTTTATTTTATTTTTTCAGTGTTACAAGATTGATTGTTCATGCACCACACCCAGTGCTCCATCCAATACATGCCCTTCTCAATACCCACCACCAGGCTCGCCCAACCCCCCACCCCCCTCCCCTCCAAACCAGTCAGTTTGTTGCTCAGAGACCACAGTCTCTCCTGGTTCATCGTCCCCTCCGATTTCCCCCATTCACCCTTCCCTTCCTTCTCACAATGCCCTCCATGATTTTCTTTATACTCCACACGTAAGTGAGATCATAAAATAATTGACTCTCTCCGCTTGACTTATTTCACTCCACATAATCTCTCTAGCCCCGTCTATGTTGATACAAAAGTTGGATATTCATCCTTTCTGATGGAAGCATAATATTCCATTGTATAGATGTACCACATCTTCCTTATCCATTCATCTGTTGAAGGGCATTTTGGTTCTTTCCACAGTTTGGTGAATGTGGCCATTGCTGCCATGAACATTGGGGTACATGTGGCCCTTCTTTGTACTGCATCTGCTTTGGGTAAATACTGAGTAGTGCAATTGCAGGATCATAGGGTAGCTCTATTTTTAATTTCTTGAAGAATCTCCATACTGTTTTCCAAAGTGGCTGCACCAACTTGCATTCCCATCAACAGTGGAGGAGCGTTCCCCTTTCTCCACATCCTCTCCAGCATTTGTGGTTTACTGTCTTGTTGATTTTTTGGCCGGATAGATTCTGAGAGCCAGCATTACCCGCCCACTTCTACTGTAGTCGCATCCTGACGACTGCGGCTCCTCTGGAATGTTTCATTTTGCACAGAACCGCCTCTGGGTGTGTGCAGTTGAGTTACAGGGTGTTAATCAGGACTTCTCTCATCAAAGTTTCAGCTGAGGACAATAGTACAAGACTGAGGTGTCAGTGGAGAACAATAGGTCATGACTGAGGTTTCAGCGGAGGACAATTGGCCACACCACTCTCATAGGATGGGCTGGGAAACTTGAGGGAGGGTGTTCGGTCCTTCTCTCTTCCCACTGGGACAGGCTTGAGGGTCTGTCACAGACATTGGGAAGTGGGCCATCTTTTAGCAACAGCTTGGTGTGCTGTGGCATGCTTCCTCCCTTCCCACTGGGAAATAGGAAGGAAGTGGGAAGTTGTTTTCACCTTAAACCACATAAGGCTACTCACCTGAGGCAACTTTCAGGTCTCAGAGAGCTTGACAGGAATACCCTAGTGACAGTGACAAGCTAGAGCCTGGAGTCCCAGAGTCTGGAGCTGTCCCACACCTGACATTGTCAACATATGAAAGGGCAGCTGGCTAGAGGGACTGCTGGCTAGAGGGACTACTGCACTGAAATTGGCTGCGCGTGAAGACCGTGGAGGGCCCCGAGATGCGTATGTGCTTCCCACATGTTAGGTCTGGATCCTTCAGAAGGAAAGAAGGCTCAGTCGTCTAGAGAACAGTCCCCCCAGGAAGGGTGAGGAGGGATCCACTGAGAGTCAGGGACTGCCCAAGGAAAGTGCCATGTCAAGGAATAGGAGGGTTTCCTCCGGGAAGGAGCCTGTAGAGAGCCTGCCATCTGTCTGCTGGCCCCGATGTAGATTGCATCTAGAGCACTCAAGGCAGGCATTTTCTGCCTCTTCCCTTCCCCCTTTTCTGGCCCTAACCATGGAGAAGCCAGAGCAACAGAGATGAGGACAAGGGACATAAGAGTGAGGAATAGTAAAGATTCCAACCACACCCCCATGCCTCCCACTGCTAGTCTCCAGCCTGACAGAGGTCCACATTGTGGGAGGAGAGGCTTTACACTGAATGAAAGACTGAAGTTTGCTATTCAACAGGACTGGACTTAACAATGCCTGGAAAGTTAGACAATGTGTTAACACCTGAGGATTATGGAAAAGCTGAGGGAACCGCCCAAAGTTTCAACCAGGACAGAGAAAGACAAGGCAACAGAAAGGCTGAGAGAAAAGCTAAAGCCCTATTTCTTCATCAAGTGGGTCACCTGAGGCCTTTGAGAACAAAACTGCATCTAAAAGCTTTATTAGATTAGGCTAGCCCATAAAAAGTATCACCCAATACTGCATGAATTAACCTCCTTTTGTTTTATAGGCATTTATATATGAGGCATTTAGCTGCCTCTATATCTAGGACAAAGGCAGAATTTTAATAAATAAAAATATTATTTATATGTGACTTCATAACTGATGCCCATTATGGGGTAGACGCTGTAGATGACTCGGAAATCCTAAGCGAACTCAGCATGCAAACACATTTAACATGCCCACAATTACTGATGCTTTATTTCTCAATCTCAGGAAGCATTGATCCCTTGAAAGATTTACATCTGTGCACTCTTTCTTGGAGATATCCAAGAATATTTGGAAATAGAGCCCCTATTTCTGATTCAGCCCTAAAATTATTTTCATAACTGCTCTCCTCCTCTGACCTGGGAGGGTCCGCCGTTCTCTCCAGACATGACCACCTTCTGGGAAGCTCTTGCCCAACTGGGGTTCTGACCTCTACCCTACCTGCAACATAGTTTCAGGAGCAGGTGTCTGTCGGGAACACTACAAAGGCACAAGGTACGATGGACAACAATGGTCAAACTTTTTGGCGTTTAGTGAACACCTTGTTCTGCAGCATACCCTTAGGCTATCTTATTTTCCACTGGTCAAAGAGTGCTTTCCATCCTGAGTCCATCCTCAAGTAGCTCTTTTGGAGTTTTCCAAAACCTTGGTAGAGAATATCTGTGCCTTAAGAGTCCAAATTCTCTATGTTATAAATGAACTTAAGCTGCATTGGTCACCCAAGGCTCTCAAATTCATTGTCTTGTCCACATCAAAAAGTTCCAGGTGTAGGGATGACCTACTTCCCCATAACCTTGCTACCAAGTTTTTATGAAAGGAGGTCTCAGACTAAATTCTGCCACATGCACAGATATGGATTAAACAAACTTTTATTAGTAGTAGGCATAAAAACATCATACAACCCCTTTTGGTTTATAGGTGCTCTGACCCCACCTTGCAAGGAACATGAATGGGAGGCAGATACCACAATATTCCTGAGGCAGGATTCTGCTGTCCCTATTGTCCACAGAAAGCCACCAGAATCATCCCACTTTGGCTCAACACAGGACCACTTAGGGACCAAATCTCAAGAGCCATCCCCAAAAGAAGAGGCTCTAGGACTTGCTAGGGTGGCAATTGTCTCTTAAATATTATAGCCCATCTCCGTATCTAGAGAATATTTAATTTTTTTAAAGATTTTTATTTATTTTATTCGACAGAGAGAGAGATCACAAGTAGGCAGAGAGGCAGGCAGAGAGGGGGCAGGGAAGCAGGTTCCCTGATGGGCAGAGAGCCCGAAGCGATGCAGGGCTCCATCCCAGGACCCTGAGATCATGACCCTAGCCAAAGGCAGAGGCTTTAACCCACTGAGCCAACCAGGCACCTTAAGTATATTTAATTTTACTAAGAAAAGCTGATTTCTAACATCCGTTATTCAGATTAGCAAGACATAAAGTTCATCCAGGAAAACCCATTCCTGACATTCATTATGTGAATGAACAGAGTCTTTGGTGGTGATTGAAATAGAGTGGCTTAAATGCTATAGCAGCTGCCTTTGGGCATCTGAAAGTATGGACTTTCAGATTAAATGCTAGCTGACCACCCGGGAGTGTGAACTGTTGCTGAGGGCAACTGACAGCCCTTAGAAAGTAGCTCAGATTCATTCTCTCTCTCTCTCTCTTTCTCTGCCACCCCCCCCCACACACATCCATGCTGAAGTAATTTAAAGCAAATTATAGACATCATAACAACATACAAGTAGAAAAGATCATCTGCCCAAAGTAACTCTTTTGGTCTTGCTATAATTGGCATTCATAACATTAAGTAGAAACGTCCTTTCGACAACATAAAAGTAATGAGATGTGTTAGTTTCCTTCTTACGAACTCCACTTCTTTATTTTTTAATTGGGGAACATAAATTCATGAATTAAGTTAAAATCAACCACAATCCTACATAGAATTTATTTTAACTTTTAGTCTTTCTACAGGTTTATACAACTTAGACATGCTTTTAAAAAATTGGGTAGTCCTGAAGATTAATACTGGAGCATTTTAATTTGTCATTAAGTATTTGTCCAAAAACTCACATTCGGATGTTACCTATGATTTTCTCTCATAGCTGCACCATAATTGGATGTACTCATCCTCTTACTTTGTGATCAGTTTAGGCCGTTGCTGATCTTTTACCAGTTCAACAGCTGTCCTACCTCCCGGCGGGACATGAGTGGTACACTTGCATTGGGAAACTCAAGGAGATTTTAATCAAGGTTCTATTTACCCCAGAAAAAGTACTATTTACAACGTTAAGGAGAGGATTTAAGAAAAGCAACTGCAGACTGTGCACTGCATGGTGGCTGGAAAGGCCAGGGAGCTGGGGCGCTCCCCGGGCCTGATGGAGAAGGAAAGCACACCGGAGACTGGAGAGAGCATCCGGAGAGAGTTACATATGTAGCCTGCATTAGGGTGAAACAACCAAGCCACAGTGACCCGGCAGGGAGCGAGTGGCAGGGATAAAATCAGGTGCCCAGCCTGTGCCTCCCATTGGCCAAACCCAGCTAGAAGCCAGAGGGCAAAAAACCCCCTGCTATAGTGCATAGCATCTGAGCAGGATAAACGGTGGGGGCTGAATCAGGAAGGCAAATGTGCCACAACTGTGAGAAATACTTTTTATTTTTAGACACAAATTCCCGTAAAACTTACAAGCTTAAAGAAAGATAAGTATGTGTTAAATAACCTCAGTATTAAGAAATACTATTGTTGAGCACAGTGAGGGAGGGGGAGCTTCTCTTCAGGACAGGTTTAAGGAGTCAGCTGCCTGACCTGATGAGGGAAGCTACAAGGGAATTCTGCAGCAGGACTGAGGGAGCCCAGTTACCGCGCGGGGCTGGCAGGGAGGGAGGGAGGAGTAGAGCTCGGCAGGGACTCCTATGTGTCTGGATGGATCAATGAGGTGAAAGTCTGTGTCGAGAGGCTTCTCATAACAGTTGCCATTTTTCTAACCCAAACTTACTTGCCAGGCCCTGTGATAAGTGCCTTGCGCACATTATCTCATTTAACACCACAAGACTCCAAGTGAATATTATTTTCTCACGTTTTTACAGAGGAGAAACTGAGGCTCGCAGACATCTGGCGATGTGGCTAAGGTCACATGTCTGCTAAGTGGGGGAGGCAGGATTTGGACCTTGATCTACCAGCGCCCAATGCCAGCCCACTTAGCCACCCCATAGCCAGCTACCCCCATCAACTCTCCCACCTGGAACCGCTTTCAGACGGAATGAACAGGGGAAACCTGGGGAGCAAAGACTGAGCCTCTCCAGGGAACGTCTGCCAAGAATGAAAGGAACAAGTAAACCATCTGAGGGTGCTGCCTGGGTTAAGAGATCATTTAAAATAATGATAAAAGATCATTTAAATAAGAGATCATTTAAAAATAATAATAATAATACACATGGATCAGTTTTGGAGGTTGCTAGGATATCAACTCATTAGGATATCAAAACACAAGAGGGAACTAGCCAAATCCAGAATATAGGAATTTCTGCAGGGGAAATGACCATATTTCTCCCACAAATGAATAGCATGGCAAAGTGTGGGGTGGGCTGTGGGGGTACAGGATTGCTATGGATCAAGGTGACTACCTTGAAGCAGGACTCAACATTTCATCTCAGACTATGGCCCCCCAAATACTTTCCACAATCAAGAATGAGCAACATAAACTTGAGCAGATTTTGTTGATGTGGTAGAGGGAGGATCTCACACCCCACGAATCCCCATCCAACACAAACCTTCTCCCAAACATCCTTCCCCCAGGCTGCCCTGTAATCTGTCTTTATCTTTCTCCTAGAATCCCAGAATGCTAACAGTTATTTTCCCAAGGATGACTTTGCTTTTGGCACACAAAACAGTATTCAACCACCACCATTCAGTGCAGAAATTGTAAATAATGTCTTCCTTTTATAACTTTCCCTGTCACACAAGCTCATGCCTCCAATTCCTTAGACTATAACATAAACAACATATAGTCGTCCCCACGTATGTGTGAAGGATACGTTCCAAGACCCCGCTGGATGCCTGAAACCGTAGATGGTACTTCACCCTACATATACTCACGTTTCTTCCTCTGGGTTCATGCCTGTGACAAAGCTGAATGTATAAAGTAGGCACGGTGAAGATGAACGACAATAACTAATAATAAAATAGAACAATTGTAACAATACACTGTAATAAAAGTTATGTGAGGGTGGTTTCTCGCTCTCTCTCTCAAAATATCCTGTTTTGCTTTACTCACCCTCCTCAGACGATAGGAGATGATAAGATGCCCTCATGGTGAGACAAGGGAAGGGGACGATGCAGATATTGTGACGTCATGGGACACAAGGCTGCTGTTGACCGTCTGATGGTTCGCCAGAAGGAGGAGCACCTGCTTCCCCATGGTGGTCGACAGGGTCGCTGAAACTGCTAAGAGCCAAACCACAGAGAAGGGGGACACTCCTGTAATTTCAAATTTTCTCACTTTTCTAGACAAACATCTGAATGGATTCCAGTTTAGTTATATGTACCTTCATGTGTCGGACACACAAATACATGTGCAATCATGGCCTGAGATTTTAAGTAGAGGAAAGGACCCTAATCTCCGTCATTCTAACAAGTTTACTTCTACGGATGTGGTTTTCAGACACCAACAACTTTTATAGGGATCGCTTTTCACCCGTTAGTTATGTCAAGATTCCTGGCAACAGAAATTCTTTTTCGCACATGCCTTCCCTTCACCCCCATCGTTCCCCCACTCTCACACTCATGGCATTGTTTGCACACTGCAGGGTTGATATCTGCAACCCCAAGTTCTGCTGATTAAATATCATTTTAACAGATTAGTGTATCAACTTGATCTGTCAACATTTCAGGCACCCCCGTTCTATTACCCAGCATTTCCTAACTCCTTTAATGTCATATCTGAAAATTTGAGGCCCGCGTCAGCTAGAAATTGCTAAATAAGGCAGAACTGAGGGCAGAGCACATCATCTGCCCTGGAAACCTCTCTCCAAGTTAACGTGTGTCCATTAATCAGAATTCCCAGTGTGTTCTACAGACCACCGTATTATTTTCTATTCCCAAGTAGGAGAGTTGAATGCTCTTCAATTTTTCCAAGGATCTTATCATGTTCCTATCCTATAATTTCTGTAATCCACCTTCTTCTTGTCCTGAAAAATCAGAGACTCTGTGCAAGGTCTGCAGGTGATGTATTACTTATGCAGAGAAACCATATACCCGGTAGATATTGTAGATTTGAGTCTTGAATATTATCCAAATTGTTCCGGCAGAAAGCCACGAAGTGTCTTAGTCTCTAAAAATTATATTACGATAATTTTTTGACAGATGGAAGGAAAGTATGTTGAGAAAGAGGTGCCTTTTACTATATCACACAAAGGCTTCATATGGGCCAGTGGTGGCTTTGCTGAATATGAACTCACACTATAACTGAATGTTTGTGTCCCCCAAAATTCTATGTTAAAACCTACTCCCCCGTGGGAGGGTGCTTGGATCAAGAGGGTGGAGTCCTCATAAATGGGAACAGTGCCCTTACAAAGAAGACCCCAGGGAGTGCCCGGGCCCTTTCCACCACCTGAGGACATGGGGAGAAGAAGACCATTTATGAAGAAGGAAGCAGTTCCTCATCAGACATCAAACCTGCCAGCCCCTTAATCTTGGATTCCTTCTTCAGAACTGTGAGAAATAAATGGCTTCTGTTTATAAGCCTCCCAGTCTATGGTGTGTTGTTACAGTTACAAACGGACTAAGACAACTCCCCTCCGATCTCCTGGACAGCACCAATTTTCTACAATTTCTCATAGATGATTGACAACAACTTCGTATGGTTGGGCTACCTTTGATCTCCAGAATATGCTTCATCTGGGCATATAGTTCCCACTACTTCCTTAACCCTATTTGGTTCCAGTTCCCTTTTCACACCCTTCTATCCTTTTTCCAGTTCGAAGACCATACCCTTGAGAGAGAGAGAGAGAATGGGAGAACAGATTGGAATCATTCTCCCTTCTTTGTCAACAGCCTGGGGCCAAGCTGTGACCAGGTCGCTCTCTCCTTTATGCCCACTGGGATCCCCTCCTCCCAAGCTTCCTGTCCCCACCTCCCTCCCAAGTGTGCTCCATTGTCCAGGGCTTCCTCTCTGATCCCACTGCACTGATAACCGCCATTGATTTAGCTTCTGTTCTCACACCTGTCTTCCTGCTACTTGTTCTCATCAACTTAATGTGATTATCAAGCTTCCTCCCTTCTTGGATCAAAGCTCTCTTTTATTGGGTCCACTTTCCTTCCTCCACAACACCTAAGCATACATTTTTTTCTGAGTCAGCTTTCTATTCTGAAAAACCTACTGTTCCGTCCATCAAGTCTCGTCCCCAGCTGGCCGGTAACTTTCCTAGTGAAGCCACCTTCTTCCTGTCACTGGGAAAGCTTCCCCTGAGGCAAAGCTGTCATTACACCCCACAGACAATGTGCTCTGAGAAACCCATGATTCTTCTCTTCTCACTCTAAAATTCTCATTGATTTTTCTCCAGAGAGACAATAAAGCAATTTCTACCATAAGGTCATTAATGCTTTTTTTTTTTTTTAATTTGCCTTCAATGTGTCACTTTCTTGGAGAAATATTTTCTCCTCGGGCTCCCTCTTCCTAGTTTTGCTGTTCATACTTCTCAGTTGTCCCCCTCTGTCAAGAATGCCTTTGTTTATCATTAACACCCTGACCTTCGTGCACGCATTCATTCCGCAAATATGTATCAAGGGTCTACTATATGGCAAACATTGAGAAGTCCTATCTCAAATATAAAGTCCTATCTCAAATATAACTAGAGCTCCATGTGACTCTATTTGGTAAATGGAATTGTAATCAAATAAACTATAGTCTGATAAACAAAGGTAATTAAAAACAATTCGAATCATTATCAGTGGCAGGGAGAAGACCACATTCTTAGTCCTGAGCAAAACACCGTAACATTCCCTTTGCATATCTCTCCCATTCTCTGTCTCTCCGACTACTGGTGGGACTCTCCAACATTCTGGGTCACCGTGAAACTCTGACCTGTCACAGAAGCATCTCCCCCTTCTCCCCATCTCAGCTACAACATGTAGAAATGCAAGATAGAACACACAAGTCTCTCAAAATAAGAACTTTTTCAATACATATATGAATTAAAAAGCAAGCAAGAAAATCCACAGATGCAGTGAAGGAGAGATACGCATAGCTCAACCCAGGGGCAAACACTAGAGCCATGTGATTCACAGAAAGATGAGAGTTGGACCTGACCTCTAGTGGTTCGGGAGGCTCAGGGACAAGTGGCAAAGCCACCCGTTCTTGCAAAAGACAGAATGGACCCCATGTACCATGCCCTGAGCTAGGAAGGATAGCCTGGGGCATCAGATGGAGGCCAGAAAAATGCCACACACTAACCCAGAAAAAAGGTCTGTTCCACACCTCATGCCACTCCCTTCCTGCCCATCTAACTAGACTCGGACTTCACTCCCACACATACCCTAAGCCACAAACACACCCTGAGGCCTCCAGCCACAGCCAGCTTCCCCTCCTGGGACACCCCACATTCCACCCACTAGGACCAGGCCCTGGACCATGAATATCACCCATGGTGTTCAAATGAAAAATGAAATGAAATGAAATGAAATGAAATGAAATGAAATGAAATGAAAATGAAAATGAAAATAAGATGGGTTTCTGTCTGCTGGCAGGACCTTGACTGCTACGTATTAGCAGTGCTATTATAAGGAACCCCGAGCATCCCCTCTGAGTGAGGTCTTCTTGACATTCCAAGGGCAAAGCTAGGTGAATGAACAGCAAGTCCCATATTTCATGCAGGCTGAATTTCCTTGTAGCCTGAGAAGTCTACAGATCTGGACAACTCCCACATTCTTGGGTGACCTTTCCTTGTGACTGAAACATAAGGATTAGCTATGTCAAGGGTCAGAAATGTTTTTTAACACAGGAGGAAATCTCATTCAGAGTAGCCTCTTGTTCCCAATGCAATGCATGAGCTCCTGTTGGGTAGGTTCTTTAACTGTGATTTTTGGCTTTGCCAGTCTAACCTACTGCTTTTGCTAGATTCACTTAGAGATATGTCTGTCTGTTCTGGGGGCCCTTTCTCAGTTAACAGGAGAAACGCAGTGAAAGTTTTCGCTGAGAACCCAAGCGACCAGACATATCTGACCATGCAGATGTTTGGACAAGCATTTTCGAAGCAGCTACAAAGTCTGTGGGTCAGAAGGGCTTGGGGAATAGTTTGCACTTTGTGCCGGGAAAAGCAAATAACTCGTATCTTCTCTCTTCTGCGATAAGACATGCAGACACCTGCTGGAGACAGGCCTCCAGTGAAACCATCACTCTCTGTCACCTCGGCCCTTCTTATCCCTGTGGTCACGGGACTCCACAGTAAAGGCTCCAGGCCCCAACATGAACGCGTCGCCAGCCCATCCCCTGTGTGTTGGCATTGGCCTTGGGGTGAGCTTGGGGCCGAGCAAGTCCAGCCCATATTTTCTCTGTAGTGTTAACGGGAACTCAAAATTAGACAAAAGGCAGAGTATGGTACACAGTGGGGAGGAATCACGGAAGCTTGCCAGGAGTGAAGACATCGGGCGCACCCTTAGGGCACTTGCCTCGGACATCAGCATCACACACTGTGGGAACTCACAGCCACAGCAAGGAGGAGGAGCCACTTTATGAAGTCTCAAGGGCAAAGGGGTCGGAGACTCCTCTGAAGGCAGGAGAGAAGTTCACAGACAGATGAGAAGCGGCAAAAGAACTGATAGTTCAAAGAACTCACAGGAGATCCCCTCTTGGGCACCAGAGGAAGCCTCACCAACCTCCAGCTGAAGGCCAAGGTGCCAGATCTCACAGGACACAAGAGGAGTCCTCAAAACGAAGCCTGAAGAGAGGACTATGGGAGGAGAAAAGACAGAAGGTCTAGGGAATGAGGTATAATCATCATAGAGAAGCGGTACCCCCTTAGCCTCCCTTAGGCCGAGTGCTCTGCTGCAAGCAAGGAAAATGCAAAAGAAAATCATAATTCCCTACTCCTGCCTTATCTCTGTGACCCTCCTCATCAACCAGCTTTGGGCATTGGCTTGAGCTCTTGCAGGAAAACAAGCGATCAGATCTCCATCAGAGTCAAATATTTACCCTAAGTCTAGGGAATGCAGGCAATGGATGGGCTTCTCGGAGGCATCACATGGATTATTAAGCAGAGAGAAGAACTGATCAGCCAATAACTCTTCAGCCTAAGAGAACCATGAGACTGATTCCCCAGGTTCATTACCATTCAACCCTCCTCCCTTAGCCCCTAGCATTCTAGAGTTCTGCCAGAGACCCCTTGCAGGTCACACGGGTCACTCCCACTTTAAGCCCTGGGTGTGTCCTCTTCGGTACTCTGACTCTTGCCAAGAAATTGGATAAGCCAAGGTTTCACTCAAGTAATGTTCAATCAGTGTTTATTCCAGTATATGCTGTGGGAAAAGCCAAGATCTCATCAGAGTCCAAACCACCCCTGCCTGCCATAAGAGTGTGCGAAAATGCAGGAAAGCCAGCCCTTCTTGGAAACCTCAGTTAATTACTATGGGAACCTGTCTGATGCCAGGAGGCTGGGAAGACAGCTTAATTAAGTGCCACCTCTGACAGTTCCGATTGGGAAATTGAGGACACAGTAACAGGGTGCCAGGCAGGCAACAATCTGCTCCTTTTGTTAAGACACAGGGAGGGTCTCTTCTTTAGCCTACAACAAACAGGAGAGCTCTAATTATACAATGTCAGACTGCAGCTGGGCAGGCTATTTTGGATTTCATATTCTCCTGAAGAGTTTTACACAACCCAAAAGACAAAGTGCCTCCCCACTTGAATGGCGGTTGTCTTTAAGGTCCTTGAGGTCCTTTAACACTCTACAGTCCTAATTCCCCTTCTCATGGTAAAGAGGAGGTAGCAAGCCAAAATCGGGTGGTTTGCACTGCACGTAGGTACAGAAGCCTTGGGTATTAGTTTCCTAGGGCTGTTCCAAATTTCCCTTTTCTAAGAGTACAGTCCTACTGGATGAAAGCCCACCCTAATGACTCACCCTAACTTGACCACCTGCAAAGACCCTATTTCCAATGAAGGGACACTCACAGGTACCAGGAGATGGGACTTCCATCTTTCAGAGGGACCGATTCAACCCATGTCACTTTGGTTCCAATGAGATCTCACCAGGATGCCCTCTATGGGGGAAAGAAAATGGAGCTTCTCTAAGTGACACGAGGGTGCTGAGTTCCCGCCACCTCTTCAGCACCACCCTCTTCTGCAGACTGGAGAAGTCTCTGCAGGGGGTAATGATTCTCCCCAGTTTTAGAGCAATTCAGCTGAGAGAAAGGAGACCTGCAGGGGTTTCTCCTTTTGTGTTTTTTGGGTTTTTTTAATGAGCGCGTGTCAAAGATTTATTTAATCATGAATATGAGAACCGTGAGGTGTTACAACCAGATCAAAGGAGCGTTCAGAGAACACACAGAGGGGTGCAATCCCGAACGCAGAAATGAATGTACAAACAAATGCAAACCTAGTCAATATCCACCGTGCAATAACCAAGTGCATCTCCAGTGGACAAAATTCATTTGCATTTCTATGGGCAAGGATCATTTGCATTACTATCAGTTTTCTACAAATGACGGAGTTACAAAAAAGCTCGAAAGCAATGAGAGATGCAGATAACCAGGAAGGGTGTGCTACACAAGACACGCAGTGGTCTTTTTTGCCCATTTCAAAGTCTTTCACATTTTTTCCTGGCAGAATATATGCCTCCCAGGCATAAATTGCTTAAATGTCATCAGTCATCTAAGGCATTGACATCCATGGGGTGGGGGGACAGGGAGGAGGTCGGTGTCTGCTGGTGGGAAGGAAGTGTCCTTCAGGAACTTTTAGGATGGCCCCCTCTCTCCACCTCACCCACTGCTGTTCCCAAGGCTCTGAAGGCAGGGAAGTGAATTTCTCAGTGGTTACAGGGCTTCCTCAGCTCCTCCTGGGAGACCAGGCTTTCTGGAATTCCACGCCAAGCTTTTCCATCCCATCCTTTGCCCTCACTACTAAGTCCTTTCATTCCCTGCCCCTGGCCCCACCAATCTTTCTCTCCTGTTCCAGTATATACTTCAGGGGTCAACTCAGCCCTGGCCAAGCATTCCACTCGGGCCACTTTCCTAAACCGGGACATCCATCAGTCTCAAGATCAACCTTGTTCTGTCCTCTCTGGTGTGCTTCCCAATCATTTTGAGACTTTGAGCTAAAAGTCTGAGACCAGAGCTGTAAATTTTTCTAGTTCACGCAGTGGCTAAGTGACCTAAGTGACATCATTTCCCTAAGCTCCAATTTCCATCATCCCAAATCTCAGCACTTCCGTGGGTATAAATGAATATAGCAAATGCTGTGCTCTTCTGTTAAGACCCCTCCAGGATCCAGAACTGGGGCACTCATTCCCCCAGCTCACAGCACAGCCTCTCCCTGGAAACTGCCCCATGCCAAAGGGAGCTGCCTCACCCAAGGATATGACCTCCCCTCACCCCTCCCAAGAGCAGCCCACTGGTAACTCGGTCCAGGTGGGGGTACAAAGCCGCAGCCCTCTTGCCTCAACCTGGAACATCTTCAAAGGGCCACCTCAGTTTCAATGCTCCTGTGGGATCAGCTGGGGTCTCTGTTGCAACTAAATTACAGTTCAGCTTCTCCTTCTGCCCAGTCCTGCCTCTTTCGCGCCCTTACAGGTGCATTCCCAAGGGACTACCCAATAAACGTCTTGCATGAAAGCCTCAGAGCCTCAGTGTGTGTTGCCTTGGGAACATGATCCTGCAACAATGAGAGAATGCTGAGCATACGGTAGGGGCTCCAATATGCTGCTGGTGAGCTACATAACCCACATCGAGTCGCTTCTCTTGTCCCAAACACGCGGTTCCATGCTGACGCAGGTATGAGTAAAAAGGCAGGCCAGCCTCGGTAACCTGGCTACGAAGTGGAGCAGTGGGGGCCGGTGGGAAGGGGGTGCTTGTTTTCTGCCCGGCCCAGTGGAAATTCCACACAGCGGGGTGAGAATGGGGCCAGGTAAGCCGGCCTGAGATTGTTTCCCTTCCACTTCCCGCCAGCCTCCTGAATCGGATATCCCTGGGAAAGGGTGACATTTTACAGAGTTACATTCTCCTCAGGCCAGCGTCATCCTTGGCCAGGCCCCCACACCTCAGATAAGGGCTGGGAGCTTGTCAGGCAGCCACATGGCAGCTGCTACATGCGGGATGAAGTTTCGGTCGCTTTGGGGGTCACTGCTCTTTGCTCAGCCGGGCCCAGAAGCCAAGGTAACTGTGCTGCCCTCAGTCCCTCGACGAGGGCACAGTATGGTCGCTGAAACACATGTCTCATTCCTGCTGGAGACTGAGGGGGACCTCGGGGACCACAGAGCCCATAAACACTGGTGGAACTGTACTACACACACACACTTCAAGCTCATGTAGATCTGCTGGTTAATTGTGAGACCTGGGACAAAGAAAATGTTCTGAGGCTCAGTTTTTTCATCTCTAAAATGGGGATGAGTTTTCATGTGAGTACCACAGGCTGCTATAAGAAGTAAACTCCAAAAATCTCCTGGCTTACCACGGTCACTATGTATTTGCTGCTTGCTTGAAGCTCCAAAGGGGTGTCACGGAGTGGTGGTTGTCCTCCAAGATGTGACTCAGAAGTCAGACTCCTTCTGGTTTCTGGTGCCAGCATCACCACGCCTGTCTTCGAGAGAGAGGGGAGGAGAAAAGAACACGGAGGGTCAGAGGTATGGGAGGAGAGCGGAGGCCAGGCCTGGGAGTAACACAATCCCTTCGCTAACAAACCTTTGACCAAAACTCAGCCGCATCACCATCCCTAACTGCAAAGAAGTTTCGGAAATAGAGTTTAGCGGTGCACCCACGAGGGGAAACCAGTCAGTCCCTGCCCCAGGATGATAACTTTACAGGATTATTCTAAGATTCATAAAATTGTTTATTAATAAGATTAATAAAATTTCAGATGCACAGTGAGGGCTCAATAGATATGTGTTGCACTTTGGAAAACAGTGTGGAGATTCCTCAAGAAATTAAAAATAGAGTTACCCTATGACCCTGCAATTACACTACTGGGTATTTACCCCAAAGAAGCAGATGCAGTACAGAGAAGGGCTACATGTACCCCTATGTTCATAGCAGCAATGGTCACAATCACCAAACTATAGAAAGAACCAAAATGCCCTTCAACAGATGAATGGATAAAGAAGATATGGTCCATATACACAATGGAGTATTATGCCTCCATCGGAAAGGATGAATACCCATGCAGTTACTAATACAAGGACAACTCAGGTCCCTGAGATGCAGCTGAAGATGCTGCATCAGACATGGGTCTGGGGCTAAGGAGGTTGATTTTTGTCTTGCTTAAGCCAAATCCCACCCATGATAGACTTGCAGTGAAGAACCCAAGCTCTCCCCTCTGCTGACTCCCCTTGTGGGGAAGAGAGCAGGTGGGCTTTCATTCTGCCTTAGGAGGAGGCAGGAAAGAGTCGGTGCTTCAGTTGCTCCCCACCTACCATGCTGTGACTAGTTTTCTCCCTAAAGTACTAGAAGGCTAACATGACTTGGAACCACAAGAATTCATTACACTTCCAAGGACTCCCAGGCTGTAGGAAGAATGTATGTTCTCCTACGACTTTGACCCTGGGCCACTCCTTGAGAAAGAATAGCCTTGGTATTATATTTCTATATATATATATATATTATATATATATAATATGTTATATTATATATAATATAGATAATACATATATTTCTATATATATAATATATTTCATTATATTTGTCTTTTTTCTTCCTTATTTTAAAATGTCTGCCTAAGCCATTTGGGATAAAGGCTCCATGCTCAAATTTCTTCTCTCTGACCTCCAAAGTTCACTCTTTTTAAAATTTTTTTTAAGATTTTATTTATTTATCAGAGAGAGAGCGCACAAGCAGGGGAAGCAGCAGGCAGAGGGAGAAGCAGGCTCCCCAATGAGCAAGGAACACGAAGTGGGACTTGATCCCAGGACCTTGGGATCATGACCTGAGCCAAAGGCAGATGGCTAACCAACTGGGCCACCCAGGTGTCCCTCTCTCTCTCTTTTTTTTAAATTTTATTTATTTATTTGAGGGAAAGAGAAAGAGAGCAAGAGAGAGCACAAGCAAGGGGGAAGCAGCAGTGGGAGAGGGAGAAGCAGACTCCCCACTGAGCAGGGGACCCAACACAGGGCTCAATCCCAGGACCCCAGGATCATGACCTGAGCCAAAAGCAGACATTTAACCAACTGAGCCACCCAGGCTCCCCGGTTCTCTCTTCATAGTAGAAAAGAGGAAAGGGGTATTAATGCCAACATACGGGGAAAACACGAAACACCATCATTGGATACCTCACACCTGCTGCACTCCCCACATCCATGCGTGTCCATGCGTGAGTACACAGGCATGAGCCACAGCAACAACCCTCGGATGCACCTGTCGTCTTGGTTTGGGGACACAGGAAAGAAGCAGGAAATGGAAAAGAAGGGCAGTAGGGGAAAAGGAAGATGCAGTATAAGATTTGGGAGGAAAAGGCAAGTAGAAGTTCCTTGGAGCTTTGCATGCTGTGAATTGTTGCCCCATCCTGAAGTAACTTGATTCCTTATGATCCAGGTTTCTTACAAGAGAGAAGCACCTTGCAGCAAATAATTTTTTTAGAGTTGAAGATGATGCAGAGAAACAGAGAATAAAATGATTTCGTAATGAAACTCATCAGTCTTTTGGAAAATACTGGCTTACTAGCTTACGCAGATCTTCCAAATGTTGTATTATACAATATCAAAAAATCCCCTGTGTTCGTATTACCACAAGTCTCATTGGAAAATTCTTTAAGAACTGAGAAGCTGCCAAGCTCATTTGCAGAAACAAGTTTTCCAAAATTTAAATTTTTGGTTGGAATTTTGTCTTTTTATCATCGGGAACAAATACCATCACTTGTTTTCCCTGAAGAAACAGGCTCATTTTGTTAATTTCCAGGAAAATATTCCCCAGACACCCTCGTCTGAATAACCACAGTCCCTCTGCCAGTCATTCTTTCAAGTAAAAATGGTGTTCCATAAAAAAAGGGGGGGGGGATTAATTGAGATCTCGACTCAAACATACGAGTGCTTTTTTTTTTTTTAATGTAAGTGCTTTTAATAAAGACAACCATGTACCTCAGAAGGCAGCAAAGCTACTTTATTCATATTTCATTACTCAGGATACATATTTTTTTGAAGATTTTTATTTTTAAGCACTCTCTGCACCCGGTGTGGGGCTCGAACTCACAACCTCAAGATCAAGAGTCGCACACTCCACCGACTGAGCCAGCCAGGCGCCCCCTACTCAGGATATATTTTAAAAATGTGTCTGTAAGGGGGACGCCTGGGTGGCTCCATTGGTTGAGCGGCCGACTCTGGATTTCCGCTCAGGTCCTGATCCCGGGGTCCTGGGATGGAGCCCGAGTTGGGCCCCGTGCCGGGCGGGGAGTCGGCTTGAGGATTCTGTCTCTCCCTCTCCGTCTGCCCCTCCCCCTGCTCACTCACACTCTCTCTAAAGTAAATAAATAAATCTTCCCAAAAAAATGTGTACACAAGGGCCAAGATTTAATAACATTAATCATTTTTACCATTTCCTTAAGGTTGCTCCGAAGGGAAGCTGACGGGTTTATTTTTTTCACTTCCAGCAGGTGGCGAGACAGGACACAAGGACAAGCTCCTAGGGAGACAAGCTCCTACAGTTTGCATCCCCTCCCCCCCGCCCCCCCCATGCTAAGGACCCAGCAGTTCTACATGCCATTGGTTTACACCATCAGTGCAAATGTCAATGCCATGAAAAAGACAAAGAACCTCTTCAGGTTGTTATGAAAACAGTTTTGATTCTGAGGACCCCTGGAGGAGTCACGGGGACTTTTCGGGATCCTCAGACCACCCTTTCGAACAGCTGTGATGGATCAAGCAGAGGTGCTCCTCAACTCATGGGTCACCAATCCCAATTCCACCAGCATTGCCACCGCCTTCTAGACACCAAGATACCCACCGTTCTAGGGTTAGTATCTACCCTTCATACGGGCTTTTACTAGACGGGCTATGGTCGTAGAAAAATCTATAGATTTTTTGGTTCTTTTCACATTTGGATAAATATGCTCAGTCTGTCAGTCTGCAGGATGCTACTTTCAGGCCACAACGTATTTTTGAGCTTCCCGCCAAGAGACTCCAACAGATCGAGTCCGCTCTTTTCGTTGTGCGGTATTCTGTACAATGTATTTATTACCTGTTTTATTTAACCATCCCTCTATTCAAAAAGTTTTCTTTCTCGTTTGAAAAGATGAGTCTTACTTTGTTTACATTCTAGCAGTACATTTTGAATTGTAGCATGAGATGCTCCACACACATGAAAAGCTATAAAATAACACACGTGCAATACAAAGAATAAAATACGAATGGAGCCCCAAGGACAAGGGTGCCCTCGCCCCACTGAAGGGGCCTCATATTTGGCTGGGAATGGTGCAGCCTGGCCAGAGAGAGCTGGGTTTGGTTTCTCACTTGAGTTTTGGCAGGCCTTCAGGTACCCCAGGAAGACATGAAAAGACATCATTCTTGAAGGCTAAGACGAAATGCACTATTTTACTCAGGGACAAGGCCCCCTTTTCTGGGACTGAAAGATACACAAAGTTTCCTTGTTCCCTGAAAGCAGGGCTCAGGTTGGAAAGACAGGTCATTTTCCACTGTTTGCTCTCCACACAAGAAAGCACAATGATTTTTTTTTTTTTTTAATGTCTTTAACATTTCTGAGGTCCCCAGGTTGCACTGTGAACACAAATGATTGCCTTCCCTGGCAATTACGTGAACCTCCAGCATTTTTATTGGAAAAAGGGATTACTGTGTCAGTAGCTGCTAATTGTTTTCAGACAATTAAAAAGTGGGGGATGTTCTGAGACGGGAGCTGAGGTTGGGAGGGATGCTCATGGACGCTGGCCCGGGTCAAAGGTGAGTGCAGCTTGCCGCTCCGCCACACCATGGTTGTGTGGTGTTGAGCGGGTCCCTTAGAGCCCCCGCACCTCACCTCCTGCAGGGTCAAGGGGGCACGTGCCTTACGCCATCACTGTCACACCAGACAGTGTGGGCAGGTAGCCAACATGCAGTACACCCTCAGCTTCAGATGTGGTGTTCAATCAATGTGTGGCCATCCGAATGCACAGGAAATAGCTGTGGATGCCCATTCGTCCACCACGAGAATTCGATCACAACTTTCTGATACGTGACTTTATCAGAATGAGGGATCTGACTTGAACCTATCATTCTGAGAAATTTTATAAAAATAATCTTACTCTTCACTCCTCCTTGGACTGCCACTCACACTAAGCTTTCTGCCATAAGTTTCCAGCCCGCCATTTCACAGAACCTTCCTTTCCGTAGAAGCCGTGAGCTTCACACGGCTGAACCTGGTGGCACATCTGTGCCCTCATTGTATCTGACCTCCCCACGGCAGCTTCCTGCTTCTTGAGACTTTGCCCTCCTTGGCTTCTGTGAGCCTCGTGTCTCCTGGCTTTCCCCAGCTGCCAGGCAACAACGTCCTTCATAGACATCTACCTGGCAGGGTGCCTCAGGCTTGGTCTCCAGTCCTCATCTCCTCTCACTGTTCATCTCTCTTCCTGAGTGATCTCGTTTGCTCTCACATACGGTTAAGACCCAGATCTCCATCTCAAGACTTGGCCTCTCTCTGAACTTCTGATTCTGTTTTCTGACTCTCATGAACTCCTCCATATCACAGTCCTTGGGCATCTCAAACCAACATATCCAAAATTCACCATTCCACATGCCTTCATCCTGAATTTGTGCTTCCTTCAGAAAGCCCTGCCTTGGTGAATTCCCTGTCACCATCCGTTCGGTCATCTAAGTCAAAAACATCAGCATACGCCTAGGAACATCACCTTAGTCACCAGCTGTATAAATGCTGCTTTCTTTTAAGAAGAAAAAAATACACCCATCTTTTGAATTATTCAGTCAATTCTCATCTGTGCATCATTCAAGCCCCTCTCAGAGGACCTCTCTGTCTCTGATCTAGTGTCTTCCAAATCCATTCTCCAATGTGTATCCAAGATGAACTTTCTAAAACACTCACCTACACCTAGACTTGACCCACAGATTGCCAACTACACGTGGCCATTTAATTTATCAGCCAACAGGCACTTCCGATTGTAATAGGGTATGCTATGAATAATTGCACTGGGACAGCAAATGAACCCTAACGCTCTGCTAGGCACTGTGCTAAGTGCTTTATATACCCAATGCACTTATCGGGCATGATTATTATTATCCACTTAAGATGAGGAAATTAAGGCTTGTATAGGTTAAGTGGTTGGGCCATGAACACACAGCTTAAATCCCACAGTTGAATGAGTGAGATTCAAACTTGGCACCAGCTGGCCCAAGAGCTCATACTTTTTTTTTTTTTTTAAAGATTTTATTTATTTATTTATTTATTTGAGAGAGAGAGACAGAGAGACAGAGAGAGAGAGGAAGCATGAGAGGGAGAGGTCAGAGGGAGAAGCAGACTCCTCGCTGAGCAGGGAGCCCAATGCGGGACTCGATCCAGGGACTCCAGGATCATGACCTGAGCCGAAGGCAGTTGCTTAACAACTGAGCCACCCAGGCACCCCACTTTTTTTTTTTAATTGAAGTACAGTTGACACACAATGTTACATTCATTTCAGGAGTACAATATAGTGATTGCATAAGTCTATACATTATAGAGTTCATACCCTTAACCACTGCCCTATACTGATCATTATCATCCTCTTATTTAAAAAAAAAAAAGTGCTAGGCTCCCCTATCGATTTTACAACAGAGTTTTCATGGTCTGACATGACCCCACCTTCTCTCCGACCACTCCTTCACAGAAGCCCTTACTGCAGCTGGGCACAACCAAATGACTTTTTCTCACCTTGGTGCACTTGCTCTTTGTTTTTCCCACGACTTCTCTCCCATATGCTTCTACTCAGGTCACACGTCTTCTTTCCAGGTTAGCTGCCTCTTCAGTGGGTTCCCTTAGTATCCTGTGTGTGTACAAGTTAGAGCATGAATTATATTGTAATTTCTATTCCGCACTAGTAGAGTTTGCTCTATTGTCTTCTTCAAACTATTGTAACCAAATGCTTCGTTTATCCGCCTTCGAATGTTCTCGTTTTCTGGTAAATGTATTTAAAACTGTAACTTTCTCTCTAAAATAGTGGTTTGGCTATGCCTCATGAATTGCGACATATGATGATCCCTTTAACCCAAAGATTTGGGGGGCCTTCCTTTGGTTTTGGTTTGTTCATTATTTGTCAGTTTCCAGGAAATTGAAAACTTTAACTCTTTTATTCTTGGCTTTTAATTTTATTACATTATGATCACAGAATATAGTTTGCATTATATTGACCCTTTGGAATAAATCGAACCTTTTTTCTATGGCCGAGACCATGGCTGATTCTAATAAATGTACAATGTACGATCAACATGCATATATTCTGAATGTTGGCTATGAAGTGTGATGTATATATATTTTTTCAGACTTGTTAGTTATGTTATTTAATTCTTCTATACCTTTGATTATTTTAAGTCAGGTCTGTAATAAAATTTATTTTTTATTTTATTTTAAAGATTTTATTTATTTAAGAGAGAGAGAGAGATCACAAGTAGGCAGAGAGGTAGGCAGAGAGAGAGGGGGAAGCAGGCTGCCCGCTGAGCAGAGAGCCTGATGCGGGGCTCGACCCCAGGACTCTGAGATCATGACCTGAGCCGAAGGCAGAGGCTTTAACCCACTGAGCCACCCAGGTGCCCCAGGTCTGTAATAAAATTTCTAATTACCCTATACAAAATTGTATCCCAGTATTCAGTATAGGTACTAAATACAGTACAGTCTGTAGTTGAATAAGTGAAGATACTGCCATGACCTTCTTGATATCTGGGACTCACCTCATTAGAAATAAGTCATTTATTATTTTTTAAAGAGTTCATTCATTTATTTGAGAGAGAGAGAGCATAAGCAGGAGGAGGGGTAGAGAAAGAGGGATAAGAAGCAGCAGACTCCCCGCTGAGCAGGGAGCCTGACATAGGGCTCGATCCCAGAACCCCAGGATCATGACCTGAGCCGAAGGTAGGTGCTTAACCAACTGAGCCAACTAAGTGCCCCAGAAACAAGTCATTTACAACCCAACTCAACTAATCTTTAGCTTTGACTCCACCTGCCTTTGGCCATCCAGTTCTACTCTTAGAGGAGAAGGGTTAGAGAGTGGACAGGCCAGGGCCCATGCAAGAGAGGGTGCTGTCCTTAACCTTCATGAACTCTGCGGCAGCTCTTTCATTTGTGAAAGCTCTTTCTCATGACGTGGGTATTTAGTTTTAGCTTCATGCCAGGACCACCAGGTAAGTGAATCAGGTTTGTTTGAGTGATTGACTGATTGATGGATTGATTTTGAGGGGATGGAAGGGGCACAGTCAGGTTTTATTATCTCAAATCTCTAGCTGAGAATCTGAAGGAGTAGCTCACACTCCAGGGTCACACAGAGCGTTGGCAAGTCTACGGAGAAAAATGCAGGTGGGAATGTAAAACGGAGCAGCTGCTGTGGAGAATACTCTGGAAGTCCTGCAGGAAGCTCAACAGAGAGATCACACGTGACTCAGCAATTCCACTCCCAGGTGTATACCCGAGAGAACTGAAAACATATGTTCACACAAAAACTGAGGCATAAATCTTCATGACAGCGTTATTCATAATTGCTAAAAATTGGAAACAGCACAAATGTCCATCCATTGATGAACGGATAGACAGAATGTAGTGCATCCATACAATGGAATATTGTTGAGACATAAAAAGGAACGAAGGACTGATATATGCTGCAATACGGATGAACCCTGAAAACTGTATGCTCAGTGAAAAAAGTCTGACACAAAAAGTCACCTATCGTATGGTTCCATTTATATGAAATGCCTGGAATAGGCAAATCCATAGGGATAGAAAGTAAATTGTTGGGGACAGGAGAGAAGGGGGAAATGAGGAGTGACTGCTAATGAGTGAGGATTTCTCTTTGGTGTAACAAAAATAATCTGAAATTAGGGGCGCCTGGGTGGCTCGGTCAGTTAAGCATCCACCTTTGGCTCAGGTCATGATCCCAAGGTCCTGGAATCAGCCCCGCATCAGTCTCCTTGTTCAGCAGGGAGCCTGCTTTTCTCTCCTTCTACCCTTCCCCCATTCATACTCCTCTCTCTCAAATAAATAAATAAAATCTTTAAAAAATAATAATCTGGAATGAGACAGTGACAATGGTTATACAACCTTGTGTTTATACTGAAACGCAGTAAACTGTGCCTTTCAGAAGGGTGTATTTTATGGCATATGAATCATATCTCAATTTTTAAAAAGAGGATGGCAAATCAGGAATCACAGATCCCTGCTCTAAATTTCAGCAGAAAATGCCTCAGAAGGAGCATAGCCCACAAGACCATAGACCTCAGAAAAAGATGGAGTGTATTCAAGTCCTACCTTTCCAATTATGACCTCCAGAACGTGGGCATTGTTTTTAAGATTTATTTATTTATTTATTTATTTGAGAGAAAAAGAGAGAGTGAGAGTGTGAGTACAAGCGGGGGGAGGGGCAGAGAAGAAGGAGAGAGAGAAACAGACTCCTGACTGAGCAGAGAGCCCCATGCAATGCGGGGCTCCACTCGATCTCAGGACCCTGAGATCATGACGTGATCATGAAGGCAGATGCTTAACAGACTGAATCACCCAGGCGCCCCAGAACTTAGGCATTTTATTTCCTTTCTGTAAACATCAGTTTTATTTCCTGTAAAATGAGGGCATTATTACTTACTTGGTGGGGTGGTTGTAAGGATTAAATGAAGCCATCTACCCAAGACAGCTAGGACTATACCACAACATGTAATAAATGACTGCTACTATTATTATTACTTGTATTATTACAATTATTATTTTCACATCTTTCAGATCTTTCGTATCTAATAATTTTTTTAGTACTATTCTTACATGACATTTCCCATAACAGAGATACTGAATGGTTCCAATTTCTGTGAGCACAATCTTGGCAAAATCTTTAGACGATGGTGTAAAAGAAAATCTATTTTTAGTCTACTGAGATATGCACTGTGCTTGTTCCATGAAATAAATAATAATTACCAAAACAGCTGCTGAAAGCATGTCACATGAATTCATTTAACATATTGTTATAAATAGCAGTAGAAATATTTGCTCAATGCGCCCCCTTGTGAAAGTTTAGGGGAACTATCTTTAGTCTAGAGAGTAGGGAGCTTTGAGATTTGAAATTCAAAGGGTGGTCAGTCCTCAGATCAGCACCATGGGTATCATGTAAAAGCTTGCTGGAAATGTAGATCTTGCATCTGTCCCCATTAGAATCTACATCTTAACACTCTCCCCAGATGATTTTTATACACATTAAGTCTGAGAAGTGCTGGCTTGGAGCATACAGGAAACACCTTTATTCAGGAAGAATTTATTGAGTGTCTTACTATCAAATGTTAAATACTGTACCAGGAACTGGAAATAATAAGATAGACCTAGTTTTTCCTAGGAAAAAAGAAATGAGGAAATCCGTGATTAAAAACCTATAATAGTTAGAATTAATTGTGCACCTTAAAATTTATAGTTTGTGAATTATATCCCAAATTTTAAAAAATATATAGCAAATCAAGAATTTAGATCATGCTATAAATTCCAATAGAAGGGGCACCTGGGTAGCTCAGTGGGTTAAAGCCTCTGCCTTTGGCTCAGGTCATGATCTCAGGGTCCTGGGATTGAGCCCCGCATCAGGCTCTTTGCTCAGCAGGGAGCCTGCTTCCCCCCCTCTCTCTGTCTGCCTCTCTGCCTACTTGTGATCTCTCTCAAGATCTTAAAAAATAAATAAATAAATAAATAAATAAATAAATAAATCTTAAATAAATAAATAGAATCTTTAAAAAATAATATAATCAATCAATTAATTAATTAATTCCAATAGAAAAGTTCCAAGGAAGAAGCACAGTACACAAGAGTGTGGACTTTGGAAACAGATGCATCATATTAAAATTTTTTCCATGAACACTGTAGTAGAGTTGTATATAAAATTCAATAGTACACAAAGATGAGAACAAATAACTCTGAGTGGAAGAACAGAAGGGAGGTTGAAAGAAGAGGCTGCATTTGAGATCGACCTCAGTAAGCAGAAATTTACCAGGTGGAGAATGTTGGGCCGGGTATTCCAATCTGAAGGAATGCCATGAAGCAAAGCACACACATTCAAAGGCATGTGATATATTAGAAGAATGTCAAATCCTTTGGTAAGTCTTTGGTGGGCAGAGTGTTGGTTTAAAAAAAAAAAAAAGGCAATTACCTTGGGGTGTCTGAGTGACTCAGTCAGTTAAGCATCCAACTCTCAATTTCAGCTCACATCATGATCTCAGAGTGTTGGAGTCAAGCCCTCCCCCCATCAGGGGGCATGCTCAGTGCAGAGTCTGCTTGAGATTCTCTCTCTCCCTCCCCCTTTGCTCCTCCCCCTGGATCACATGGGCGCTCTCTCTCTCAAATAAATACATACATACATACATACATAAATTTTTTTAAGGCAATTACCTCAAGGGGATTGGCTTATTAGGAATTCTTGCTTTCTGGAATATTTCCATAAATTTGAAAAGTTAATGAAATAAATGCCTAAAATTATCTAAACTTTCATCTCGACATAGAAAAAGGAAGGCAAATTAAATGCAAAGTAGATAGAAGGAAGGAAATAATAAAAATAAGAGCAGAAATCAATGATATAGAATATGGTCAAACAAAAAAAAACCCCAATTAAACCAAAAGCGAATTCCATGAAGAAAATCAGTAAAACCGATAAACCCTTACCCAGATTGCCAAGTTAAAAAAAAAAAAACACAATTACCAATATTATAAATGAAAGAGGGTATGTAATGATGGGCAGCAGGGTGACTGTTGTTAATATTGTATTGCATATTTGAAAGTTGCTAAGTGAGTAGATCTTAAAAGTCCTCATCACAAGGAAAAAAAACATAACTATGTACAGTGAGAGATGTTAACTAGTCTCATGTGATGATTATTTCATAATATATACATATCAGAGTGTTAGGTTGTACACCTGAAACTAGTACAATGTTATATGTCAATTATATGTCAATTTTTTTAAAAAGGGAAGAAACACAAATTAGTGATATCAGAAATGAAGGAGGGACACCACTATCAGGTTTACAGTCACTGAAGTAACAAAAAAAAATTATAAAAAGATTTTTGCCAATAAATTCAACAACTCAGATGAAGTAGTCAAATGTCTTGAGAGATACAAATTAACAAAACTGACTCAAGAAAAAATTAGGAAATCTGACTATTCCACTATCTGTTAAAGAAAATAAATTTGCAATTTTGAAACCTTCAGACCCAGATATCTTTTTTTTTTTTAAAGATTCTTTATTTTTATTTATTTATTAGGAAAGAGAGAGAGTGAGAGGGAGCATGAGAAGGGAGAAGGTCAGAGCGAGAAGCGGACTCCCCATGGGAGGTTGTCCCTTGGGGTCACATTAGAGTTTGTCTGTCTTTCTTGTGTGGTTCAGGACTTGGCCTTGAAGACGGCTCAGAAAAGGAGCCTGCTCAGAACTGAGCATCCCAGGGTGCCTGGCTTAGTCAGTGGAGCAGGCGACTCTTGATCTCAGGGTTGTAGGTTCAAGCCCCATGTTGGGTATTTAGATGACTTAAAAATTAAAATAAAAGAACTGAGCATCCTAAGACGGTCACCTCCTGGAAAAGCCCATTGGGAACCTCTCTGCCATCTGGGAACCGTCAAACGTCAGAGATACAGGAGCCCGTTAACTTAGACCTTTCCATGCAGGAGCCTGTCTCTCAGAAAGAATCCCCTCCCTTCCCGCCTCCACCTGCATGGGCTTTCTACATTTCCTGACAGTTCCTGGCACCTCCACCCTAACCTACAGATGTGGCTTCTCAGGACTGTGTTATTTTAGATGTTTGTTTCGGGTTTGTGAATTTGAATAGACCTCTGGGAATAGGAGCCAATCTCTGCTGGGCATCAGTACATGAAGGCAAGATTGTTTCTATTTCCTTCCCCTGGGCGACATCATTCAACACTCCCAGAAAGATGGAGAGGGTGGTTCCATTAACCAACCTCCATTAATCCAATCCAAACCTGGTTTGGATTAGAGGACCCTGAAGCACTAAGAGGTTAAGTTGCTTTTCTGAATTCACAGGACTTGGAATGGAGGGAGGGAGGCTTCTCTGTCGGACTCTGAAGCCCAAATGCCAGACCCCTGTGGGGCAGGGCTCTCCAACGTGGAATCCACGAGCCCGTGCGGTAGTTGTTTACATTCGAATTTAAATCAATTAAAATTATGGAAAATTAAAAATCCACTTCCTCAGGAATCATACACACCTTCCACATGCTCAGCGTGGGTAGTGGCTACCACGGCAGAGACTGCAAATACAGAATATGTCCACCCTCATGCCAGCTCTGCAGGACGCCCTGCAGTGGGAGCTTCACCATTTATACACCTGGCCATGAAGCAAAGTCACCGCCTTGCCTCACTGTCCTCACCGCTACCCGGTCCATTCACTGAAATAGCCCCGAATGCGACTCTGGAGAAGCGTGACCCTGACTTGCCTTTCTTGTCTCTCTGCCGTCTCTCTTCAGTCTCCAGGAGCGCGGCAGGAACCCTCAGCACCGAGTCGGAAGGGCAGAATGAGAGCTGAGCACTGAGAAGGCGTGTCAGCGCCTCTGAGCACAGGTCTCTCCCTTGTCCAGCCGGGGAGCAGATCCCCCGGGAAGGAGGTCCCCAGCTGGGGACCCAGGCACAGGGGCAGCCTGGACATCACTGACCTTCCAGAGGGCGCTCCTGGCCCCCAAACTTGTTACGTTATGGCCAACCGTCCCTGGCAGCAAGGCCTCTGCTTGCTTCTGGGAGGGTGAGCGTTTTCATTAAGCCTTGGACTCCTCCTGGCTTCTCTACCCTGGGAGCTTACATCTGGAAAAGAAACTTCATTCTCTCATCAGCTACCATGTGGTTTCTTTCTACAAATAAACTTTGCTGAAGGAATGTACTCAGCCCGTGCTCGTTGCTCCCCACTCCTACTGCCCTTTGCCGCCCCCAGAGCATCTAGAGGGCTCCGCAAGGATGTCCAGTTCCCTCCCTGGGACTCTCTCGCTGTCAGGACTGGCATGGAGACTGCCCCTGCTCTCCCCGTCTCTGTCTCGGCAGCCAGCCCCATTTCGCATCCTATTCATTTCTGGTCTAAACACAGCCTCCTGATGCTGTCGTCTTTTCCTGCTGGCTGTGGGTCCTGCTCTGCCTGTTTTTCTGTGACCACCTGCTACGCCAGAGGGGTGAGGACCGGGGGTGAGCCCCGCTTTTTTGGCTGTGTGCCAGCTGACCCACGATGAAGCAGAAGCCAAAGTTCTTCCCAACGGGAGTACTGAGTGTATATTCCAAGCCTCACGCTACTGTGACCAAGTCAGCTGGGGCACCCGATGGTGATTTTCTCTTTTCCTTCAGAGACCGACTGTGACCTTCCCTCTGGCTTTGCTCTTCCGCATCCGACTCAGTGTCAGACAGGAGGTTGTCCATGGACACACCCTCCCTACAGCCAGCCCCTCCGGAAGGATTCTTTCCAGGTGACTCAGGCCCCTCCCTCAGCTAGGGACATGCTTTCTCTTCTGGACCAGCAAATAGCAGACGTTGACTCTTTTCCTGTTTAATAACACAGAGAAAGCAGGACGAAGAAGTGCAGGATGAGAACTACACCCCGAAGAAAGGTTCACGGGAAGTATTTGCAAAACATTTGCTAATGAGGCACTGTTGGTCTATATTCCTCACTATTCTGCTACGCAAAAAACTGCCCATACAAGCTGATAAAACTGTCACTGAACCCCTTGAAAAAATGGGCAGAATTTATGAAAAGGCGATGCTCACGCACATACATAGATGTGTCCCCAGGATAACTGAAGTGTCTAAAATGGAAAATGTTCAATTTTGCTGACCGCCAGGGAAATAAAATGCAAGTAACTGTGAGAAGCCAGTTCTCACCCATTAGATTGGCAAAAATTAAAAATAATGATCATTTCCCATGCTGGCAGGATCCTTCGTCAAGAACTGTGAAGGGTCTGGAACATTACGTCACTTGCATAATTTTCATACTTTCTGTGGGTGGATACAGTAGAAACACGAGGCGCCTGGATGGGGGGGTGGTGTTCTTTACTGATGCAACCAGATGATCAGTCAGCATAAACAGCAGGGTCTACCTTTGACACCTAGACCTACAGGCAGTGCTGTGAGCACCATAGCAACTCTCTCGGGAGTGGCCGGTTTCACTCCACAGACAAGGGATGGAAGAAAGGATTTCCTCTCTTTGTATACAGGAGAGGGGCAGCCATCCCCCTCCTCTCTAGAAAGGAAGGAGAAAAACCTTGGCTCTTTGGAAAAGGGATGAGAAAGATCCTGGCTTCTCACTGGACCCTTTGGAACATAAAGACAACTCTCCAAGGGCCAGCTAAACCCAGAGTTTGGGGCTTTTACCATCAAGAGATGTCTCAAAGGTCTGGGCTTCATTCCTTTTGAAATGTAGATACCTGGCAAGATAGCAGTCCAGTATTCCCGACCCTTTGGAAGTATAACAGAAATCTAGTCCAGGTTACAATCACTGGTCCCTCTTGGAGAGATAAGAGAAGTTTTATTACCCTTTTGGACTAGAGGAATTAACGAAAGCCTGCAGACCTAATTCTCCCCCTGTGCAAAAAGCAAAATGTGCCTAGGAAAACTGAAGTCAAAGATTCCCTGGCTTTATACCACACACATTCCTCTGTCTCAGGAGGCTAGGGCTTTTTACAGGAATGCTGAGAAGTCCAGAGAATGTTTGTGTCCCTACAGAGGGTTGCAGAGAGAAAAGAGCATTCTTGGGCTTTGCTGATAGGACATGAACTGTGCTAGTTCTTCGGAGAAGTAATCTAGCAAATTTTTTCTGACCACACACCTTCATACTCCAGAAATGCCAGTTATGGAATGTAACAAATAGAAATGAAGCACGAGGTCAAAAGAATATACCTCTAAGAATGCAAACTGCAGAACTGATAGACATGAAAACAAACAGAAAGCAATCAAAATGCCTATCAGTATAAGTACGGTATAAATTGCTGAAACAGTTTTATCATGAAATAGTATCCTGGGTTTTTTCTAATGGTTATTCTATATCTTGACCTGGAAGAATTTCCATTATGTAAGGGAGAAAGGCAGATGCAAGAGATATAAAATGCCCATTTTGAAAACCAATGAAAAAATGTACACATACACATGTCATAAGTACATGATTATACAACCAGGGAGAAAGATAAGGGAAGATCAACTTTTAATATCAATTGCCTTTGGGAAAGAGGATATGGGAAAGGAAAGAAAAGAGGAAGGTAAGGCTTAAATGTTGCAAAAAAAAAAAAAAGAGAGAGAGAGAAATAGGCATGGCCCAATCCCAGTGAAAAATTTAGGACATAAAATTCTGTGATGTAGCTGAAGTACATACAAATTGATTCTGTTCGTGGACAAGGACTAGAAGAGGAGATCAACACCTGAGAATATTTGGGGATTCAGATTTTTTTATTCAATCAACAAATATATCGAGTGTGTACTCTGTGCCAGGCACTCTTCTCGTCCCTGGAGAGACAGTCCTGGACAATATCCTTGAGCTCATGGAGTTTACTCTCTAGCGGGGAAACTAGACAGTGGCTTATGGTTGGAACTAAATGTATCAAAAAATGTCAGGTGGCACTAAGTGCTAAGATGAAAAAATCAACAGAAGGACCCAGGCGATGGGCTGCTGTCTTAAACCCAGTGATCAGGGAAGGGCTCTCTCGCCTGAGCAGGGACCTGAACAAGGTTGGGAAGCAATCACTTGTTTTTTCTTCCCCGGGTCAAGCATCATCAGGCTCGCAGCCCCTGCTTTTGTTACCAGGGCCCGGTTCTTGGACCCGACTAGGACAGAAACAGGGCTGGACCCCTAAGTCAAAGGCACAGGCAAGGCTTTCCAGGGGCAACAGCACAAGCTGAAGGGAGAGCCAACAGAGAGTGGTTAGGTCGGCATCCTCAACAACTGGGAGGCCCTGCTTCTGCAGAGGAAGCTCCCACAGACAGTTCCGCTTGGGTTCTACTCGGGTCCGCCATGTTCATCGGGGATAGCAAAGTGCTTCCTCCTGGCTGGTTGATATTGGCAAGCAACTCACGCAGCTCCTTGGTGCTTTGGGGAGCTGTTTTTTGGGTTTGTGGAGACTGTGGTTTTGTGTGTGTGTGTGTCTCCACCGGGTATGGCTGCCGCTGTTGGTTTTAAGTCTGGCCTGTCCATTGGGCCACACCCTGGTTCTGCTCTGTAAGGGAGGCAATTCAGCCAATAGGACGTACCCTAGATGCAGAATGTTTTCTACTCAAGGCTTGTTCCCATGGTCCCTGACTGTCTTCCTTTCAAGGTTGATTTCTGGACCCTCTCAGAGACGACTCCGGTTGGTAAAGCCCAACACCAAACCCAGCCCCAGCACTCTTCTGTGCCACACGGTTAGCACAGGGGAGAGGCGGTGAGGTCACACCTACTTTTCGTCTAGAAACATACACCATGCTATCTGTAGAATAACATTGTTCCAGAGGGAGTCAAATGTCACAGTGAAAAGTATGCAATCCTTGGGCCGCCTGAGTGGCTCCGTGGGTTAAAGCCTCTGCCTTCAGCTCAGGTCATGATCTCAGGGTTCTGGGATCGAGCCCCGCATCGGGCTCTCTGCTTGGCAGGGAGCCTGCTTCCCCCCCTCCTCTGCCTGCCTCTCTGCCCACTTGTGATTTCTCTCTCTGTCAAATAAATAAATAAAATCTTTAAAAAAGAAAAGAAAAGTATGAAATCCAGGGTCGAGCATTCGGGATTCCGCTCCCGGCTCTCCTACTTCCTAGCTGCATGGCCTTGAGCAAGCTGTTTAACCTCTCCGTGACCTGACCGATCTAATGGGGGACGATAATTCTATCTAATCCCATAGAGACAATAAATTTTAAGGACTTTTAACAATGCCTGGTACATAATCAGAGCTAAAAACAAAAACAAAATAACTCTTGCAAGAAAACGCAATGGGGAAAAAGTCTCCTCAACAAATGGTATTGGGAAAACTGGGCAACTACGTGCAAAAAAAAAAAAGAAAGAAACTGGACCACTCTCTCACACCATACCCAAAATAAACTCAAAATGCACTGAAGTCCTCAATGTGACACAGAAACCAAACAAATCCTAGAAAAGAGTACAGACAGTAATTTCTCTGACATCAGCCATAGCAACATTTTTCTAGATATGTCTCCTGAGGCAAGGAAAACAAAAACAAATACTAAACTACTGGGACTACATCAAAATAAAAAGCTTCTACATAGCAAATGAAACAACCAACAAAACTAAAAGACAACCTGCTGAATGGGAGGATATATTTGCAAATGATCTATCCAATAAGGAGTTAACATCCAAGATATACAAAAACCTATATAAATCAACACACATACAAAATAATCCAATTAAAAAATGGTAGCAGACATGAACAGATATTTCTCCAAAGATATACAGATGGCCCAGAGACATATGAAAAGATGCTCAACATCACTCATCATTAGGGAAATGCAAATCAAAATTACAATGAGATATCACCCCACACCTGTTAGAATGGCTAAAATCAAATACACGAGAAACAAGTGTTGGCAAGGATGTGGAGAAAAAGAAACACTTGAGCACTGTTGGTGGGAATGCAAATTGGTACAACCACTATGGAAAACAGTATGGAAAACAAAAAATTTAAAATAGAACCACCATATAATCCAACAATTCTACTTCTGGGTATTTACCTGAAGAAAATAAAAACACTAATCAAAAAAGATATATGCAGCCTTATGTTTATGGCAGCATTATTTACAATAGCCAAACTATGGAAGCAGTCCAAGTGTCCATCAACTGATGAACAGATAAAGAAGAAGTGGTATGTGTGTGTATATATATATATATATATATACACATATATACACATACACATATATACAACAGAATATTATTCAGTTATAAAAAAAGAATGAAATGTCACCATTTGCAACAACATGGATAGATCTAGAGAGTATAATGCTAAGCAAAATAAGCCAGTCAATGAAATACAAATGCTATATGATTTTACTAATATGTGGAATTTAAGAAACAAATGAACAAAGGGGAAAAAAAAAAGAGAGATGAACCAAGAAACAGACTCTTAACTATAGAGAAAAAACTGTTGGTTACCAAAGGGGAGGTGGGTGGACGATGGGTGAAACAGGTGAAGGGGATTAAGAGGACATTTACCATGATAAGCACTGAGTCAATGGTATACCAGAAACTAATGTAACACTGTATGTTAATTACACTGGAATTTAAAAAGTAAAAAATAAATTTAAAAGAACTCACACAGAACCAAATATCCTTTAAAAAGTAGCTCTTGTTGTTACTATTACGACTTACTATTATTATTGCTATGGCAACTAACTGAAGGGTCAGCAGCCTTCTTATAAGTTGACTTACATTGAACTTGTAGAATTCTGAGGGCCCGGTTAAAACTTACAAATCATCACTGCGCTTCTGGTAGTACTTACCTCCTGTTGACAGGAAGGATGGGAAACCGAGGCAAAGTCAGTAATAAGGCTCTGCTATTTTGAATCATGCAGTCTAAGCAGGCTTTTCTGAGGAAGTGATATTTGAGTTGAAAGAAGGAGAGAGAAAAAATACTTTCATTATTAAGAAAATGAGCTTACATGAAACAATATGTACCCAAGTTGAAGATACTTTTCAATTTACTCTTAACTCAATTGAATCAATGAAACATGAAAAAAATTTTAACATCTGAAATATTTGTCATGGGATGAATAAAAAAGTAATGTATTTGTGCTAATGTTCTTTAATCTTTTATTTTAAAATATCAGACAAAAATCATTTTCACGTGTTATTGAAATACATAATCCTATAACACATTGATTCATAATTAGCAAACCTTGTATTTTTTTATTATGTCAGGTTTTTAAACAGAAAATCTCTAAAACTTTGGGTATAAAGGGTTATACCTTTTATAATCTTAGAAAAATGATATATATTTTAGAAAAATGATTCCTTGTTTATTATTATGGTCATCATTATTTTAAAACAAGTAAAGTTATGGAAAATTATCTTTTAGATTTTTAAAAAGAATAACATGATTTGGAGAACCTCTCCAAATTGCAAGAAACTGCCATTTTTTTGTTCTTAAATCCCTAAGGTAAGTATCTATCAGGAATTTGGAAGCCTTGCTTCCAAGTGGAAGGAGTCACACAATATGGAAAATATGAATACATCAGAAAATGTCGGGTGGTGCTAGGAGCTAGGAAGGAAAAGAAAGTAGGATAAGGGGCTACAGAGCAAAGAGGATTGCTGTTTTAAATAGAGCATTCAGCGACGAAGAAAACACACAAACAGAAAAGACAAAACATGAGAAATCTGAGCCAGTCTCTGAGCAGTCACAAAGGAGGGAATGATGGACCGTGGACCCAGGGAGGAGGTCCTAATGAGCTTCGACTTGAAAGCTCAACATCGGGAGTGTTCCTGCAAGGAGGGGAGGAAAGTGCTTCCCGGGCGCCGGGCACCACGTGCATGGCGTGGGGGGAACTGGACCTGCCTGGGCGTGTTCAGAAACACGAAGGCGCTGGGTGTGGCTGAAGCGCAGAAGAGGGACAGGTTGCCGTGTCCAGGAAGGTGGACCCTGGACAGGGGCAGGACACCTCGCATACCGTGCTTGGAGTTCAGCGTCCAGGAAAACCACAGTCATATCCTGGACCTGACCCGGTTCATTCTGTGGACGATGCCTCAGGCAGCAGCATGAAGGATGGACTGAAGCCTTCCTTCCCCAAATCCCTACCAGGATCATAGCACAGACCAGAGCAGGACGCGTCCTAAAGTGCCTGCCTTTGTCTTCCCGCTTCCCCACTTGAACCCCACGCTGGGCTTGGGCTAAGTGCTGTGTCTATAAATATAGGAGGACCTGGACGGCAGTTTTAATCTCAAGAATAGAGAGGTCTTCAGAGGGAGGCAGACAGGTGATCAAGACAATGCCACACATGGTTAGAGGTGCCTGGACAAACTTGTGTGACACTCCATGACACAATGAAGCAGGTAGTAGGGAGAGTGAGGATGGGGTGCATTAAAATGGCTTTAGAGTAGAGGTGATACCTGAGCTAGATAGGAAGGACATACTGGCTGGGTCAAGGATAAATGCAATGGAGGTGGAAGGTGAAGCCAAAGAGCACCAAGGCCGGACCACCAGTGGCCTTCAGAGCAAGGTATGAGGTAGAGATTGACTGCAATCAGATATACCTAATGTTTTAATGCCATGGTGAACTCCTGAGAGTTCAAAGCGTTGGAATCCAAGGATCTCACCCGAGGTTCATGCTCCGTCACTCCCCGGTTATGAGGCCTCAAGGAGCTCATTTAACTACATTGAGCCTCAGTGTCCTCATCTGTAAAATGGGGATAATAACCCGCTGCCCACAGTTGTTAGGAAGACTGAATGAAGCAAATTGTGTGAAGGCACCTTGTAAATGTCACAGAACCGTACAAATGCACACATTTGTTGTTGTTTTACTCTGAAGGACATTTTTTTCAGGGTATTATTATAATCAAATAAGATTGAAAATATGTTTAAGTCTGTACAGTAAAACAGGGAATCTGGGGATGGCAGGGTTGGTTTGGGGTTTCTTTGGTTTTGGGGGGTTTTTTGAGGTGACAAGATGGACTGGGTAGAGGAGGCTGGGCCTTGCAGTTCAAATAGACAACACACACACACACATATACACATATACATATATGTGAATCTATCATGAGATTTATCATAGAGGCTGAGAAGTCCCAAGATCCGCAGTTGACAAGCTAGAGCTCCAGGAGAGCCAATGGCATAGTTCCAGCCCAAGTCCGAAGGCCTAAGAAAGAGGAGAACCAATGGTGTAAATTCCAGTTCAGGTCGGATCCCAAAAGCAAGAAAAAACTGATGTTCCGGCTCAAAAAGAGTCAGGCAGAGAGAGCAAAATCTCCACTCCATCCTTGTGTTCTATTCAGGCCTTCAATGGATTAGGAGAGACCCACAACTTTGGGGAAGGCAATCTGCTCTACTCAGTAGAACTGATTCAAAGTACTGATTCAAATGTTAATCTCATCCAAAAAACCTTCACGGACACACTGCGAATAATGTTTAACCAAACATCTTGGCAGCCCATGGCCCAAGCAAATAAATTATGTGACATATAAAATTAAGCATCACAGAAGCCCTACCAGAATCGGGGTCTCACAACGGAGCATCTCCAGCTGCCTGATGGACTTGAGTGCTGAGCCCCCAAGCTGACATTTGGGGCGAAGCCAAATGGGAAGAGGACAGCACATGGAGAGGGAGTGAGAAGGAGGTCAGAAGTGAGCAACAGAGCTATTAGAAATAATGATCAAGGTAGAAATCTTTATTTATAGACAGAGAAAGATGCTCACTCCATATTGTCAAGATAAAAAGGATTAGAAGGCAGCATTTCACAATGTCTGTGAAATGACCTCATTTAAAAATATGCCGTGTGTATGTGGGGGAGTGGATGTACCTACCCATACCTAGAGGAAAGTCTGGAAGGACAGACATATAGTAATTGCAGAGTTTCTCTGGGTGTTGGAATTCTACAACTGTTGACTTTTACTTTCTTCCCTATCTCTTTTTGAATTATCTCTAATCAGTTATGAATAACTGGCATGCGTCATGTTTATAAACCAGAAAAATCAATAAAGCCATTTCCATCTTGGAAAACAAAAACAACAACATTACAACATGCAAGTGAGAATCTTACCAATTCATCCTTTGCTTCCCCCTGTGGGTGGTTCTTGGCCGTTCAAGCTCCTTGACACAACCCACAGACTCTTCGAGATGTGGCTACTACTATGGGAATATTGGCTCCTGACCACTGCTCTAATGGAAGAGCGTCCCACCTCGCACTGCCTCCTCCAGCAACACTGAACCGGCCCATCCTGGACACTCCCTGCTGTTCGACTAAGTCTTTGGCTCCCACTGTCCCCTCTCCCTGTGAATTCTCTTCCTCTCTTTGTAATGAATGGTTACTCTCTACGATACTCAGTCCAGGCACCTCTCCTCCCGGAAGCCATTTCTTAATGTCCTCTGTCTGCGTTTAGTAGCCCTACTTCAGCCTTCCACATATGGCTGAGGCCCATCTCTCTACCATAGCACCTTCGTGCTGAATAGCAGGATGTGAGTGTGTGTGGCTTTCTTCACCAGTGGGTAATGTGTCTCTTTTCTAACTCTTTCCAGAGTTCTGGTCACAGCCAGACTCAAAAACTTTTGGCTGACTAAACAGGCTTTTTGAGTGACCTATAAAAAGTGGGATCCAGGTTGTATTTTATGGCAGGTAATGGGGGAGAGGGGCCAGGGGAGATATACAAAGGGGAGATGTTAATACTCTAATTCACAATTGTAGTCCCTCCCCTCTCTTTGTTCTCCTGTTTTGTGTCCTGCTCTCCTTTCCTTGTCCCTCTCCCACCCCCACACCCACCTTCTTCCTTTTCTTTCTAGAGGAGTTTGTCACAAATTTTGGTGCACAGAAGAATTACCTGGGGAGCCTGCTAAACGCAGATTCTCAGGCCCTACCCACGGTTCTAATTTCCTAGATCAGGGATGGGGCCCAAGCGTCTACATCTTAACAAGGGTACCAGATGATTCTATTCTGACTTTGAAAAACACCACCTTAGAAAATGTAGGATTCCTCATTTTCCTTGTCTACTACCATTAACTAAGGGAGATGTGAATGTGTTACCTACAACATTGCCCATTTGCTGGTCACACTTCCCGATCCTACAAACCCAAATCCATCTCACGGATTCAAACCTCGCACAGGTTCTGGGATAGAAAGGAGCTTTCTGTGCGGTTCGAAGTGCGGACTGTGTCTGAGCAACATCTCCCCAAGCCCTCGGTGCACCTGACTCACCAGTGTGGTGACTTCGTCTCCTTACTTACATAACAACAGTAATTATCACCATCATCATACACACGGTAACTGCCATTTACTAATCCCTACTAGGTGCCAGACACCGTGCAAAGTGCCCTACTAGCATTATCTCACTTAATACCCAGAGCATCGCCATGAGGCAGATACTATTATTATCCCCACTATTCCACTGAGGAAGCTGGAATTAGGGAGGTTATGACCAAGGTCACACACTCATAAGTGGTGGAGTCACCTGAACCCAGACTGATCTACACATCCCACGGTCTTCCCACTATGGCTCTGGATTCATTTTCCTACCAAAGATGTCCTATAAAAAAAATAACAATAATACAGCAAACGTCCTTACTTCTTACATCAAAACCAATTTCAGAAGGTTCAAAGATCTTAAAGTAAAAAGATGAAACTTAATAAGTTTTAGAAGAACTTCTGTGGGGTGCCTGGGTGGCTCAGTTGGTTACTCATCCAACTCTTGATTTTGGCTCAGGTCATGATCTCCGGGTTGTGAGATCAAGTCCCGTGTTGGGCAGACAAGATGGGTGATGCCTACCTCTAGGGAAAGGAGAGGAAAAGGAAAAGGAGAAAGAGAAGGAGAGGAAAATGAAATAGGAAGGGCTTGAAAATATTTATTAAAACAAACAAAACAAAAAACAAAAAAAAACGAGGTCAGCTCAGTTCAAGACATTTGGGAATGGGACAGAATTTGGGCTGGGAAGAGAACCAAGCTGGGTGTGAGACAAATGAGTCAATGATAGATGATGGATGGATGAATGGATGGATGAATAGATAGATGATAGATAGATAGATACATGGATAGATAATAGGATAAATAAGAAGTGAGGAGGAAGAGAAAATGAGAAAAGAGAAGATAGAAGAAGGAGGGAATTTCTCTGTGTAAAGAACACACACTCTCTCAGAGCTTCTTTGAACATAGAAGTAAATACTCAGGTTATTTCAGGAAGCCAGATTGGTGTTTCTCCACACACACTGGTACCTACAGGAGGCTACTGAGTAACCCTGGCTTTATAGGGCTATAAGGAGATAACCCTCCTAGCACTTGCTGAGGTGGAGAAGGCCGCTGAGATCATAGATAAAAAATAACAATGGTTTTATCATGAAGTTTCCCTGGTTTTCTGCTCCTGTCTTAGTTCAGAACAGTTGCCCAAAGTTGAGAGCACCAAATAGCTGGGATAACAAGGAAATTGTAGGATTGTAGTCTTTGCTTAGGTCTCCGAGAAAGGCACCAGTGGCACCTTACACATGCTTCCAATCAGCCAGCACACTGCACTGCCCTCCTTTCCCGGGCTAAGGCCAGGGGTGAAGGATATGCTTGTGCTTAGGGATATCGGTACAGCCCAGGTCAGTTTGGGACATCCTAGAGGAGAAGGGACCTGTGCCTCATACCAGGTAATACTTGCGGAGATGGGGAAGTAGTCTCCTCTCCTGCCCCTTCCCCGCGGCCCATGCACAGTAGGATAGGAGCAGCTTTAGAATAAAAATGACATATGACAAGGCTTGACCAAGAGGGCCTGAGATAGCCCTATGGCGTTCCCCCAGATCCTGAGTAGCCCAGGAGAGCCACCAAACTTCTCCCGCACTTACAAGGACCCAGAAGCTAGCTGAAAGAGAGCGAGCCAGCCATTCTACAGATGCCTCAAGATCACATTTAAACAAACAAACAAAAACACCCCATAACAAGGAATGCCCGCATTTTCCAAATGTCTGGAAACCAGATGGGCCACACATTTCGGGATCAGCCAAGGTGGGGAGACCTCTGAAGGTCATACCCATCCTCCATTTCACACACACACACACACACACACGTGCGCGCGCACACACACACACACACACACACACATACGTGCCCCTTTCAGGGGCTTGAACTTATACACAACCATGAAAAAAAAGGGAGGGGGGAATATCTGAGCCAGCTGAGAAAATCTAGGACTGACAGGCTTCTGCTACCAGAGGGAATAAGGGTCCGGGAGCGAACTTAATTGAAGTTATAGAAAAAGAAAGCCACCTTTGTTTGGCAGATCTGAATTTTGAGCCCCCAAAGTCATACTCATTACAAATGTTTGTTGATTGAATGAATGAACCAGTTGTATTGGGGGAAGGAAACTGTGCTGCTGGCAGCCAGTTCCTGATAGAGCAGTCCAGGCTGCTCTCCAGGGAAAATAGTAATTACTGAAAAAAGAGTATCTGCTTTCTAGTGTTTGCTTGATGCTTATTATCTGGGGTTCCTTTAGGAGGTTGCAAGGTTGTTAGTACTCGGTTCTCTTCTCTGTAAAACGGGCGTATCGATAACTGCCCCACCTTGCTTGTAATGTTATCCGGAGAACGGAAGGAGATAAGGTTTGAGAAGTTGCTTTACTAGGATTATAAACAAGGGCTTATGGATCACCTCGGTCTTGTGCTTCAAGAAACAGAGAAGAGTAAATGAAGTCAAGGATCAAGACTCGTGTGGTACCACTCTCCTCAACCAAAAGGAGCTGACAGGGAGCTGACAGGGAGCAGTGACTAAGTTGTCCCTGCAGCCGCCGTGGTGCTAATCGGAGGCTCTTCAGGGACACGCACTGTCTATCAGCAGGCCATACTTCATCGGGAAGAAATTCTCAGGGCACGAAACAGATTTATTTTCATTGTGAAATAGTCTGTCTGCTATACAACAACAAATTAAGCTCTGGGTGACTATTCCCGTAAAACACGTCCTGTGCTTAGCACTGCTATTATGGGGTGGACCGACGTGGTAAAGAATCAATTAAAACTCTGACACATTAAATGGGGCTCAAAGACCTGTTTCACAGGTTTTCCCGGAGGAAAATAATCATGTTGCAATTAGACTTTGGAAGCCGATCGAGGCGAGATTTCTGAGACAAGTTCTGGGGTTTACAAGAGAGACTTCAGCTTTTCTAAATCGTTTTTGAAGTGCTGTTTAAAGAATTAGCGCCTTCAACTCTCCATTCGTCTGCCGGCATCATGGTGGAGCAAGAGGGATTATCGTCACACGGGCACCCTCCTCCGGAAAACCGTAAGTTCCCTGGAAACAAAGCCTTTAAAGAAACTGTGGAACTATTGCAGTGTTTGTATTCACACCGATTTTGGAATGAAAGCAAACGTTAAGCAAGAAAAACCAGAGGCATAATAAAACCGAATATCCTTTCTATTTTTATAACCAGGGCTATGCCATCCGAGGGGAGGTCATTGTTTTGAAGCTCTGTTGTTGTTTTTTTTTAAGATTTTATTTATTTATTTGGCAGAGAGAGAGAGGCAGGCAGAGAGAAGGGGGGAAGCAGGCTCCCCACTGAGCAGAGAGCCTGATGTGGGGCTCGATACCAGGACCCTGAGATCATGACCTCAGCCGAAGGCAGAGGCTTTAACCCACTGAGACACCCAGGTGCCCCTAGAAGCTCGGTTTTAAAAGAAGTTCTAGAATTTCAAGAAGAGCCTCACAAGAAATGAAAGAAAGAAAGAAAGAGAGAGAGAGAGAAAGAGAGAGAGAGAAAGAAAGACAGAAAGACAGAAAGACAGAAAGACAGAAAGAAAGAAAGACAGAAAGAAAGAAAGAAAGAAAGAAAGAAAAGAAAGAGAAGAAAGAGAGGGTTGATACTAGAATGTGCATAACGTTTGTGGTTACACTGCTTCAGCTGTTTCTCTGACAGCCAATGTTAGAACACCGTGTGTTTGGGGCTCACTCAGACATCTGTGTAAACCATCTCGGTCTCAGGGCCTGAAGAACTTCTGGGAGACGAGGTGTTGGAGTTCAGGCAGAATATTTTCCAAAGTGTGGCCTACAAATGAGCTTTAGAGAAATAAAGAATCCAACGAGACCAGAGCAAGGCGAGCGTCGACAGTGACCATTGCTGAGGGGACAGGTTACGGCCTGCTGGCACCATGGGCGTGTCAGGAAATGGCCGGGGATGGGGGGGTGGGGGGGTACTCAGCTAACCCTCGGTTTTGCTGGCTGATTCCAAAGCAAAGAACTGGAGAGAAAAGGCAGCGGGCATGAGGGGACAGTGTAAATGTTACGCTTTCAAGGCATTTCCCCAGGACAGAGAGAGAGACAGAAAGAAAAGGAAACTCAGAGCGTTAGGACAAGACTGAGCCTGCCCGTTGGCATGCTCGGCTTTGGTCTGGAACAGGACATTTGCAGAGGAAATGCTCTCATGGTGCAAGAATCCGTTCGGTTAGGAAAGTAAAAATGTGTGACAATTCTGTCATGAAGTCAACTGACAATATCTTTACTTTTTTACTTCTTAAGGATGAGGAGGTGAGAAGGAGGTTGGGTACCCTCCTTTTTAACCAAGTCTACTATTCACTATAATTTTTCATAAAGACCTTTTGTTCTTTTCTTGCTTAAGTGGCTACCTCAATCCTTACATTCCCCTTTATTGCTTGGGAAAAAAACATCTTTTACAGAACAACATGTCCTTGGTGCATTAATGCTTTCCTAATCTTTGTAGAACAGAGGTCTCTGAGAGCTACTGAGGGGAGCTCAGATTGTGCTGGGACCTTGGAATCTTGGGGTCCTGCCAAGGTCCTTGGGGCTGCAGGGATAGAGGGCGCCCTAAACTCTGGCCTCCCCCTCAACTCTCTCTCCTCAAATGCATACCCCAACCCCATTCGGCTTTCTCCTGTGTTTTCATGGGAAGAACAGTTTTCTATTGCCTTAAAGGAAACCAAAAAAACTGAGTATCACTAAAATATGCAAACTTTTCATTTGACAGAGAGGGGAATCTAACTTCCCAGAGAATTAGAATGAGTTAGGTACAGGCGAACCAGCAACAGAAACCAGGCAAACGGTTGACTGGTTCTCCTACACTGGTGTTCCTTTCCCTTTGTCCAAAGGAGTCTGGTAGGCGCTTCACTTCACTACCCGCCCCATCTCCACTTAGCTCATTACTCATATTCAAAGATTCACCACATCCACCACGTTTTCCTCAAGGATAAAACTGTCTATAATCCTCCTAGAGTCCATCCAATTCCACAAACGTTTTATTGAGCACCTTCTCTGTGAAGCCGTATACTAGCCCACTTGCAAGGCGTAGATGAGGAAGACACAGTCCCTGCCCTCAGAGCTGTATGCAGCTTGTTATGATTAAAGGCATCTCCTAATTGTAATATGACAGAAATTCACTTGAATATGTTATGCTATTGAAACCCAAGAGAAAGGAGAGGACCACAGTCCAGCAGTTCCTCAAAACATTAAATGTCGAATTACCACATGGCCCAGCAATTCTACCTTCAGGTACATACCCAAAAGAACTGAAAACAAGTACTTAGACAAATACATGTATATGCAGGCATTATTTACAATAGCCAAAACATGGAAGCAATCCAAATGTCTATTAACAGATGAATGGATAAATAAAACACGGTATATCCATTCAATAAACTATTATTCAGCCATTAACAAGGCATGAATTTCTAACACTGCCACCACACAGCTGAGCCTCAAAAATACTGTATTATATTTTAAAAGCTAGACACAAAGGTCACAGAGTGTATGCTTCCATTTATATAAAATATTCAAAATAGAGAAGTCCTTGGAGACAGAAAGCAGATTGGTGGTGGCCAGGGACTGGGGGAGGGGCAATGGGGAGTGACTGCTCAAGGGGATGAAAATTCTCCAAAACCAGAGAGTAGGGGTGGTGGCACAACATTGTAAATGTGCTAATGCCACTGAACTGTTCAGTTTAAAATGGTTCACTTTATGTTCTGTGAGTAAGAGGAGGGCTCTGAAGAAGCTGGGAGGGAGCCAGGAAGCAAGCTTCTAGGATCCACTGAGGATGGGCTCCCATGAGCCTCGGATATCTTTGGACTTCATCCTGGGAGAAGTGGGATAGCCAGTGAGGAAATTTATTTTATTTTATTTTTAAGATTTTATTTATTTATTTGACAGAGAAATAGAGATCATAAGTAGGCAGAGAGGCAGGCAGAGAGAGAGGGGGAAGCAGGCTCCCTGCTGAGCCGAGAGCCCGAAGCGGGGCTCGATTCCAGGACCCTGAGATCATGACCTGAGCCAAAGGCAGAGACTTTAACCCACTGAGCCACCCAGGAGCCCCAGCCAGTGAGGAATTTTAAGTCAGTGGATGACTTGTTTTAAACTGGACATTTTGGGGATGCCTGGGTGGCTCAGTTGGTTGAGCTTCCAACTCCTGGTTTCCGCTCAGGCTGTGATTTTGCCGTCATGAGATCGAGCCTGGAGTCGGGCTCCCTGCTCAGCACAGAGCCTACTTGAGATTCTCTCCCTCTCCCTCTGCTCCTCACCACACCTTTCTAGAATAAAAATAAATAAATAAAATCTTAAAAAAGAAAAAAAAAAGTTAGAGATTTATAGTGCATGGCTGATAACAATAGGGAGGGTTTGGGCCCCTAGAAACAGTGCCTGCTGGTCCAGTGAAAGCTCGTAATGGATGGACTGGGATGTTAAACGACCTGCCTGATCATGTTTCAGTGAAGTGATTGTAATTCTATTCCACTAAATTTGAACCCAGAAACATTAAGATGACTGTTTCTGGGAAGAAAAGTTGTGGGTGTTTTCGTAAGGAGCTAAAGCCCCTCCTTTTACGCATCCTACCACCTTTGGGATTCAACAGATTTGAACATAAAATTAACCTGCTTCTTCTTTCTCTAAAGATTACTTATAAAGACTTTGAGCAAATACTTCACCAAAGAAGAAAGGCTGGTTTCGATGAGAACAAATTGCAGTCTGAAAATAGGCTTAAAAAAGGAGGTAGGATCCAAAATTAATACACTTATTTTCTCAGTCTCAATTTCAGCCAATTTCCCATGTCAAGAAAGACTGCATGCCGTAACTTTTTAAAAGTAGTCAATGGGGTTGCTGCGTACAGAGAATGAAAAATCTGAATGAAGCTGGAGGAAAATCTGATCTACTCCATGCTCATCTAAGTACTAAATTCAGTGTGTTTATTGAATCCAACCCACCTTTAGAGGGAATTTGAAAGGTCTTGATCTTGTAGTTGGTATATCTCCCAGTCAGCTTCCCCTTGCCTTTTGAGAGTGACCAACCGTTCTGAAGGAAGTCCCAGGACAGAGGGGTTTCCTGGACCCCAGACTTCCAGTGTTAAAGCCAGAACATTTGGGCACCTGGCTTTCACCTCCACCAAAACCTCTTCCAAAATTCTAGCTTCTGTGCAGGATCATTTTCATTTGGAAAGTAAAAACAAGAACAAAAACAAAATGGCAGCAGTGAAGAAGGGAAAGGAAATGTTGGGCATCATTTAGCACCCATAATGTGGAAAGAAGTACATTCAAAGAGCAAGAATGCAGGAAGTCAGCAAGGTGCAGCAGTCAAGGCTACAGAGGGTTCCACAGGAGCCCTCAGACTCAGCATCCCACCTGTGTGCTAGGACGACCATGTGACTTTCAGGCAAGCTGCAAGGGAATGTTTTTTCACCTTCCAAATCACTCACTGAGCCAATGCCTATTGAGGTCCTGACTTGCCACGGACCAGGCTTGGGATCAGGTGTTGGGATCTAGCTTCCAAGAGCCAGGCATTTATACAGATTATCTGTCATTCTCACAAGTACATCTTATCCCCATTGTAAAGATAAAAAATAATATAAAAACTGAAAGTCAGATTGGTGGAACTTGGGGCCCCTCAGTTAGCCATGGCAGAAGCAAGGCTGTAAACCAAGATTTTGAGCAAGGCTCCCTTGATTCTCCAAAGTTCTGCCCATTCTACTACTCCCAGGTCCCTTCTAGTGTGACCAAGGTTAAGATCAAGGTCATTCTGATTTCTGGCCTTACTCCAGCCTGTCTTAGCCTTTCATCAGAGAGGAGCTATATCTATACTTGAAATTGATAGCGAAACTGGTGGGTTTTAAATATCCATGGTAATGACAGAGGCAGGGTAGAGGTAGGAAAAAGCTATATATTTATGCTTAACTAGCAGACAATTGGAAACCATTATTAGAGGTTGGATCAAGATGGCATACAGAGAAGAAGAGGCTTCAGTGCTATCAGAATCAGCTCTGATTTTCTTGGATAAGACACCAAAGTCACGAGCAACGAAAGAATAAACAGACCCATTGGATTTCATCAAAATGAAAAAGCTTTTGTGCATCAAAGGATGTTATCCACAGAGTGACAAGGTAGCTGATACAATGAGGGAAAATATTTGAAAATTATCTCTGATAAGGCATTGATATCCAGAATATATAAAGAATGACAAAAACACAGAGAACCAAATTCAGGTGAAGTACTAGAATCGCCATTTCCCCAGGAAGATACACAAATGATTAATAAGCACATGAAAAGATGCTCGACATCACTAATCATTAGGGAAATGAAAATCAGAACTTTAATGGGATAACACTTCATATCCGTTAGGATGACTGTTATCAGAAACGACACAAAACTAAGAAAATAACAAGTGTTGGCAAGGATATGGAGGAGTTTGAACCCTTGTGACCAGTTGTAATGTAAACTGGGGCAGCTGCTGTGGGAACAGTATGGCCGTCCCTCAGAAAACTAAAAATAGAATTACTACATGGCCCAGCTACTCCACTTCTGGCTCTCTACCCCACAGAATGAAAAGAACTGAAAGCTGGGACATAGGGAGATACTTGTAGACCCATGTTCACAGCAGGATTATTTACAATGGCCAAAAAGTGGAAGAAACCCAAGCATCCTTGATAAACAGAATGTGGTATATACGTACAATAGAATATTATTCAGTCTTTAAAAAGAAGGAAATTCCAGCACATGCGATGACTTGGATAAATCTTGACGACAATATGCTAAGTGAAATAAGCCAGTCACAAAAGGGGCAGATACTGCATAGTTCCACTCCTGTGATGTACTTAGGGTCATCAAATTCATAGAGACCGAAAGCAGAAGGGTAGTTGCCAAGCACCAGTGGGGAGAAAGGAATGGGAGCTGGTGTTCAATGGGTACAAACTTCCAGTATGGGAAGAAGAGAAAGTTCTAGAGATGGATGTTGGTGCTGGTTGCACAACAACCTGCTTCATGCCCCTGAACTATAAGACCTAAAAATGGTCAAAATGGTAAATTTTATGTAATGTAATGTTTAACCACAATTTTTAAAAGATGGCATTCAAAGGACATGCATCTATGGACTCAAATTCCACTCCAAATTCTATTTAATGACAGAGAAAAAAATGCTTTAAGAAGGGTGAGTTGTTGCTGAAAGGGTGTAGAGTTTCAGTTTTGCAAGATAAAAAGTTCTAGGGCTGGATGGCACCGAGGACTGTGTAACAATGTGAATGTAGTCAACACTACTCTACTCCACACTCGGAAATCATCGGGGTAGGAATCTTTATGTTCTATAAATGTTAAATCGGGGTGCCTGTTCAGCTCCGTTGGTGAAGCGCCCAGCTCTTGATCTCAGCCCAGGTCTTGATCTCAGGGTCATCAGTTCAAGCCCCGCATTGGGCTCCACACTGAGTGTGGAGTGAGTGAGTGAATGAATGAATGAATACTAGAACACTGGAAATCAAGAATGGGGGCTATCACCCACCAGAAACTGTAAGGAATTGCTTAATGATAGAAAGCAGTTGGGATTGGACAGAAGGAGAAACAGGAAGGAAGACATCTAGCTTGAAATGCTTGCAAGAGTCCCCGCAGTGAAAACAGGTCTAGGAAGAGTGACAGTCGAGGAAATTAACTCGGGTATTTTATAAATAGACAGCGGTCCTCAAACCTGAGCATCACTATCACCTGGAGCCTGGGTCCAGGCAGAGATGGCTGTACCCCACCCCTGAGTTTCTGGTTCAGTCCGTCTGGAGATGAGACCTGAGAATTTGCCTTTCTTATAAGTTCCTGGGTGATGCTCATGCTCCTGATTTAGAGATGGAGCTTTGAGAACCACTTTGAGAAAAGCTAGACCTGTCAGCCCTTTCCCCTCCCCTACCTCTAATGAGGGAGAGACAGCAGCATCTCTCCCAGGGGGAAGCACTGAGTATAGACTCTGAAGCCCTAGATTCATAGAAAACTCCAAGGGTGGGTCCAAGAACCTCCATCCTGGCGAACAACCACCTTCCTGTTCCCCCCACAGCGATGGGAGGCAACCACCTGAACCGTATGGAGAGTCATCATGCACTTACCAGGGACTTCTAACGCCAAAGAAGAGTGGGCAGCCAGAAATATCTGAGGAAAGCCAACCCTGGGAGAAGAAGAGCAACAATGTCAAGAAAGAGAATTAATGTACAAGGAAGTAGAATTAATCAAAGAGATGCTAAAACATGTATAATAAGGTCAGATAGACCCTAGAGACATATACACACAAAAGGAAGAAGGGAGAGAAGGAGAAGATAAGGGAGGAAGGGAAGAAGAGACTGTTATACACACACAGATATATACATATAATGTATTATATAACAAAATATATAGAAAAGTGTACCAATATTAATAAACAGCTCAGTGAATTTTACACTTATATATACCCTTGAGATTACCACTCAGATCAAAATAAACATCCAGCCCTCCAGATGGCTCCCTACCCCCAATAATCACCATTCTGCCCTTCATCACCATAGATTTGTTTTGCCTGCTTTTGAACCTCATATAAATGGAATTGGAGATTATGTGTTCTCTTGCAACTGCCTTCTTTTCTCTCAACTTTATGTCTACGAGATCCGTGCTCTTTATTGTGTGTGGCAGTTTGTCCTTTTTCATTGATACATAGTTTTCCATATAAATATGTTACAATTTATTTTTTATTCTACAATTATCGGGCATTTGAGTTTGTTTCAGTTTGACTGCTAAGAATATTCATACACATGTCTTTTGATGAACACAGGAATGTGGTTGTCTTTAATATACACAGAGTGGCAAGTTTGGACATAAGATTTACTTATGTTTAATTTTAGTAAATACTGTCGGTTTTCCAAAATGGTTGTAGCAATAAGAATTCTAGTTGCTCTATATCCTTGTTAACACTAACCTTATTAGGGGGCGCCTGAGTGGCTCAGTGGGTTAAAGCCTCTGCCTTAGGCTCAGGTCATGATCTCAGGGTCCTGGGATCGAGCCCTGCATTGGGCTCTCTGCTCGGCAGGGAGCCTGCTTCCTCCTCTCTCTCTCCCTGCCTCTCTGCCTGCTTGTGATTTCTCTCTCTGTGTCAAATAAATAAATAAATTCTTTTTTAAAAAAAAACACTAACCTTATTAGTACTTTTAATTATATCAAGTGATGGGGCAGGGGAGGATGGAGGATTATGTGGGGGTTTTATCCCTAGTTTTACTGAGAAATAATTGACATACATCACTGTAAAAGTTTTTGGGGTGCTTTGGTTGGGTGGGTGGTGGTGGTGGTGGAGTTCAGAGAGGGAGAGAGAGAGAAGGCTGGGGGAGGGGCGGAGGGAGAGAGAGAATCTTAAGCAGGCTCCACACCCAGTGCAGAGCGGCTGTGGGGCTCAATCTTACAACCCTGAGGTCATGACCTGAGCTGAAATCGAGAGTCGGACACTTAACCGACTGAGCCACCCAGGTATCCCATCGCTGTGTAAGTTTAAGGCATACAGCATGATGGTTTGATGTACACATGGTGTCAAATGATCAGTACAATAGGTTCAGCTAACACACACTCTCTCATACAGATAAAATTTTAAGAAAAGAGAAAAAGGCAAAAAAAAATTTCTCTTTGTGATGAGAACACTTAGGATCTATTGTCTTAACACCTTTCCTATATATCCTACAGCAGCTTCAGCTATAGTCATCATGTTGTACACTATATCCCTAATATTTATGTATCTCATTACTGGCAGTTTGTACCTTCTGACCCCCTTCCTCCAACTCGCTCTCTGCCCACCATCCGCCTCTGGTAACAAGTCTGTTGTTATTGTTGTTGTTCCTTGTCAATAATTTTTTAATTAATAGACTTTTTCTTGAGCAGTTATAGGTACAGCATTCCCATATACCCCTTCAGAAGATCATAGAGATTTTAATTTGCATTAGCCAAATAAATAAGAATATTGAGTACCTATTCATAAGTAATTGACATTTGGATATCTTCCATTGTGAAACAATCATTGCTGTCTATTTTTAAAATTAGATTGTATGTCTTTTGCTTATTGATTTGTAAGAGCTCTTTTATATGCTGGGTAGGCTTTTTTTTGTCAGATATATGTGTATTGGTTTTACTTTTATTTTTTTAAAGATTTTTTATTTATGTACTTGACAGAAAGACAGTGAGAGAGGGAATACAAGCAGTGGGAGTGGGAGAGGGAGAAGCAGGGAGCCCAATGCAGGGCTCGATCTCAGGACCCTGGGATCATGCCTGAGTTGAAGGCAGATGCTTAACAACTGAGCCACCCAGGCACCCTATATGTGTATTGTTAATATTGTCTACTAGTCTATGATTTGCCTTCTCTGTTAATGGTGCTTATGATGAATAGAAGTTATTCATATTAATGAAATCCAATTTATCAAGCTTTTCTCTTATGGTTTATACATTTTGTATCCTATTCTAAAAATCTTTGCACACCCCAGGATCATGAAGATATTGTGCAATGTTTCCTTTTAGAATATTATTTTGGGCGCCTGGGTGGCTCAGTTGGTTAAGCAACTGCCTTCGGCTCAGGTCATGATCCCGGAGTCCCGGGATCGAGTCCCATATCGGACTCCCGACTCTGCGGGAAGTCTGCTTCTCCCTCTGACCTTCTCCCCTCTCATTCTCAGTCTCTCGCTCTCTAATAAATAAAAATAAATAAAAATCTTTAGAATATTATTTCATCTTTCACATTTTTATCTATGGTCCATCATGAATGTTTGTATGTGGTATGAAGGGTCCAGTTTCTTCTTTTTCTTTTCTTTCTTTTTTTTTTTCTTTACTGAAAAGTTGATGCTTTCTTTATTGGCTTCCTATAGAACATTTGGCATAAATCAAATGATCATATATTGATGGGAGTGTTACTGGACTCTATTTTATTTCATTGGCCCATTTGTTTATCCGTGTATCACACTGTCTTAATTTCTGTAGCTTTATAATAAGTTTATACCTGGTAGTGGAAGTCCTCAGCTTTGTTAATTTTTTCAATATTGCTTTGACTATTCTGTCTTTTACTTTCATATAAATTTTAAAATAAACTTGCCAATACTCACTTAAGAAAAACTTCCTGGAATTTTATTGAGTTTGCAGTAAATCTGGAGGTCCACTTAAGGGAAATTCATATCTTATCCATATTGTGGCTTCCAATTCATGAACATGGTTTATCCCTCACTTTATTTCATTTTTCTTTAATTTCTCTCAGGAATGTTTTATGGTTGGCAGTGTACTGGTCTTCAAAACCTTTCATTTGAGTCATTCCTAGATATTTTGTGTTTTCTGTTATTATAAGTTATATTTTGAGATTTTTATTTTCTACTTGTTTATTGCTAGTATGTAGAACTATAAATGTGTTGTGTACATTGACCTTGTACTTAGTTCTCTTGCCAATTTACTTATTTAATACTTTATATTAGATCTCCTCATATTCAAACAGGCAATCTGTGAATAATACATTTTATTTCTTCTTTTCCAATATTTATACCTTTTTTTAAAAAAATGGCTTAATAAAGTATAGTTTACATTTCAAAAATTTACAATTTTCAGTTTACAATTTAATGAGTTTTGGCAAATGTATACAATCATGTAACCACCACCACAATCAAGATGTAGAATATTTCCATCAGCCAAAAAGTCCTGTCAGTGCCTCTTTGCAAAAAGGATTAGAAAAAAAGTCATATAGGGGGCCTGGGTGGCTCAGTCGGTTAAGCATGTGCCTTCAGGGGGGCACCTGGGTGGCTCAGTGGGTTAAAGCTTCTGCCTTTGGCTCAGGTCATGATTCCAGGGTCCTGGAATCGAGCGCCACATTGGGCTCTCTGCTCAGCAGGGAGCCTGCTTCTTTGCCTACCTGTGATCTCTCTCCTCTTTGTCAAATAAATAAATAAAATCTTTAAAAAAAAAAGCATCTGCCTTCGGCTCGGGTCATGATTCCAGGGTCCTGGGATCAAGCCCCACATCAGGCTCCTTGCTCAGTGGAGAGCCTGCTTCTCCCTCTCCCTCTGCCACCACCCCCTCCCCCGCTTGTGTGCATTCTCTCTCTCTAATAAATAAAATCTAAAAAAAAAAAAAAAGTCATATTGTTAGCCCCTTCCTGGGAACAGAGGGAAAAGATTGAGTTAAGTAGCATGGGGTTACAGAACACAAGGCAGCTAGATTCTCCAGAAAAAGAAGAGTGGGAGGTGAAGCTTCTCCATGAAGTTTTTCTTCAATTCTACTTGCACGCTAAAATCATCTTTTAAAAATACTGCTGCTTGGACCCAACCCCACACAGGCCTAATTTACATCCCCTGTGATGAAGCCCAGGCACTGAGTATCTTTTTTTTTTAAGATCTTTTATTTATTTATTTGAGAGACAGAGAGAGAGCATGAGAGGGGAGAAGGTCAGAGGGAGAAGCAGACTCCCCACAGAGCCGGGAGTCCGGTGCAGGACTCGATCCCAGGACTCCAGGCCCATGACCCGAGCCAAAGGCAGCCGCCCAACTAACTGAGCCACCCAGGCGCCCCTGAGTATCTTTTCCAATAGACCCTCAAGGCGATTCTCATGCACAACCAATGCTAAGAACTTATTATGCTAAAGGCAGTAAGTTTTGCAAGTGGAGGACAACTTGTTTAAAAATTGTAAAAGCCAAGTAGCAGCTGTCACCAAAGGAAATGTCTTAAGAGGAGAAAAACCATACAGAATCCTACCATTCTTGCACAGCAAATATTCTCGACATGCATACGTACTTTTGCACAACTGTACTTACTGTGATGATGCAATTTTACTTCTTCAGTTACCATTTATTGTGAATTTCTTGTTTATATCCCTTCATAAGGAGGCAGTGTAGGGTAGAGGTTCTGAGTGTGGGCTTTGCAGTTAGACAAACCTGGGTTAAAATCTTAGTTTTTTCTCTTGCAAGCTGGGGATCTCTAGCAAACCACTTAACATACTTGAACTTGATAGACTCTACCTGAGAGGTAGAAATAATGGTACCTACCTCATAGGCTCGTTCTAAGGATGGATGTTTATAAAAAAAAAACAACAGCAGAATACCTTGCACACTTTGGGCTTTCGATTGATGGTAGCTGTTAATTACCATTGAAACAAGTGAGGTTATCCACTGAATGGAATGTCATTCTAGGGCAGTAAATGCAAATAGACCAAGGGCTTTGGGAGATAAAGGAAGGGAGTTCATTTACCCTCAGCAACAAAGACCTAAGTACTGTGGGGAGTGACTTGTGGAAGTGGCTGTGTGTGTGTGTGTGTGTGTGTGTGTATACTAACAACCTGGGAATCCTGGCCTATAGGGGGTTGAGTTCCCATGGTTGAGCATAATTCTAGGGGAGGGAGAATTCAAGAGGGACCCTGGACCACTTGTTTCAATGGCCACACCAGACATCAACGGGAGCCAGAAAGAATGGAATGTACAGGCCACTCGAGCAAATTCTCTTGTTTTCTCTCCTTGAGGCTGGAGAACCAGACTGACTCCAAGGAGGAAAGAGGAAACATCCCTCCTTGGGGGTCTTGGAGGTCAGGCCCTGAGGAGGGAAGAAAAGCATTCTTGTGTCAGGCAGATGGGGTGGGACTATCAGGCCATTGAATTTGACTGTTAAAAATAATAATAATATAGGGATAATTATAATAACATAATATAATAGTATGGGGTGGCTCAGTTAGTTGAGCATCACGCTCTTGATTTCAGCTCAGGCCATGATCTCAGGGCCGTGAGATCAAGCCTCCTTTCCCATTCCATCAGGCTCCACGCTCAGTGGGGAGTCTGCCTGAGGATTCTCTCTCTCCCTCTCCTTCTGCACCTCCCCCAACTTGTGCACGGACATGTGTGGGTGTGCGCTCTCTCTCTCCCTCTCTCTAAAATAAACAAACAAATCTTAAAAGTCATAATAGTATAAATTTATAGAGAGGACTATTCCAGGCACTTCAATCAGCTCAATCAAATTAAGCATTTCTTTCTCACAACAGTCCTGTGAAGTATTGTTAGTAACCCCATTTTACAGATGAGGAAACCGAGGTACAGAGCAGTTAAGCAAACTTGCCCAAGGTTACACAGCAAGTGGTGGAGTCAGAACCGAAAACCCAGACACCATGCTCTTAATGACCCACGGACCCCAAGCAGATGAAGTGAGACATATTAGTTACACTACAATTAATTGTGAATGGTCTTTGGAAAGATACCACATCATAATTTGCTCAGGCAATTTCCTTTTCATTTCATATGTTCCACTTTAGTGGTAGTACGCATCTCCTGCATAGAGCTTTTCACTTCTGTCCAATTGTCTCTCGTAGGGTCACTTCCCGTGGACGGCATTACTTGGTCCAATGGGACCCACTGTGTTTGCTGCTCCTACTGTTGTGTTTACCACACGGGTTGCACCAGGGGACGATGTCACTAGCAGGCCCTGAGGCCTCACCACCAAATCAAGAGGCACAGTTGGAATTATTTGTATAAATGAACATACATTTGAAAATATATATATATTTTTATTTTGAGAACCACAGAAGCTGGACATGGGCAGCAGAGGCTTGCTGGTCAGTTGTGCTCCTGGGAGTTTCCTTTTACTCAAGGCCCCTTTATTCACCTCACCTGAACTTGAACCATGGTCCGCCATCGGGCCAGGTCCTAGACTTCCAAACTATCTGGAACTTTGGAAGGTGAGGCGGCACAAACTTCTGAACTTTCGTCTCCAGCATGCACTGAATGCCACAACATTTTGGCCAGATTTCCTCTTCCGCTTCACAAGCTGGCTTTCCTGCACACACTGGGATGACTTTTAAGCAGTTTAGGTCCCCTTGGTCACTGAAACCAGTACTTCTCAGACTTTATGTGTCTACAAACCACCTGAGCTCTTGTAAAAAAAAAAAAAAAAAAAAGATTCTGATTCAGTGCGTCTAGGGTGGGGCCTGAGAGCCCAGCGAATCCCAGGTGATGCTAAGGCTGCTGGTCCTAAGAGCTTAGACTCCTTCGCTCCTTAGATAAACCAGCCAGCAGAGAAAGCCCAGACCATCCGGATCAGAACCCTTGAACTCAGCTCCGCCTCTGACAGGGCCTCTCAGCCTCAAGTTTCCCATCTATACAATGAAAGGATGAGACTAGACACTCTCGGACTTCCTTCTATGATTTTCATTTCGACCTTGGATTTCTTTAGCCCACTCCTGTTAGTTTTCACGTAATATTTACTTAACAAAACAATATTTAATCTCCAAGGACGAGCACAGGCACCTTTTTAAACACTAGCAACGTAAGGATGAACAAGAGAAACACAGTCCCTGCTTTCTTGGGAACGCAAGCTGGAAATAAGTGTTTCAATAGGAAAAGGTCAGGGCACTGGGGGAGCAAAGAGAGAGTGGATCTCACTCAGTCCAGTGGGAATCAGAGGAGAGTTCCCAGAGGAAATCATGACTGAGTTGACCCTAGAAGGTGTGATCCAGGTGAAGACACGGAGGGATGGTGGACTGTGTTCCAGGCAGAGGGGAAGGCATGGCAAAGGCCGGGTGTTCAATAGTCCCAAACTCAGAACTCCCCCTACTCCTGCTCCTCCCCACCCCATACTTTCTGCAGAGGGCTCTCTCTCTTGTGGGTTCATTCATTCTTCTCACCATTCGTCATCCATTCAGCAAGCCTGAGTGGAGGGCCTTTGTGTCACACGCTCTTCTAGGGGGCAGGAGGAGAATATAAAAGTAACACCAGGCATTGTGCTTAAAAAGATCAACATGTCCACAAGTAACTACCACACAATGTGAGGACTGTAATAATCTAGGTGGCAAGGGGTGGGGTGGGGGGAGAGGCGTGCTTCAGGAAACAATTGATATTGTGTAGGCAGGACTTCTAAGTCTTTGAAAAGGATGGAACAGAACCGGCCTTTGCTTCTTGTCAGGGGCTTCTCGTGGGGGTGCCCCTGGCTGCTGCCTGCTTGGTTCAGACCCAGAGGCCCTCTCCTTTCAAACCACGCCGCTGGCAATGCCGCAATTGGACACTAGAGGGCACTAAAAGACTGCACTTGATACAAACTGCCTGGTACTTGGCGACCCAAACGGTTCGGAACGCTTTCCTGAAGACTTAGTTAGGCAGATGAGAAAAGACAAAATCCAGAGACAGGAAGAGCTGTGCCCAGGATGACACAGCTGCTCAGTAGCAGAACAAGCACCAGGCCCATGCAATTTACTCTGCAATGCTCTAAATGTCCCAACACTCTCAATTTGTGTAATTCAGGATGTTTCTAGAAACATTATTTTCTCTTTTTCCTTTTTTTTTTTTTTAAGATTTTATTATTTGAGAGAGAGCGAGTGAGAGCAAGAGAGAGAAAGCACAAGCAGTGGGGAGGGGCAGAGGCAGAGAGAGAAGCGGACTCCCCCGCTGAGCAGGGAGCCCGCTGCAGGACTTGATCCCTGGACCCTGGGTTCATGACCTGAGCACCCCCAAGCACCCCTGTTTTTTCTTTTTTTTTTCCATTGTCATGTAGAGGCATATTTTGGTTTATAAACCTCTTATAAATACAATATATATGGGGGCGCCTGGGTGGCTCAGTAGGTTAAGCGTCCAACTCTTGATTTTGGCTCAGGTCATGATCTCAGGGTGGTGAGACGGAGCCCTACATCAGGCTCTGTGCTGGGTGTCGAGCCTGCTTAAGATTCTCTCTCTCTCTCTCTCTCTCATCCTGCTCTTCCCCCTCCCAAAAAACCAGCAACAATGACGACAAATACAATATATACCTAAGTGTTTTCTCTTTCTTCCTAAATCTGAAGTTGGGGTCACATTCCCCGGGGAAAGTGCAGTGGCCCAGAGCACAGGCTCTGGAGCAAGGCTGAGTTTGAATGCAAGCTCTGCCTCTTCTTGGTTTAACCTGGATGCATTTCCTAACCACTTCTCTGGATCCTAATCTTTGGCACCAGGCAGCAATCACACACATACCTCCCGGAGCTGTTGTCAGGGTCACGCGAGTTGATGGAAAGGAAGTGCTCTGACGGCTCCCGGTCAGGAGCACTCAGTCTGTCAACACGCGCTCCTGTTTTCAGTTTCCCGGCTGGGCAGCACCGGTCAGCCTCCGCACACACCGTGTCTGTGCAGGTGAAGAGCCCACCTGTGTCTACTCCGGCCCTTGCGATCAACAGGCTTGTCTGGGTTCAAGTCCCAGTTCTGTCCTGTCATTTACGGGCGGTGCCATCACGGTGAGCAAGCCCCTTCACGGCTCTGGGCCACAGTTCCTCATTCCTCACATAGGGCTGATAATATCACCATTATTATTACCACTTCTGCTAATGCAGCAAGAATTCCTTTTAGTTCCGTTCAGCAAATATTTTCTCACGCCCTGTGATGCCCTAGGCCCTGTGCTGGGTCCTGGAAAGAAAGAGACAAATAGGGGCGCCTGGGTGGCTCAGTGGGTTAAAGCCTCTGCCTTTGGCTCAGGTCATGATCTCAGGGTCCTGGGATCGAGCCCCGCATCAGACTTTCTGCTCAGCAGGAAGCCTGCTTCCCTCTCTCTCTCTCTGCCTACTTGTGATCTCTCTCTCTGTCAAATAAATGGATAAAATCTGAAAGAAAAGAAAAGAAAGAAAGAAAAATAGGGACCAATAGGTCAAAGCCATGCGTGTGAGGACCTAGTACTCAAGGGGGCTGGATAGGCTAGTGATCGTACAAATTACCAAAGCCTGTGATGAACACAAGGAAGGAGCGCTAGTGAGGGAGCTCCAGGAAGTCTTCCTGGAGAAGGTGAAATCTCAGTTGGTCTTTGAAGGATGAGCAAGAGTTTTTCAGACTCATCTTCCTTCAAAGTCAGTGAAGATAGTTTGTGGAATCAGGAGTCCCAAATGGGGAGTCTGTTGTGTATAACAGAGCTTTTCTTTCATCTTAACCTCATAGGCCCCCACACCCATTACCCATGCAATCTCCCTCTTTTCTCCCAGACAGCCCTTGGAGGGCAGGCTGGTGAATTAGACCAGCGTTAGAAGGAGAGGAGCCCAAATCACGGCAGTCGGGAAAGAATGGGAGGTCCCCAGCCCACAGAGAACACCTGGAGGCAGGGAGACCCTGACTAGCTCCCTTCCCAGGGAAGCATCCCACATCTCAAGACTCTGGGGCCTCCCTCTGCCTCCCAGCAGAGCGGGCACGAAGATCCCAGCTTCTGTTCCTCTTCCAGGAAGCCAGAGCGGACCCTACCGTTCACATCTCGATTCTGTCTCTGCTTGAACGTCCTATCTCATTCTTTTCCGGCCCACCCAAATTCTACATGGCCCCTTTTCTGGGAAGCCTTCGTGGCCTGCCGCTCCTGGCATAGTGGCTCCCCTTGCACTTCCAATGTGACCCTGACTTGCCACATCATCACCCTGTATTCTGGGGTCTACCTCCCATGAAGCTGTGAGCCCTCTAACAGGCAGGTACTGTGTCTAAGTCACTCTCTGGATCCCCAGCTTCTGGCCCAGAGCCCGGCCCAGAGGACCTCGCTCAGTAAATGTTTGCCGAATTGACTCGAACTGAGCTGAACTGGGCCCAGAATTCCTGACTCTTTCCAGTCAGTGTTTTTGTTTTCCCGTCTTGGCAGGAAGCAGAGGGCACGCTCTAAGAGGTAATTGAAGAGCATGTAATAAACGAATTATTTAGACGTCTGGATGGAGTTAGAGGAAATAAAGACAGCGAAGCTCCCGGAGAGGAGCTGCTGGGAGAAGCTGTTACCACGGCAGGCCCACAGGGGCACAGGGAGCTGGGACAGGACGCGGGGAGAGCTACAGCCCGCAGAGGGGGTGCCCATCAGGGGCTGGGGGTGAAGCCACTGCCAAACCACAGCTTGGCTGGAGGGCCCGGGACATCAATGCCCACCCTGGTGCGGGCCACAGAAGGCAGCCCGACTGGGCACCGACTCCACTGAGCGAGGGCCAAGTGCAGATCTGGATGGAGAAATGGGGAATATCCAGCACAAGTGGTTTTTCTCAAAATACAGCCCACATTGCATCAGCATCAACAACCCTTTGGGAGCTTGTTTCAAAAGCAGAACCCTAGGCTCCAGCCCAGACCGACTAAATCAGCGTATCTATCCGCGGCGCCTGAGGATCTGCACTTTCAGAAAACTCCTCAAGGTGACTGCACAATTCACCTGGGGATCTCTGGAAGGTATGGAATTTTGAGAATTCTGAACATCATTAATTCATAACTTGAACCTACAGAATCAGGTTGTGGTATGCAGTCTGACGAAGCTGGCTTTCCATCCACCATTTCCAAAGTACCAGGGGACTTCATTCATTCATTCATTCACTCATTCACTCATTCATCTGCATTACTGAGCATGTGCTAATGTCTGGGCCCTTAGAGGGTTCTGGCTGCACAAAGGTAAAAAGAATGGCCCCCATGTGACTATCCTAGGATGACTGCTCACCTCCCATGTGGGGATTCCTCTAGGACATTCAAAAGTCATTCCTACCACATGCAGATGACTCTTCAGTGTGTCTGCAAGCACCGGCCCTGGGCAGGCAAAGTAACAAGCCAAACCCTACTTTCAACCACCATCACACTTTATGACACCCCAATAAATACTTACTTCTGAGGGTGGGTGCTCAGCTGCCTATGAGACAAACATTTAGAGACTCCGGAGGCCCCCCGCCAATCTACATGACCCTAAGGGGACTCATCTTCCATTTCCTCTCCCCACCCATCCTAGGCTCCCAACTTCAACGAATGGTACCATCATCCAGCCTGTGTTTAAGTAGCAACCTGGGAGCCATCTCAACACCGCTCCCTCCACATGTCAGACACCAGGCACCCGGTCCATCCACTCAACCTCCTAACTCTCCCATTCTCTCACTTCTCTAGGTTTCTAGCAACACTTCAGGTCATCTAAATGTTCCCCCTGTATGACTGTAATGCCCTAACAAGCTCCCTCGTTCCTTCCCAAGCCACTGGGGTTGGAGGGATCTTTAAAAAATGCAAAATCGAAACATATCACTCCCCTGCTTAAAATCTTCAGCGCTCCCCCTGCGTCCTCAGCGCCTGGTCCAGACTCCTCTCTGTAGCACACAAAGCTCTTCACACCTGGCCAGGTCTGAGTTTCTACCTCATTACCCCCCACTTCCCACGCCCTCCCCGCCCCACACACCCTCATCATAGATTTTAAGTTCATGCACTTGCTCACCTTCTTCCCAGAATGTCCTCACCCTTTTCGACCTGGTCAATTCCTCCTTGTCAATCAAAACTCCAGCGTCATCTTATCCTTGAAGTCTTTTCTGAGCCACCAAGCTGGATTAGCCTGCACTCCTGTAGTATCTCATTCTCATTTCTCCGGTAGATTTTAGATCTCTTGGAATAGTCTACTTATCTCTTCTATTAATCTGTGATCTCTACAAGGACAAGACCAGCCATGCCTAATTTGCCTGTACATTTCAAGGCCTAACGAAATGTCTTCCTTTCACCTTGGCAGGCGGTGGGGGTGGGAGGGGGAGGTGAAATAGATAAACTGAATTAACAATAGCCTCTTGCATGGAAAATAATCTCCCGAGAGAGGATCTAAGGCAGACTGCTTCATTAAATTCACTAATTTTGCCCAGAGCTTCATCGGGTTTCACAACCAGTGGAGTATACCGTGCACTACACCGTTCGGTGCCAACATCTCTTCCCCCAGGGACCTGCCATAGTAGAGGAGACACCATTTTCGTTAGGCTCATTCAGGTTGCAAGGAAAAGACATACTCCGTTTCTTAGGCGCTGATATAAATGGCTAGATTAAAATCTTCCTTACATGGAAGGGTTTCTTATACGGAAGTGAGGAAGTATGAGAGTCCCCCCAGGTAGCAGCTCAGTTCCACTGGAGCCGCAGCCCCCAGGCAGGGATGTCCAGAAGATCTCATGGAGGGTAGAATCAATCAGCTGTGGCCCCAGTAATGGTATAAAATGAACTACCTCTAAACCCCAGCATCTTAAAACAACCACCATTCCTTCACAGTTTGGGTCTGCTTCATATTTTTCTCCTTCTAATGGGACCAACAATCCACCCAGGGCAGCCTTTTTATGGCAGAAGCAAAAGCACAAGAAGGACAAGCTTAATCAGGCAAACACATTTCAAGCCTCTAATTGTGTAACATCTGCCAACATCCCATTGGCCAAGGCAAGTCACGTGGTCAAGCCCAGAGTTGGGCAGGAAGAAGTCCATCTACTTCTCCTGTAAGGAGCTTTAGGGTCATGTGGCAAAGAGCATGGATGGGTGAGAGAAGAGGGAAGAATTGGGGCCAATGCAATCTACACAATTTTATTTTTCAGACTAGAGGTCATCTTAAAAGCAGACACCGGTAACTCCATTTTTTTTGTCTTTTCACATATAAGCTCCATAAAATCAAAGACTTCACGCTATCCCCAGAACCTAGAACCAGAGCATGGCATAGAGCCGGTGCTAATCAATATTTGATGAACAAATGAATGCTTCTTGGTGCCTTCTCCTTACCTTCTCACTTCCCAGGAGATGTCATCAGATCAGATAGATTTGTTACCATCAAATACCCTGCAGACTAAGGAGTTTAGACTTTTCCAGTAGATAGGCCATCGGAAAACATTGTATATTTCCAAGCAGAGGAGTAACTTGTTCAAATCTGTGCTTTAGCAAGATGAACCCGTTTTCAGTATTCCAAGAAACAAGTGAGAGGAAGCTGGGAGTCCAATTGGGAGGCTATTTGCAAGAGAGATAAGGAGTTCCTGCAGCAGAAAGCAAAGCTTGGGAAGGATGTGAGAAATATTGTGGGGGTTGAATAGGGAGAACAACTCATTTTCTTGAATAGCAACAGAGACCAAGTGCTTGGAGCTCGAAGCCCAGGCAACTGGGCAGATGGTCAATGGACAAGGAGTAGGCTTGTGGGCTGGAGCTGATTTTTTAGTTTGGAACTTGCTGGATGTGAAATGCTTCTGAGACATCCAGCTGGATGCTAGCTAGTAGACATCAACAATTGAGAACTGGCCTTCAGAAGAGATTTCTCATTAACACCTTAATTTTTCATTTATATCAAATATTACATTTATATATAATATTCACTTAGGCAAACTCTCCTAAGCCTCCTGGATACCCCCACCAGTTAAAGATCAGGCAAGCAGTTTGTTGCAAGTTGTTCGGTTTTCCTAAGTCTCTGCACGGAGGCACGAGGAGCAAAGGACAATGTCAGAAAATCAGAGTCTGAGAAAGACAAGTGCCCATAGCCAGGCAGACCCCACCAAGGACAGGCCCAGACTTTCCTGCAACAGCAACTATTTATTAGAGCCTTCTCTGTGTCAGGCACCACTGTTCTCAGGGCCAGAGACACAGGGATGAGTAAGGAAAAGTCCCTGCCTTCGAGGTGGAGGGAGAGGGTGGCGTGATCTAGATAAATGCAAACAAGTGATACGAGGTCTTGGACAAATGTCCAGTGGGGGCTCGACACAGGCTGCTCAATTCTGACTAGAGGGTGGAAGATAGTAACACACACCAAAGGTTCAGGAAAGGTTTGGGTGGATGGATGTGGACAATAATAAAGAACCTTCCAGAAGCGGTGCCCAGCGTGAGCCAGCACTTGTGACAGAGGTGAGCCAGCATGCTGCATTAGTGTTTCAGAAGGGCTGGCATGTGGGGGCAGGAGGGTGTGGAGGAGAGGGGCCAGGAGAGACCAAGATGATGCAGGGCTCAGGTGACACCTAGCTTTGAACACTACGTGAAGGAATTCGAAATGCAACCAGAGTTTCCTGTCCCTGAAACATCTCGCATTGGGATCCCAAAGGTCTGGCTTTCCCTTTGCTTAGAGAACAAGATAACTCATAACGAATCTGATTGCTTATCTAAAAGTCGACAAAAATACTTTAATCCCCGGCATGACATGTGTATGATTAAAGGCTTACAAATCACCGTCATGCACCTCACCTCGTTTTAGTCCGCATGGCGCTTGAAAGGCAGGTGTTACCAACATCTGACCGATAGAGGAGACATTCAGGCTTAGAGAGAGTCCCTAACAAATACTTCTCATAGTCATTATGAAAACCTTTTTTTTTTTAAAGCCCTAAAGATTAACGTGAGAATCCCTAACTGAGGGCGTGTGTGTTCTCTGTTCTCAGGAGTGAGAGAAGTGCGTTCGGTGGCCAAATGACTTTCAGAGAATTGCGTTGATTGGGCCAGTGGTTTCCAAATGCCCTTAAGCTTGCGGACCAGCTGCACCACAGTGACCCATGTCATATAATGTATCTTAATAATACATTAGAGGTTTTCACTTTCAGCGATTTTCAGATTTGGTAGGTCAGGAGTGAGGACCAGGAACTAATAGCATCAACAACCCCCCAGCTGATTCTGATACACAGACAGCTAGAAAATTGATGAGTTGGCTTCTTTTGGTTGCAGATAACTTGAGGACCTGATGATGAAAATGGGTCCCCACAGGCCACCTGCCTCGGCTTCATTCAAGTGGCTTAATAATGATGCAGTCTCCTGGCCCCAACCCAGACCTACCAAATCAGAGTCTCCAGAGGTGGGGCCCTGGTGTCTATTTTATTTTATTTTATTTTATTTTATTTTATTTTATTTTATTTTATTTTATTTTATTTTATTTTATATTTGGAGAGAGAGAGCTGGGGAGGGGGGGAGCAGAGGGAGAGGGAGAGAGAATCTTAAGCAGGTCCATGCCCAGTATGGAGCCCCACATGGGGCTCGATCTCACAACCCTGAGATCATAACCTTATCGAGAGTCAGATGCCTAACTGAATGCGCCACCCAGGCACCCCTGGAATCTACATTTTAAACAAGGTCCCAAGATCTGCTTGTTCATTTACTTAACACATATCTCCTAAGGTCTTGCTATGCGATAGACACTGTTCCTTGGGGGTGTCATGGTGAACCCACAGCTTCCATCTCCTAAAGACACTCATATTTTGGCCCAGCTCTTTGAATGCTGGGGTTTAACAACAACATCTACTTTAAAATAACGCAGGTTGGGGCAGAAGACATGAACAGGCACTTCTCCAAAGAAGACACACAAATGGCTAACAGACACATAAAAAAATGTTCATCATCATTAGCCATCAGGGAGATTCAAATCAAAACCACACTGAGATACCACCTTACACCAGTTAGAATGGCCAAAATCAACAAGACCGTTAACAGCAAGTGTTGGAGAGGATGTGGAGAAAGGGGAACCCTCGTACACTGTTTGTGGGAATGCAAGTTGGTGCAGCCACCTTGGAAAACAGTGTGGATATTCCCGAAGAAATTAAAAATAGAGCTACCCTATGACCCTGCAATTGCATTACTGGGTATTTACCCCAAAGATACAGATGCAGTGAAAAGAAGGGCCATATGTACCGCAACATTCATAGCAGCAATGGCCACAATTGCCAAACTGTTGAAAGAGCCAAGATGCCCTTCAACAGATGAATGGATAAAGAAGATATGGTCTATATACACAATGGAATATTATGCCTCCATCAGAAAGGATGAATACCCAACTTTTGTATCAACATGGCAGGACTGGAAGAGATTATGCGGAGTGAAATAAGCCAAGCAGAGAGCGTCA
>CM052813.1:60288131-60309533 GCA_028533885.1 Nasua narica | reverse complement strand
AGAAGATATGGTCTATATACACAATGGAATATTATGCCTCCATCAGAAAGGATGAATACCCAACTTTTGTATCAACATGGCAGGACTGGAAGAGATTATGCGGAGTGAAATAAGCCAAGCAGAGAGCGTCAGTTATATGGTTTCACTTACATGTGGGACATAAGAAAAAACATGGAGGACATTAGGAGAAGGAAAGGAAAAGTGAATTGGGGGAAATTGGAGGGGGAGACGAAGTATGGGAGACCGTAGAATCTGAGAAAAAAACTGAGGGTTTTGGAGGGGAGGGGGTCGGGGGAATGGCTGAGCCTCCTGGTGGGTATTGAGGAGGGCACGTACTGCATGGGGCACTGGATATGGTGTATAATCGATGAATCTCAGAACACTGAAAAAATAAAATTAAATTTAAAAAATAAAAATTAAATTAAATTAAAAAAAAATGCAGGTTGCTGTAAGACTATTAGGATCAAAAGAGAAGACAGAAATCTCAAAGAACCCTGGGACAGACACTCTACTGGCCCAAGCGAGCCAGGAAGAAATGCAGTTTGGAAATGGAAGAATGCAAAGTGGAGTCCTCAGTAACAGGACTTCCTGTCGTGGCTGTCCCAGTTATCCATCGCTGGTCACAGACCACTCCCAAGACAGTGCCTCAAAACGGCAATATATTTTTTTAATATCTCATCATTTAATGTGTTGGCTAAATGGTTCTTTTACTGGTCTTCTCTGGATTCTGCCAAGACAAGCCTGCGATGGCTGGGCTTCTCTCCTCTCTCCTCTCCGACCCGGGCCGCTAAAAGGCACGGCGTTCTCAGGGTTCCGGGAGGGCCGGTCCTTATCACAAATGTCTGTTAAACATCTTCTTGTGTCCTGTTTGCTGATGTATCATTGGCCGAATCAAGCCACTCTGGCTGAGCCTCAGTGTGGGAGGGGACTGCACAGGGGTGTGGACACCAGGAAGTCAGTTTTGTGCGAGTTATGTGTGTAACATTCAATCGCAGTTACTCTGGCTGTCTTTTGACCTTGGGCTTTCTTTGTGCGTCTTCACATTTTTTCCTGCTGTGTCCTCCATCTGAAATTCCTACATGAAGGAATCCAGTTAATCTTACTAAGCACTTCCATGGCTCATGGGCTTCCTAATTCACGGGGATTCTAGGACTCAGAAGGACTCCCAGCAGGGACAGTATAAAGGAGATGAGGTGTCATAGGTATCATAGGTATGAAGTATCATAGGTACCACAGTTAAACCTCCCATGGAAGAGTCATGAAATTTCTGTGGTCACAGCTACAGTCACCTGGATAGAAAAATATCTTCCCATACAATTATCTGGGAGCAAAAGTTTTGGGTTTGTATTGGTTACATAGATTCTCTTTTAAAATATTTCCTTATTTTTGAAGTGCTATACATTTGTTGTGGAAGAGTTGAAAAAATATGAAGAAAATCACCCGTTGTTATAAACTAAATGTGTCCCCCAAAATATCTATGTTGAAACCTAGTCCCTAATGCATTTGAAGGTGGGGCCTTGGGCAGGTGATTAGCTCATGAGCGTGGAGCCCTCATGAATGGGACTGATGGCCTCATAAAAGAGTTCCCTCCCCCCCATTCCATCATGTGAGAACCAGGTGAGAAGACGGCTATCTACAAACCTTGGCTCACCTCATACTGTATCTACCAATGCCTTGATCTTGGAATTCCCAGCCTCCAGAACTATAAGAAATAAATGTTTGTTGTTTATAGGCCACCCAGGGTATGGTCTTTTGTTGTTGCAGCTGAACAAACTAAGACACCGGTCATATTATTATTGAGAAATAATTATTCTTAACATTTTACTATACTTTCAGGATTTTTTATGCTCATAGATGTGTTTTTCTTTACAAAGTTATGCTATGAATGCAATTTTTATCTTATACTCTTTATATCTAAACTCTATTACTCGCACTTTCCCAGGTCATTACAAACTCTTATAAAGTAATTGTAAGAGTTATACAATAATTGGTGGGACACAGGGTTATATATTCATTCAGTCCCTTATTTTCTCTCTTTTTTTTTTTTTAGCAATTATCAACAGTGCTAAAATAATCCATTTCTTCTCATAAACCTTTATCTGCGTTTGGATTGTTCCTTTGAATAGATCGGGTCCATATTTTTTCCTTAGATAGCACAGTTTTCAAGATGACTTCAGTGTTTCTTAATAAATAGCAAAAGGGATATTTTTCCGCCTGAATGGGACGGACACTCTCCTCCGCTCCATATGCCAAGGCCAACTTTGCAGAATAGGTCCACTTCCTCCGGCCCTACAGTCCTTGTCTATCCTCATTTCCGTGTGGGCGCACAGGATCGCCAGGCTGGGTTGGCTTTTCAATGACTTCACCAGAACCAGAGACAGAGCTGAACATGTTCCCACGGTCACCTCTTTATCCAAACCATGGAAAACTGACTTTACTTATTTATTTTTTCATAACTGGCACAGGCTGTGTTTGGGTCAGGAACCCAGCATTAACTACAAAGACTGACCTCAACCCAGGGAACTTGAGAAGAAACTAGATAACACTGTTGGAAAATTGTTCTCTCATGTGAATTGGCATTTGAAACACGTACTGTTGTTATGTACATTTTTGATGCCAACGGAACCAAGTGTAATGGAAAATAGTGTGCTGGCCGTAGTAAGTCAAGGGACTTGGATTGACTGAAGTATATCAATAAGGCAATCCAATTTCAACTAATTTTCTCACTCATCACACTCTTACTAGGTGCCAGGTTCTATCTAGGTTCCCAGCATAAAAAGAAATGATATGAGTTCACAGTTGGGGCAGCTGGCTCACTCAATTGTATATGATGTGTTAGCGTAAATCTAGTGGAATCTAAATGCAGAAGGAGGGGCTCCTGAGTTTGCCTGTGCAGTCAGAGAAAACTGGTTACTCAGATTATATCAGAGTGAGAGAGAAGTGAGGGCTGCCCTTGATGCTTTTGACCCGATAGTGTTAGGATAAAATATTATCATGGGTGCTGACAAAATTGGGGCAGCTTCTCAAGGTTGATACTGTACATGATTCTAGATTACAATAAAATTGAAACCACAAGACACCAAGAAGGTTTTAGCCCCTCTCTATTCCCTGGTAATTTCTATGATGGATTTTGTTCACCCTGCTGTTCCTGGTCCTCCTGCCTAAAAATGAAGGTCACAGGCCCCAGACCTGATTTGGAATTAGCTCACTCAGCAACACAGGTAGACAACAAAGGGTGTGTCCTTGACCTATAGACCTTCTGCCAGCACAACAAGGTGACTCCCAGGTGTGGAGAGGCAAGGGCAATGTCCTAATTCCTTTAATTGTTTCACACAGAAATTGAGAGTGCATAGTGACATCTAATCACAGATTAATTATACATTATTTGGGACACCACTGCTCATGTTTCTCCCTTAGCTTATGTCATATTTCTTCTTATACTCCCTGTGTCATATATCTTCTTATGCTCCCTGTGTATTTCTTTTTTTTTTCAAAGATTTTATTTATTTATTTATTTGTTTGTTTGTTTATTTATTTATTTATTTGACAGAGAGAGAGAGATCACAGGTAGGCAGAGAGGCAGGCAGAGAGAGAAGGGGAAGCAGTCTCCCCGCTAAGCAGAGAGCCCGATGTAGGGCTCGATCCCAGGACCCCGAGATCATGACCTGAGCCGAAGGCAGAAGCTCAACCCACTGAGCCACTCAGGCGCCCCACTCCCTGTGTATTTCTATCTGTCTGTATCTCTTTTCTGTCTATTGGTCAATTAATTATTAAGCTCGCAAGCAGAATTCCAGAAAGAACTTCAGAAGGACTTCAGATACAACATAACTTCTTGCTCACTGCAGAAAGGAAGGCAATTTTTTGAGAAGAGGCTTATTGCCCTTTGCATACCCTGCTCAGATATAACAGTCACAGCCTACATGGCATCATGGCATCATGGCCCCGTTCAGGGGATTTTTCCAAGAGCCTTCCAAAAGGGGCATGCACGTTAATAGCTACATGGGAGTCAGCATGTGATGAGAAGCATGAAGGAACAGATCAAATCCACGACTCCTCATCACCAATTAGGATGACCTAGGAAGAGGTAGCTTGTCAGATGGGCTTTAAAGGATGGGTAGGATTTCAAAGGCAGCGATGGTCGAATAATCTGTTTAAAGAGGCTGATGTCGGTCACCTTCATTCTTCAAGAGGAAGCAAGAAAGAGATCTGTGCCAGTGGTTGGGCTGCATGACCAAGGATGGGCAAGATGGCGGCAATGAGAGAAGCTTCTGAGAGAAGCTCAAGAAGACAAAGGAATGGACAGAGGGTAATGTTTTCTGATATGATAGCTGGAGAACTTCACCCTGGAACAGGGAGTACTGGATGAGGAAGAACAGTATCTGAGTGGGCCTTGGTGGCTGCCACATGAAGTCAGTCCCTGGTCACTGCTCAGGCATGTTGGCAGAAAATCATATGACTCTCGTCAACCCATACCCTGTATGTGGAGATGGCCTGCCTTGGGAACTCTGACGTCCCTGGCCGAACAGGGATTCCTTAAACTTCACACATGACTCCTGTTTATGGAGGCATCACTGGACAGTCTGTTTGGACTTCAATGCAGTGACTGTGTGTACCATGGAAAAAATGAGAGCCACATCCTAGCAGGACGCCAGAGCGCAGTTGAGGAAATCCTGTGGTGTGTCATCCACGCAATACTAGAAGGTCAGCAGAGCACTGGGCAGGCCGAACGGTGCCCCTGCTCTTGAAATGTCACCAGGGATTGGAAGCATGGTTTTCTTTTGGGCCCAGATCAGGTTTCCAGTGTCTCAGGGGTGGAATGGGCAGTCAGGCTAGAACAGATTTCAGATGATCATCTTTCCATGGGGCTGTGACTTCCAGTCAAGGCGTGGGGTAGCTGAAGCCCTCCATCTGACTTCCCGGCCATTTTCTTACCAGCTGTGTCAAGAAAGTATCATTCTTGATCTTGAGATTACTGAAGTGATTTTTCTTACTCCTTTATCCTCATCCGAAGCTTTCTTTCTGTTCCAACCCTCAGCCACATGCATTGCCATAGGAGAAAGAGCCCTTGACCTAGGGCTGTTTCTTTCGAGCAAGCTACCCTGTGGTGTGCCCTGGTCATAGTTACAGCCTTGAGTTGTCAAGTAACCTGGGCTTTGTATGTGGTCAGTAAAATTTAGAGGGAGCCAAGATGTAAAACAAAATAATTTTTAAAAAAATATCATGCATACATCATTGTACTTTTTCCCCCACAGAGAATGTAACTTTAAATAAGTTATACATCACATGGTACATAAGTCAGAAGGTACAAAAGGAGTTTATGGCAAAAGGTAAACACTCACCCATCCCCTGCCCCTACTTGTCCAATTCCTCTTCAGGAGGTAATGACCTTCTCAGTTTCAGTTTTGTGTGTACTCTACACACTCCAGTGTGTTTATTTTAGCCTCTATTCCTCTTAGCAAACATCACCACCACGGTGACTATCCTCATGACCACCTCCTCTCCAGTCACATGGTTAGCTTCCTCCTGGCCCCAGGAGAGCACAGCCAGGTGGATGGAGTCAGATCCAAGGTCAAGAACAGAAAGCAGAGAGCCTGATAGCTTTCTACTAGGGGTCCCTATTTGCCTGCAGGGGATGGACTGTCTCCATCTCCTGTCCTCTTCCCTTTTACCCTTCGCCCCATCCACCTAAGTATCAGTGATATCTACAGGACTAGGATTATCTCTTGATAAAATTTCCCATCCTCTTAGTTTATCAGACTAGGTTCTTAAAGTACATATATTGGAGCTCCGGGACAGAAGCTGTAAAACTTCAGTGTGCATAAGATTCTTCTTTTTTAAGGTTTTATTTCTTTATTTGAGAGAGAGAGAGAGAGAGAGATCGGGTGCATGCATGGGGGGAGGGGCAAAGGGAGAGGGAAACACAGACTTCCCCACTGAGCAGGGAGCTGGGCTGGATCCCAGGACCCTGGGATCATGACCGGAACAGAAGGCAGATGCTTAACTGACTGAGCCACCCAGGCACCCCTTTATAGTTTATTATAAAATGCAGGTTCTTGAGGTCCACAGGCAGAACTAGAAGGTCTCAGCTGCGGCCAGAAATCTGCTTTTACCTAAGAACTTCTTTTCTCAAGGTGATCTTGATATGTGGCTCCTGGATCAAAGTTTTAAAAATGCCGCTTTCAGTATTTTCCCTGACTCTTCACCCTAGAATCTTCTATTAGTGTATTCCTTGAATGTGTCCTTCATGGTTGCTGATTTTCTGAAGCTATGACCTCTGTATGACTATCCTACATTGCCTGGGTATTTTTCTCTCTCTCCTTCTGTTGTTGGATATATGAACCTTAAAGGTGTGCTTGGGAGACCTGACAAACCCAGTCCCCCTGCATTTTGTAAGATGACACCACCCGTTGCTTAAACACCACCAGCCATGGCTCAGTATACTAACTCTCATTCCCTGCATTTCCCATATTTCTCTTTGTTTCTAAAGCCACAACCTTCTGCTGAATTTCCAGAGCAGGACCTCAAAATCCCTAGACTTACCTTTGCATTTCTTATGTAGCAGCAAATTCAGGTGGTGGTCTGGGGCCTATCATGGTCCTTCGGGTCCTCTGGCATATCTACAATGTGTGCGCCAGGAAACTGTTTTTCTAACTCAGGTCTGTGTATTTCTAAGGGTTCACTCAAGTGTTCTGGAAGGTCTGAAAACCCTCTGTGATCACTGCTTATGTTAATTTTGCATTTACGTGATAATATTAAAAATGTATGCATACCCTGGACCGAATGGCTGACTCCCTTATAACAGAGGTCTGCTGTGTGATTTCGGTTCCCTTATGCAAATCTGTGCTTACCGTCAGGTTGCATCTAGTAACCATCTCTAGGGACAGCATTTAACTTTGGAGTGTGTTGAGAAGCTCGTTTGCAACCATTACATTGGCTTGGCTTCTGTCTAGCTCACACTGAAAGGCGGAGTCCTACCTGGGACCAACAGGGGAGGGCCCTCAGGTTCTCGCTCCAGGTAACTTAGGCATCACACTGCCCCACCGACCTCCTTATTCTAGATATGCTTCCTTAAGGGCCTTTATACTGGCTGTTCCCTCTACCCATATTCTTCCCCCAGATATCTACACGAGTAACTCCCTCATCTTCTTCACGTGTCCTTAAGTGACTAAATTTTTCAGTTCTATTTAAAACTGCAACTCCCCACCCACCTCACCTCTAGGACCCTTTCTGTGAGCCTTACCCCGAGGCTCTCAACATGCAACATAATTCACTTGTTTATAATGCTTGTTGTTCCTTGTCTGGCTTGCCCCAGTAGAAGGCCCTCATGTCCACGAGAGCAGAAATTGTTGTTTCTTTTGTGCACTTATGTCTCCCAAGCACTTAGAGCCGTCCTTGACATATAGTAAGTGCATAATAAATATGTGACGAATGAATGAATGAATAAATGAATGAATGAATGAATGAATCCACAACACCGCTCTTGTTCCCATGCTGAGTTTGTTCATCAGTTTTACAAACAAAATCCCTTTGGCAGTGATAATTTGCAAGGGAAAAATATTTTTCGGTGGATAAAACTTTAGGCTAAAGATGTGTGTTTCTACTAGTGAGATCCATGAAGTCCAAGAGACCTAAGAACACAGGCTGAGGGGATGAACAGGGTCCCAAGTCAGATGAACACCCCTCCATCATCTCCCGACTAGACCACTGATCAGTTCTTCCTCTCCCTGCCCTCTTGGGCCAGGAACGGACGTTCTGTCATCATCTGCCTGTGCTGGACAGGGCATGGAGGGCTTCACTCTCTGTGAAAGGAAACTCTCCCATTTGTGTATGATTCCATAATAGCTGTTTTCCCTTTGTACATCGTTTTTTCTGGCTTGCCAACTTTTAAAGTTGGTTTCACTTTTCCTAATAATGAAGCAAACATGCCATAAAGTAAGATTTAGGGAACTATAAAGACATAGCAAAGAAATAGATGGCCAAAGACTTGAGGTTCTCCAGATTTATAAAAGATGCCTCCCATATCTTGTTTCTTCTGCTGGTAAATGCGATGCTCGGATAGAGTCACCATTAATATTTCGGTGCAGTCCTTTCTAGTCTTTTTTCTATGTGTATGTATTCGGTTGAAATACAGGAAGTTGCCAACATTCAACCATTACTGATCCACAAAATGGCAGTTTTATATGGTTTAACTTAGTGATTCAGAGCGGAAGCCATACTACGTATATAATTTTACATCGTATTCTTCTCCCTTGTCATTATAACAGCACCACTTGCCATGTATTTGCTGAGGGTTTGGTCCTTCAGGCGTTTGCATTAACAGTACAAATAATTGATGAGCATTAGCATCTCAGCTGGGAGCCCTGCCCTGAAACAGTCCACGTGGTGCCCATTCTTCCTGAGTCTTAATGTGAATGACAATCCTCAGTGATCCTTCCAGGAAACTCTTCCTATAAATGCCCCCAGCCAGTTGCCTGTGTATGGTCCTGGGCACCAGATTTTCTGTCCGAACGGCAGCTTCTGGGAATATGCTAATAACTGTGTCCAGTTGTGCATCTCGCATTCCTCTTGTACGAATCTGGCCCATTACCGGTGATGCTATTGGGTTTGTGGCATACCTTCCTCTCCAACGAAATGATCCTCTTTGGCTTTTTGTGTTTCTTGTTGTTTAGTGATTTTGGGGCCAGGAACAGTCGACCAGCACTACCAAAAGAGAGAGCTGGGTTTTTTGGGTGGTTTTGTTTGTTTCTGTTTTTACTTATCAACAGGAGGGCTGCTCTTAGGGCCCTGGGTTTCTCTTAGCAGACATCATCAGGACTATTGGCCTTGTATCTTTTCATCACAACAAAGTTCTGAGGAGTCCATGGACCAGATGGTTCTATAATGCTGTGATTCTGACTCCACAATCATTATGCAGGGAGAATCATCTATGTCTGGACTGGCCTCATCAGCTCTAAGGCCCCAAAAGGCCTTACCCCGGACGAGGCCTCTACTTGCTCTCGATTTGGCTGGGTTCAACCACACAGACTAAGAAGATTATGTGTCCATCCAAAGCTTCATTTCCATACAGGTTGGGAGCTTATGATACAAGAGCGACTGTCACCGCTGATAATAACATCATGTCCCTCCAGGTGCAACCGCTGAAAAGGACGGACTTTAACATTTTGGCTCCAACAATAAAATAGTAACTGAAGACCAGAACATTTAAAGACAATCTGCAGCCTACAAACACATCAAAGGGTAGAGAAAATAAGGCAAAAAAGGCACAAAATGAAATGACAGGTGGTTTCTCTTCTGATCAATACGTGGTAAGCTACTACACAGAGAGGCAGTAATATAAAACCTAACACCCTGGTTTTGAGGTCAGACCAACTGCTTCAGTCCTGACCCTGTATCTTACTAGTTGTGAATGACTCCTGGATTATTTCCTCTTCTGTAAAACTGAGCTAGAAACATGCATTCTGGACAGTGACTGTAAGGATTAAAGACCTAATATGTGTAAAATATCAAGCACACCTGAGCTTCATAATAATAACTATTGTTATTACTATGATTAGACTTCCACAAAACTTCACAAATTTTTAATTTGGTCTTTTAATGTTTATTATTGCAAACACAACAGTGTGACAGTAATAGATAAACTTTGTTGTTTTTTAAGAAATAAACTTAAAAAGAGAAACCAACCACACTACCCCCCAAAGTTAAACTATTTACATTTTCCATATTTCCTTCTAGTCCTAGTGAATGTGTAGACATAATCTTCACATAGCGTATTTGTGTTTTTGGCTCCCCCCATCCCCTTAACATTGTATTTTAAATTTCCCTCTGTTGCATTATGGTCTAGCTTAGTATAAACTAGTTATTATTTCAACAAACATACCATAACCTAACTAATCATTCCACTATTTAACTATTTGTGGACCTTCCTTTGTTTCCAATTTGGGGAATATTCTTTCTTCTTGTTTCTGCTTCTGTTATGGTGATCGAAATGCACGATTTTAAAAAGATTTAGGTCTTTTTCCCTTAGGTGTACAGATATTTTTGAGTTCGAACTTAAGAACACTGTTTAAGCTCACGACTGTTGCATGTGTGGAAAGAAAAGACAGTTTCAGCCTAGTTTGTCGTGGAAGGCAAATTGAGACAACTCCAAGAATTCACAAGTCCATTAACTTAAGTGTCCTCATATTAGCACTTGGCAAACTGGTTTGCAGATGACAGCTAACTGAGGTAGGCACTCACGAAATGGACCTTTAAAGTGGATTAAACATGTTCACGTTTTTTATTTCATTCAGCCCCCACATTTTGCCTAGATCCAAATGATGGGTATTCATGTTATCGGAAGCACAGAGAGTGTATGGTGTTTGCCCAGATCACACAGCGGAGAGGGCAGAGAACGCCCTTTGCGGACTCTGAATCCCCAGCTTGCTGACTAAGCTTTTTCAAAAAAAAAAAAAAAAAAATGCCCTCAGACCCTCCAGAAGGCATCAGAAACAAAGCGGGGGCTGAGCGCCCAGCTGCACTCTGCGGGGGCGTCACTGGCCCCACCAGGAGACTCCTCCTCCCGGGCCCCGCCCGGTTGCGAGCATGCCCAGTGAACTCCCTGTCCCTCTCAGTGGGGCTGGACCGGCGCCGAGGCTCCAGGTTTTGCGAGCGACCAAAGGGCCGGGCAGGGCTCAGGGCGGGTCCTGTTCCTGGGACTCCTTGACTCCGTCGGAATTCCCCCCGACGCGACGCTCAGGCGGCGCCTGCTGCTGTGGCGCTACCCGCGGACAAGCAACTCGGGGACAAGGACCCAGATGAGGTGCCAGGTGCCGCCGGCGTCCACCGAATGGCCCTGGGCAGATCCCCTAGACTTCGGGCACCTTAGTCCGGACCAGACGGTTCCAAACATCAGTCCATCCCTCCATTCACATATTCACCCAACAAATAGTTTTTGAGCACTTACTGTGTGCCACGTGCTGGAGTACAGGAGCTGGGACACTGCAGTGAAGACAGGCAGGGCTGTACAGCTCCAGCAGTTCCCTAGGGGAATACACAAAAAGTAAGCAAATGAGAGGAAAAGTCACTTGCTGACCTCATCTCCCACTACTCTGTCCTTGCCAAAGCCTAACTAGTGTTGCACCTTAGTGTTTTTGCACAAGCTGTTCCCTCTGTGGGGCTGAAATGTCACCTTCTCAATGTCACTCTTACCGGCTGGTCAGTCCACCTCATTGAAAACTGTACTCCCCAGACCTTCATCTCCTTACCCGGTCCTTTTCCCCTTTAAGGATTTATCATCTTCTAATATACCATATAGCTTGCTTATTTACATGTTTATTGTCTGTTGCCTGCCTCCCTTTTCCTAAATTTCACGAGACAGGATTTTTGCCTATTTGTAAGCCATGCCTGAAGAACCAAAGTAGATGACCAATAATGACTTGTTGAATGAATTAATGGAGAGTGACAAATGTGAAGGAAATAAAATGAGGACATGGAGAATTTCCAGGAAAAGGGTGTTAATGTAGTAGGGTGCTGGGGCAAGGCCTCTCAGATAAGGAGGACATAGGTGCAATGAGAAGGTGACAGTCACTGGAAAAACTGGGCAAAGAAGTCCCACACAGCAGGAGGGGAAAGGCATGTGCAAATGTCCTGAGGGTGGCCAAGTTCTGAGAGTTTGGTGGGCATAAAGGTGCTCATGCGGCTGCAGGAAGGCTGGAGTCAGATGAGGTGGAAGACAGCAACAGCATAGATGGGAGGAGGGGGGTAATGGCGGGTAAGAAATTTGGGGAAGACGGTTTAAGCCGGTAAACTTACTAGTGGCACGGGATGAGCACTGGCCTGAAAGTCAGCAGGACCCCAGCGGTGCAAGACTCGTCCTCATTTCAAAGATTTGTTGAACGTGGTCTACTTGACATTCCTCAGCATAAAATCACTGAGGGCTCGGTACACAGTAGGTACCCAATAAATGCTTATGGGACGAATGCCTGCGTGCCTGCGCGAGGGGACTGGGGGCTGCCAGGAGCTCGGTAGCAGAGCCCCGGTGGCCCTGGGCGGCGCGTCTGAGCGCGCCACACCGGGGCGGGGCAGGGGCACCCCGCAGGGCGGCCCGGGCGCCCGCCCCCCGCCCCGCGCGCGGGCCCGTCGCGGCCAGCCCGGCCGGCGGGAGCCGCCCGCGGGCGGCACTGGGCATGCTCAGACGGCGGCCAGGTCGCGCCGCGAGCGAGCTTCCGCGCCGCCCGCTCGCGCGACCTACCTGGGCGCCCCGCGCCCCCGGATGCTGCAGGTACGGGCGGGCGCGACCCCAGCGGGCCGAGGCGGGGCGCGGGACTACTGGGGGCTGGGGGCGCGCTCGGCGCCGCCCCGCCCCCACCCGTGTCCGAGAGCGGGGCGAGCGCGCGGGTGGGCTGGTGGACGCCGCGGCCCCGGGGTCCCGACGCCACGTCGGGGCGGGGAGGGGGTGCCCGGGCCGCGCTCACCTGGCGGAGCCGCGGCAGGAGGAAGCAAGCGGGGCGGGGTGGGGCTCAGTCCCGGGCAGGCGGCTGGGACGCGGCGGCGGCGGCGGGGCGTGGGCGTGCGCTCCGACTCGGGCAAGGGTGGACGTGGCCGGCGACCCCGGGGGGCCCAGCGCCGAGACAACCCCAGCCCGGGGCGCTGAGGGGGCGTAAAGCCCTCGGGGAGCTAGCCAAGCGCGGCGGCCAGACCTTCTTGGCTCCCAGGGCGAATCCGCCTCTCGGCTTTCAAAGATGGCATTTCCTGGGCCTGGCACGAACTCCAGCACCAATAAATCCTCCCCGTTCCGCGGGCGATATGGAATGATTTATCAGGTACCTGCGGTGAGACAGCTGCAGTGGGGGAGTCTATGTTAGAACGCCCGGCCCCCCGGAAATTCCCATTTTCAGCAACCTAAACTTACTGAGAAGTTGCGGTTGCCTTAAAAATTCATGGGAAATTGAGATAACTTGACACCTGGGTTTTCCGAGCTGGTGGAAAGAGCTTGCGACTTGGAAACTGGAGACCTCCGTTGAAGTTGGGCTCCCCCTGCCCAGCTGGTGACCTTGGGCGAGTTGTTTAACCTCTCTGATCTTCAGTTTCCTCCCCTGCAAACAGCCGGTAATAATGCCCACCTCACTCGGCGGTTGGGTGGATTAAGTGGGATAAATTATGTGGAGGTGTTTGGCTCCGAGCCCGGCACAAAGCAAGGGAGCAGTTGGCGTGATGTGAATTTAATTCGTTTAGAGACCCTCGTGGCTCCCATTTGACCAGGAAATTAGAATTACGAAAGCATCTTCAGGGCCTAGTGGCAGAGTGACAGACCCTGTCTTTGTGCCCTGGAGAACTGCAGAAGTCAAGGGCTTTGGAAAAACAATTTAGCCGAATTGTAATCGGAGAGCATCTTAGTTAAAAGCAGTTTTATACATTCAGAAACTCCAGAAGTTGGCGGTTCGGCTTTACTTACAAAAGAGCTGTTTTGCAAGATGATCCATCTTGCAAATGTTTAAAGAGACGATGGGAGGAGGTACAGCCTGGTTAGAAGGATTTCGGTTGGAAACAGCTTTCCTGATTATTTAGATCAGGGTTTCTTAACCTCAGCACTGTTAACATTTGGGGTTGGATCATTTTGTTGTTGTGGGGCCTGTCCAATGCATTGCAGCATATTTAGTAGCATCTCTACCCAGTAGATTCCAGTAGCAATCCTTCTCCCTCAGTTGTGCCAACCAAAAATGTCTCCCCTCCCACCCAGTGACCAGGTGTCCCCTGGAGGGCAGAATATCTCCTCTCCCCCTTTAGAGCCATCCGCTTTCTGTCATTAGCCTACCGGAGTTGTTCCAGAATTTCATCTTATGTTTAACTAACCTTTGCTTAGCCTTCTGGAACTGTGCAGGGTGTCCACATGGATGGAACTCACTTAATTTTGACAACTCTCCGGTGAGGCCAGTGTTCTTCCCATTTTACGAATGAGAAAACCGAGGCCCTGAACAACCGATCATAAAGTATTGGCTAGGTGGGAGAGATTTCAGGTCTCCTGCTTCCTTGGGCAGGTCTTTTTCTTCTACATCAAGCTGCCCTTTATTGTACAGAGATTTTCCAATAGACGACTTTCCTGACGATTAAATCAACACGTAAAGGAGACTAGAAGCTAGAAACCTTTCTGAGATTGACTAGTTGAAAATTAACAGCGGTAAGCTATTATCTGACAGAGCGTAGATCGTTCTAGTTAAATATTCTAGTTTATAGTGAGCTCCCATAAATCCCACATACACTTAATGGAATACTGATTTGGAGAATCAGAGTAGAATAAAACATGCCTAATACTCTGTATTGATCCTGACTTGTCTCTGGTGACTTGCCATCTCCTAAAACTGGACTCTTATATGCAAATTGGGCATTAGCTGAGGAATGTAAAAGGTCAAGTTATTCAAGGCATTTTCCGAGTGGCTTTCTGATCAGCAAGCATTTATTGAGCTGCTTCTGTATATCAGATGCAGCGCTGGGTGGGGATGCTGGGTAGACCAGTGGATCCCAGCAAACCCAGGATGCCTGGGGGAACTCCCCTGCCAAGGGGGCAGGTCCTCAGGGACAGCTGGGAGCCAAAGAAAGAACCTAAGTTAACACAGAGTCAAATTCAGGGTACCTCACCACTTCACCACTCCTGTTTTGGACCTCTTCTTTCACATTTTTTCATGCAGAAGAGTTCTGGTAGCTTTTATCTGCAGGCAAGTGGCAGGAACCTGGCCAGAGAGAAATCTTACCCCTGAAAGAAGTTGGGGTTCCCAGCTGGTAACTGGCCTTAGGGAATTGGGACCAACTTCTTGATTGTTGACTGAGAACTGGGAGGGTTCGCATACCTTGTATAATTTCAGTGCTGTTCTCTCCCACTCTTGCAGGAACTGAGCTAGCAAAGGTAGTCTGGGAAGAGGGACTAACTGTGACCTTCTGTCTAGGCCCAGAAGGAATTCTGTTTTCCAGGAGGCACATAACCCACCCCCAGGGCTCAGCTTTGGGGACAGGAGGAAGCAAGATGGCCTGGCCCCTTACCTCCCCGCTGAGTCCTTAGGGTTTGTGGTAGGTTGAGAGGGGACCTGCGACTTTGACTGTGATCCCAGTGCTCAGCTTCTTTCCACCAGACAGCAGTGGTTCCTGGAAAGCAGGGCCAATCCCTCTTCATCCGTTCCCAGGTCTGTTGCAGGGGCTGGAATGCCTAAGGCATTCTGCACTTGCCCTGGCCTTGATGGGCTGGTGGAGGCAGGGCAGCCTGCTGGTGTTGCTTCTCAAGCTTGGGCTCTTCTTACCAACTCTATTAGAGACGGGCCAGGATCTGGTTAGCGTCCACGCTGCTCAGGTCTCACAGGTGTCTCCTTTCATCCCCCTGGAGGGGGATGAAAGGAAATGCTTTGGTGGGCCCCTGGCTAAAATCTGATCTAGTTATGGGTTCCCAGACCCAGAGATCTTGCAACTAGTAGCTTCAGCTTATGCACCTGAAGCTACTTTTGGCCCCCAGGTGAAGACCAGCTGAGAGCACAGATTTCACAGCAAATTCAGTTATTGAGCTGTGTGTCAGGCCCTAGGGTTACAGAGACGGAGGTCAGACCCTTGTCTTGGAAGGATGCATGGTGGAACCGGGAAGACAATGACGTGTGTGTATGTGTGTGCGTGTGCACACACATATTCTGTATCTACTTCTCTGTCTCGCAGTTACTTTAAAAGAGGATAAAGCCAGATGCCAGAGAGACCAGTGGAGGCAGCCATTCATTCTAATGGGGATCAAGGAACACCATAAGGAATAGTTGGCATTCGAATTCAGCCTTGAAGGGAGAAAAAGATGGTATTTGGGGGGTGGACAGAACAGCAGGTGCTGAGGCCCAGAGACCATGAGTATATCAGGAGTGGTGACTGTTCCCCGGGGCCGGCCTCCTGTAGTCAGCATCCTCCCCCATGTCTGCAAGGGGACCCAGCCTCACTCAAGCCAGGAGTAAGTGGCCATTCTTGTTCTCCCCAGAGAGAAGTGATACCTGTGGGTTCTCTTTGAGGCATGAGCACCTTCTGCCAGGGGTGCCTTTGGATTTCGTTATGAAACACTGTTATGGCACTCACTGGCGGCCAGGCCCTGGTCTGAGTGCTTTCTAAATATTAACTCATTCACCTACACCTTGGAGCAACCTTCTGGCCGTGCTTCCTACCTGGGTACCGGCAGCTTGCTGCGTAGGTGGGGGCAGAGCTCATCTAACCAGTCTGTGTCCCTCCGTGGGCAATGCTCTGATCACGGGACGGCCTCTCCTGGTGGTTTATACCGCTGTGTGCTGGGAAGCAGCCGAGGTGGAGTTGGGTTGGAGTACCAGCTGCCCTGACCCTCTTTCCATCAGGGAGCCGGCAAGGTTCCCCTGACTACATTTTCTGAACCAAAGACTGGGATCTGTTGTTGGAGAAAGAATGTGCTGCTTCTTCGTGTAAGAGGAGGGCCTGGGAGGTGTTGTTTGGATACTGAGAGAGTGGAATTTTTGAGACAGTTTGATGCTTTATGTGGAAAGTTAGGACAGAGGATTTGAAATGGGGATATTCCTGGAAAATTCAGGTCCCATGATTTACTGTTAGGATACACAAGGTTTTAGTAAATATTTAAGCAATGTGTAGTTTGGAGTGGATTTTCTGTACTGAGCCCCTTGGTGCCTCAAAAGGAGATAAATAGTACTGTCTAGTCCCAGAATCCTGTTAATTCCTACCAGCCCCACGTTACTGATAGGATGAAAAAAACCGAGGCTCAGAGAGATGGAGTGACCACCCAAAAGGCACGTTGCTCGTAAGCAGGAGAGCCAAGTTGTGAACCCAAGTCTTTTTTCCTGGACAAGTCCTTTACCTGTAAAATGAGGATAATAATGGAACCTGTTTCCTTTAAATGGACCTTTTTAAAGGAGCTAATGAATGAAAACCCACGAGGACAGAATTTGGCACAGCAAAGGGTCCCCCATCCTTTGTGGTCAGGCCCCTGACCCCCAGACAGATGCTTTGTTTAGTGTTCAGTGCCAAGAGTCACTGAGGGTGAGTAATGGCCCACTCTGAGGGCAGGGCTGTGGGGCCTAGCTCTCAGAGCTAAAGGGACATTCCAAGGGGCAGGATCCAGGACCAGCAAGGGGCCGCGGCAGGCTGGATGCTGTGTGATGGAAAGTACTGGGCTGACTTTGGGAGTGGAGTGTAAAGACCTCACCTCTAGCACTTTGCTTCCCTAAGGGGGAGTCAGGCAGTCTAGACCCCGGGTGCTTGTGAGGGAAGCAGCAACCAGCTCCATCAGCCATCCCTTGACGGGCCTGGAGAGAGGATGTGACAGGCAGAGCCCACTTTGCTCCCGCCAGCCCCCTCCTCCAGGCTGGTTATCAAATTCATACGTGCCTGCTGTAGAAAATTAGAGTGTCAGGGAACAGAAGAATCCTCAGTGATGCTCCTCCTGGAGGCCACAGTCACCACCACCGTTGCGGTGGACCCCACCTCTCACCTGCCTGTTCTCTGCGATCAGGGGGGTCTTTCAGAAACACCTCCTGACACCTGGAGAATAGAAGGAGAGACTGATGTTGGCGTCTCCCGCACGGCCCTGATGCGCGTGCTTTGGTCCCCGCTCGCCTCACCTGCCACAGGGGCTATGAGAGCCTGGAACCTTGCCCCCCGCCCCAGGTAATTCCTGCTTTGGGTGTTAGCCCATGATTGCACATGATTTAGGTAAAACTGCCTGTTGCAAACGCTTATGCCTCTGGATCTCTCTCCTTTCACAGTGCTTTCACAGTTGCAATTTTGCAGTTAATTAGTGTAATTATTTGTATTAGTACCTGTCTCCCCAGCGACACGGGAAGCTCTCTGAAGTCAGGGTCGATCTGGCTTTCTTTTTTTAAAAAAAAAAAAAAAAAGGAAAGAAAGAAAAAGAGAAAAAAACAACCTTCTCTGAGGCTTATTTTTTTCTTCCAACTTTTTATTTTGACCTAATTCAGACTTACAGCAAGGTTCTCAGAATAGAACAAAGAACTCTCATATACCCTTCACCCAGATTCCGCAAATGTTACCATTTTATCACATTTATTTTATTCTGCTCTTTATGTATATATATATATTTTTCTCTTGAGTCATTTGAGGATTATTTATAGATTCTTCCTTTCCCTCAGAATACTTCAGTATATTTCCTAAAGGCAATGACATTCTTCTCTATGACTACAGCACAAGTTTTAGAATCAAGAAGTCATTACTGCAACAATACAATTATCTAATCTATAGATTTTACTCAGGTTTCTGCCAGTTGTCTTGATAGTGTCCTTTGTAGCAAAGGAACCTCCCGATGATGCGTTTCATAAGGTCATCCTTTCTCTTTAACCTCCTTTAAACTGGAGCCGTTACTCAGCCTTTCTTTGCCCTTTATGACCTTGACATTTTGGGCAAGTACAGGCCCATGATTGTATAGAAATGCCCTTCAATTTGAGTCTTTCTGTTTTAACTCACCATTGTGTCCCCAGTTCCACTAGAACATCAAATGCACTCAGTAAATATTCACGGAATGGAGAGACCATAGGCTGGAAGGAGGTGGAAGGGAAAAGTAGGTTTTCTAGTCCCCCCGCCGCCCCGCCACTCCTTTCCTTGCTGAAGGATCTTGTTAGTTGCCATCATACTGTCTATAGGTTTGAATCATGCTGTTTTTATAACACAGCTTCTCCCAGAAAAGAGGCTTCATCAGGGACTAGTGAGCCTGCTGTCCCTGAAAGTATACAAGCAGACCACCAGGTGATGGATTGGCAGGGGTGCTGGAGAGGAGGATGGAGCATTTGAGGAGGGACGAGACTCAGCCTGGAGGTCCCTCCTAGTGCTCAGCACCTTTCTCTATCTGCAACTCCTACTTTGCAGGCTTAGGGCCGCAAGAATAAAGCTATGAAAATACATCACCTAAACCAGAACATTTTGAGATAAAAGTGGGGCTATTAATAATTACATCTCATGAACTAGCCTCAACTAGGACTGCCCTAGGCAAGTCAGGAGGTGTGGTCACCCTACCCAAATGTGATTTTGAGTTGGAGATCAGCCTGGAAAGCCTTCCAGCACCAGGAATCGTCTGTCTGGATACAGACAGGACTAATGTTGGTGCTGCCTGTCCCGACCCTGTTCGTGGCTCTGGTACCCGTGGTGGGTCACATCTCCCTTGCCCCTGCCCAACTTTGCTCCCCCTGCACCAGCCTTAGTTTGGCCCTCCCCTCCCCTCCCTTCCCCTGCACCTTCCCGCCAGAGGGGCTACCAGGAGAGCCTGGAAGGTCATTTACATACTGGGGCTGGACGGAGTAGGAGGGACTGGGTCTATGATAGATGCACAAGGGGGCCCAACAAGCCAGCCGTGTTTCCCCCTGATAAATTCTAATGGAATTTAAGAGCCAGGGTGTGTAAGTGAGGTGGGACAGGAGACCAGAGGCTCCCTAGACCTTATCTTTTTTCCCCTGGTGCTCACACTTCCACTGTCCTTCCTGCAGAAACACCCACATCCCTCTCGCAGCTCCCGTCCTGAGATCAGAACCAAGTGACTGGCCTTTGGCAGAGGCAGGGAAGCAGGTGGCACTGGGGACCCAGGCACAAGAGGATGAGCATTGGATGACCAGGAGGTGTAGACAGGGAGTTGGATGCAGAGAAACCAGGCAGGAAACCAGCGTCTAGGGATTCCGGTAACAAGGTCAACACAAGGCCATTTATCCGGAAGCCTAGACTTGCAATGCCGTGTCCCCAGATACTCAGGTCAGAGGGGGCAGGCACGGGGGTCTGTATGGTACAGTTTCTTTAACTCATTTTCTGGCTAGCAAAAAATAACCAACTCTACCTTCCTGGGTTAAAAAGTATCATAGGATAAAAATGTGAAGGTTTGGCGGTATTTTCTGGGCCATCCCAGTCATGTGGACTTCATGAACACAGGCCAGGGCAGTATAGTATTTTTATAACTCTAGGCATCGGTCGCTGTAATGGCAAAGCCAGTTCGTGAGGGAGTGTTCTCGTTCTTCGAATGCAAGATACTAGCACTTACTGAACTTTGGAAAGGTTTTCCAGTTAACTGTGATATGATGTCTTACCAGTTAAAGATATTCTTTCTGCCCTGCCGAGGCATGGCTGTGTAAAAGCACGTGGTCTGAGGGCACGTTTCCTGTAGGGCAGCAGGAATCACATGGTGTGAGCACTGGAGGACATCTCAGAAGCAACGTCCCAGCTCCCTGGTTTTATAGATGGGTAAACTGAGGCCCTGAAAGGGGCTGTGGCGGGCTCCACGGCTCACATAACCAGTTGCAGGGGCACGGACTAGCACCCACATTTCCACCCCCAGATCTTAGATGTGTCTTCTAGGCCTCACCTAAGGAAGTTGATGAGACGGACTGCTTCTTCCTCTTGTGAACAGAAAGTTCGTTTGCTACAGAAATAATCTGTATTGGCGTTGAAGCCAGTCCTGCCATTCTGGCTCTCTTATGTGGAAGCTGCTAGGCTGATTTTCTTTTTCTGTTTTCCTATGGAAAATGGTGTGTATCTTCCACTGAATTTCTGTAGCATATACTAGTGTGTCTCCGATTTTATCACATCAGAATCCCCTGTTCAGACATGAGCTGCTGGGCCCCAGCCCCAGAGTTCCTGATTCAGTGGGTCTGAATCAGACTCAGGTGGGGCCTGCAAGCTTGCATTTCTAACAAGGGCCCAGGTGCTCCCGCTGCTCCCGAGACCTGGGACCTTCCTTTGAGGACCTCAGGCTCCGAGGTAGTTTCAGACAAGTGTCTCCCCCACCCCCGCCTCCTCCTCTGCCCTCCCCTCCCCTCCCCTGCCACCCGCACCTGCCTGCCAGCCCTGCAGCCAGCTCTCCCTTGTTACTCCCACCAGCCAACCTGACCATCCCTCTCTCTCCAGCTCTCCTCCTCCCTGTTGTCCTCACCTTGCCTCTCTGGAGGGCCCATGGCCCCGAGATGCTCAGGCTCCATCCCCTTCCCTGCCCTTCCCTTCATATTCTGTCTCCTCTCCTCTTTCTTCCTCTGCTCCTGTCTGAGAAAATGAGCGTTCCTTTGGCTCAGGCCCGCCTCTCCGCTCAAAGCTGAAGGCTGTCCTACCATCACCTGGGGAAAAAGCCTTCTCCGAGCCCAGCCTCACCTTTAGGCCACCCCCCAGTTACTCCCTTCCCAGTGCCGCCGCCAGGCCAGCTGGAGGAGTCCTCTCTGGCCACTGAAAAAGATTTGCTCTCGCCTATCAACACAGACCTACAGCTCAGTCCTGGGAGTTCAGGACTATAATGAAAGACATAATTGTTCTAAGTTTTAGTAAAATGGACATAAGTATCCAGCTCAGTGGCATTAGGTATGGTCACTTTGGTGACCATCACCCCCCCTGCTCCACAGAACTCTTCATCCTGCAAAACGGGAACTCCGTACCCATGAAACTCTAACTTCT
>CM052813.1:60194533-60288031 GCA_028533885.1 Nasua narica | reverse complement strand
ACGTTCCGTTGAAGGCATGCGCACCACATTTTGTTTATCGTGCACCTGTCAGTGGGCACGTAAATTGCTTCCACCTTTTGACTCTTGCAAGTAATTCTGCTGTGAACACGCATGTACAGAAAGACAGCACTTCAATTGATTGGGACTTGGAACTGCAGGCAGAGTGTTTCAGCATTTGTGCAGCAGTTCTGACTTTACCCCAGCATCCCCCACCAACACCCTTGGCCAGCACTTCCCTTGCCACGATGATCAGAGACTGCTTGCTCGTCAAGACCAGTGGCTAGTTCTCATGTCTCAGCCCACTGGGTCTCTGTGCTGTGGGCTGATTGCCCCTCCTTCATACCAGGGCTTCTGTGATATGGCTCCACAATACCTCTCCCCGCCCTATGGCTCATCCTTTTTCCTTTACCCTCTGTTCTTATCATTGTGCAGGCTTTCCTAGGTAGACTCACCTGATGCCATTGTCAGGGGCTCACAGGGCCTGATCACCTCTGGGCAGTTTGGGTCATACGTTTATCACATCTAAACATCTCCTCCGTGAGTGTCCCCAGGTCCCTCCTTTTTTTTTTTTTTTTAAGATTTTATTTATTCATTTGAGAGAGAGACAGAGCATAAGCAGGGGGAGCAGCAGGCAGAAGTGGAAGGAGAAGCAGGCTCCCTGCTGAGCTGGGAGCCCAATGTCGGGCTCGGTTCCAGGACCTGGAGATCATGACCTGAGCCGAAGGCAGATGCTTAACCATCTGAGCCACCCAGGCACCCCCCCCCAGCCCCCCCAGGTCCCTCCTTCCTTAAAAACGCCCTCTTCATAAGTGACAAGTCTTCCAGCTTAGAAACCCAGGGTCGCCCTTCACTCACCTGCATACCTGCACTGGACAGATCCTGCCCCATCACACCTCAGACCTTCCTGCTCCAGCCTGCCCTTCCTTTCTACCCCCTGCCCCGAATGCCCCCACTCCTGCTAAAACTGGGTTTGTCCCTGTGCTCGTCCCATTTGCCTCTACTTTTGCTTCCTACCCCCCCCCCCAGAGGCCCCACACATCTGTACCTCCTTCGTATTCCTGCCGAAAAATGTTCCGTACAAAAGCACCTAAGATTTCTCCGCGGATTCCATCTGGCCTTGCTTTCCCATGTCTCTAACCCCAACCCCACAAGCCATATGCTCTATGCCTTCGTGTTAAGTTGCAGATTCTGCTTCTAGGGTGTCTGGGGTGGGCCTACAGTCTGCATTTGTTACAGGCTCCCGGGTGGTATTGAGACGCTGAGAAGCCAGACTCTAGAATAGATCCGTGTCTCACAAATAAAAGTTCTACCGACATATTTTCAACCTATAAATAATGCAAGAAAAATTTTTAATGTTGTGGGATAGTTCTCCTGTTTTCTTTTGTATACAGTTAATCTGAACTTTTTCAATAATAAAGGCTGATTCACTTTTGCAGTGATGACTCGCCACTTAAAGATATTTTAGAAGACTAAGAAAGGCTTCCTTTTTTAAGAATCACCAAGCCAAAAAAAAAAAAAAAGAATCACCAAGCAGGTCAAGGTATGTGAATGTACAGAGGTCACGAAAATGTTTTCCCCCATGAAGAGGCACATACTCAGGATCAGGGCTCCCTCCTAGGAGCTTCTGCAGGACAGAGACTGTCTCTTAATCAGCTCCATCCCCAGGGCCCGGCCTGGATCCCCTTAGGATGTTGGCTGACGGGGGAGGAGTCTGGGTCTTCCTCTAAGAGGAGCTGATGGTGGAAACAGATGGTTGGATGGTTGGATGTGCCACACCTGGGTTAGAAGGGGAGCCCGTGCCCCCAGCCCTCCTGGGGGAGGCACTATCCATCGCAGAGGAAGGGAAGGGATTCCTGGCAGCTGGCACCTTTGTTCCTGGCAGCCGGCTGGGAGAAACATACTGGTGGAGGTTTCCCAGGAGCTGGGCTTCAGCCTGGGAGCGGAGGGAGGAGGTTGAGGAGGGCTGAGGGCAAGCAGGCAGGAAGATGCAACCAGGGTAGCTGGGAGAGTCTGACTGTGCTTGCCGTACCAGGAGGATCGGGGAAGCAAGTACCCCAAGGCAAAGAGTCAGGTTCGTGGGCGGTTGGGTAGTGGGAAGGTTGTAGCCATTTTTGACCAGCCTGCTCCAAAATGTTGTTACCTTCCTTTCACCCAGTAAGTCTAAGCTCTGACCTGGCCTCCACCTACCTCTTCCACTTGTTCTCCTGCTTTTCCTCCTTTCGAGGTCCTGGCTCAGTGCAAATGGGCTGCATCAGCTCTAAGCCCCCTTCCAGAGTTTTCTCTGCAAGGCTGCAGGCCTCCTTGTTGCTCTTGGTGCAGGTTAGGCTTGGAGTCCTCCCTGCACCCCACCCCCACTAACTCTGCGACCTTCGTTGAGCTGCTCGTGTCTTGATTTCCTCATCTCCACCCTGGGAATGGCAAGTACCTCCAGCCCACAGGGTCCGAGGAAATGCTTGTCCTGGTGGCACGTGACGATGACGTAGGAGCTGCCGGTTTGCATTGGCTGGCTGCCGTGCTTCTCCGTAAGCGTGACAGAAGGACCACGGTGACAGCCGTCCACAGGTGGAGCCAGAGGTCTCAGCTGGAGAGAACTGTGTGGGCCTGTCGCCTGGGCAGGGAAGGGGCTGAGGATGGTAAAGATCGCAGCTGGCCACAGTGACAAGGAGGAAGCCGAAGACCAGGGGGAGGTTGGGCTGTGGTGGAAAGCGGGGTCCCTCAGACTTCAGCGTGCGTACGGGAAGATTCAGGTCCTGTAGGTCTGGGGTGGGGCCTTAGAGTCCGCATTTCTAACAAGCACTCAGGTGATGCGGATGCCAGCCGCCTGGAAACCGCACTCGAGTGGCATTGGCCTCGAACGTGACCGCAGAAGGGAGGAGTCTTGTGGAAAAGAGCACATAGAAAAAGAAGATAAGCACAGTTGCACCCCTTTCTGTTCAGCCCCGTGGAGCCAGCTTGGAATGGCAGGTGTGCTCAGGTGTCTGCACACGGGCAGCTAGGTTGGAATCAGGGTGTGGGTGACGGCAGAGGAGGGGCGGTGGGGGAGCCTCAGAGCTTTGAGATAAGTATTGAGCAATTTGATTTTGTTGCTCGGTCGTTCATCCCTCAAGGTCTAGCTTTGCCGTCAGAATCCCCTTAGAGGCTGTTTTTAACCCAGGCTGAGCTCTGGTCACAGCGTGGCCAAGGCCCCAGCAGCCAGGGGCCCACAGCTGTTTCCAGAGCACCGACCACAGCCAAAGGTGATGATTTGATTGTTCGTCGTTTCTGTCTCTGACCAGCCTGTGAGTTCCAGAGAGCAGAGGGAGCTGAGACAGCCTTTACTCACCCGAACCCCAGCACCCGCTGTGGAGTGTGGCCACAGGTGGGGCTCGTTAAATGCCTCCAGGATTAGAGAGGGATGAATGCAGAATGTTCTCCAAGAAAGAATGTGCAAACCCCTGTGACTGAAAGAGCAGGAGGAACAAACTCTGAGCTGAGACGGTGGGAGAATGTTGGTGTGGACGAGGGAAGATGAGGATTTAAGGAGTCCTCAAGACCTTAAGTAAAATGCCGGCAATGTCTTCTGAAGATAGATGGGGCCTCCCGAGGGGCAGCCGCTGGGGATTTGGGCATCAGCTCTGAGAGTTGGACCGTGTGGGAGCCGAGGCTTCAGCCAGGGGGAATAGGAATTTCAGCCAAACAACCATTGTGTTGATCTGAGATCCAAGAGCAAACCTGCTTTTCTTGTCCCTTCAGGAGAGGACAGGTGCCCAGATTTAGGCAGAGCGAGGATAAAGAGCTTCAGCTTTAGGAGCCTGGGTAGAAGCAGCAGACTGGGGCTCAACCATGGCAGGGCTAGAGCACACTCACCGAATGTTGGCCCTCCCTGCAGAAGGGCCCTGTGGGCTGGGGGTCCCTTAGCTCCCTGGGCCTTCAGAGGCTCCCATGAGTTGGGGTCAGCCTCATTCTCCGGAGTTGGAGATGGTGTCTCCGAGAGGTTCAGTAACTTGCTCCAAGCCTTAGCACTAGGAAGTAGAGGAGCGAGCCGGGGTTCTGTGAGCAGGGAGAGTGTTGGGTGGGGCGGCTGGGGCTCGGAGCAGGATTTCTGGGGGAGGAGTGGTTGCCGGAGGGGCTGAGAAGGCCCACACGCTGGCCTGGCCAGCAGGGGGGTGTGGGGGGCCGTTGAGGGCAGGCCAGAGGAAAAGGAAGAAGCAGGGTGGGGTGAGTGCAGAAAGGAGCTAGGAGGAGGTGGCCAGATGGAGGTTTAAGTAGTTATACACCCTGGGGGCCGATGAAAGATCAGGTGACAGCTTTTTTTTTTTTTTTCAGTTCTATCGGTTTGATTTTCTTCAAACTCGTTATTGCTCACTATAATTTAGGAAATACAGAAAGTTTGAAAGGCTAGGAGAAACTAGCGATTATATTTATGGTCTTAAATTCCTTTATAATTAAATAGTTGTGTTTACTGTAGGTACGTACAATTTTATAACCAGCCTTTTTTACTTACTATTCTAACATTTCCCATTATGTCACTGTGTCATTGTGAAATAGCCATGGGGATCCCGTGGCTATTTGATTTACTGAACTAGCCCTCTACCCTTGGAAATCAGCTTTTTGGGTTTGTAAATTGTCAACGTGAAGTGTTGTTGGGAAGGAAATCCCTGCCGTTGACTTTGTTTCATGTCTGGAGGTATCCTAACGGGAGGTTCCTAGACATGGAGTTCGTCCGACCACCTCCCAGCATTGTTGGGATGATCTTTTCTTATCGCTGACACAAGCCTCTTGGAAGCGCAGGTGGGAGCCCCGTGGACACTAGTTGTTTGTTCGTTCATTGCCGTGTGCACTTCACAAGCGTTTATTAAGCGCCTGTGGGGAAAGACTCCATTTCCTGTGGCCAGGTCAGCAGGGTCGCTGCTGCCAGCCTCTCTGGCTTGGCCAAGAGGTGTTGGAGTGTTTGGTCGCTCATGGCGTCTCAGCCCCGCCTGCCCCTGTAAGCAGGGACGGCCCGTGGGTCCAGAAATAAGCTTGCAGGCCTGTGGGGCTGCAGGGTCCCGTCAGTGCTCACCACGAGCGTGGAGCTGCCTGCCTTTCCTTCTGTAAGGCTTAGCAGTGTGGGGGAAGCAGAGTCTGGTCTCCCCACTTTACCTTCGATTCGTGCATTCCACAGACACCTGTTGAGTACCGCATGGGTGCTAGGCACTATCCCAGGGCTGGGGGATAACGTTAACTAACACATCCCTGGGCGCCTGGGTGGCTCAGTGAGTTAAAGCCTCTGCCTTCGGCTCAGGTCATGATCTCAGGGTTCTGGGATCGAGCCCCGCATCGGGCTCTCTGCTCAGCAGGGAACCTGCTTCCCCCCCTCTCTGCCTGCCTCTCTGCCTACTTGTGATCTCTCTCTCCCCCCGTCAAATAAATAAATAAATCTTAAAAAAACAAAAAACAAAAAACCTAACGCATCCCTGACTTTTAAGGAACTATCATTCTCGTAGGAGGTGGGGATATGGGAATAGGGAGGAGACAAATAATACGCCCATCGGTGATAAATGGTAAGGAGAAATCTAGGATGAGGGAGAGAGAGTGATGGGAAGACCTTACTGACAGGTAAAATCTAAGCAGACACGTGGAGAGAGCGTGGGTAGAGGATGTCTGGAGGAAGCAAGCTTCCAGTGGTGGGAATGGGTATAACCCAGGAATGGGGGGGCGGTGTGAGAGCAGTGAGGTGCTGCACTAGGAGGGTGGGAGATGGGCCTTGTAGCTTAGTGAGCTCTAGGACCCAGGGTTCATTTTTTTTTTTTTTTCCATTGGGAGTCTTGGGAGCCAGACAGCCATTCCTGCCACTTAAAGCAATTCAGACTAACCTTATATCTTTTTGTTGCTTATCTACAGTGGGAGATCATAAGGCCTGTGTTTGGGGGGAGGGAAGCCCTGGGAGTTGGAACCCAGACTTTGGGAAGTCACAGCTTTCGTTGGCCCTTTGGGTCTCCTCTTCTGTGCAATGAGGGACTTGAGCTAGGAGATTGGTAAGGAAATGAAGAGCTTTCCAGGGTTAGGACTCAATTACGTGCCATTAGTTAAGTGCACTAGTTAAATCTTGGTCATTTTAAGTTAACTGATTGGAGTGTGTAAATGGAATTGTTGATAGGTACTTAGTTCTTTCTAAGATTTATTTTTTTAAGATTTATATTTTTTTAGAGAGTGCACAAGTGTGTAAGCACAAGCGGGGGGAGGGGCAGAAGGAGAGAATGTTGAAGCAGACTCGTGGCTGAGCACAGAGCCCAACATGTGGGCTTGATCCCACAACGCATGAGATCATGACCTGAGCCAAAACCAAGAATTGGATGCCCAACCAAGCGAGCCACCCAGGCACCCCAGTACATATTTAGTTCTTATTAAGTGTGGCCTTTCAGATTTATTTATTACAAACAAGAGTTGCTCAGCCAGCTGCAGGTGCGTGTAGTAATGGTAGGCAGGTAGTAGGTGGGGATGGAGCATGCCCCCCCAATAGCTTATCCATTCAACCATCCATCCATCCCTCTGGCAATTATCAAGCACCTAATGAGTACCAGGCACTGGGCTGCCTACACTACATTGGTGATTTTTAAGAGACCCAGATTCTGCCTTCATGAAGCTCATGGTGTAGTGCAGCAATGCTAGGGCTGCCAGAGGATTGTGGTGGGGAGGGACCCTGGTCAGAAAGCCAGGACAACCCATACCTCACACAATATAAAAAAATTAACTCAGCGGGCGCCTGGGTAGCTCAGGGGGTCGAGGCCTCTGCCTTCAGCTCAGCTCATGATCTCAGGGTTCTGGGATCAAGCCCCACATCGGACTCTCTGCTCGGCGGAGAGCCTGCGTTCCCCTCTCTCTCTGCCTGCCTCTCTGCCTACTTGTGATCTCTCTCCTCTGTCAAATAAATAAATAAAATCTTAAAAAAAAAAGTTAAAAAAAAATTAACTCAGAATGGATCAGTGACCTGACATATGAGCCAAAGTCATAAAACTTGTAGGGATCAAAAGAAGAAGTAAATCTTCATGACGTTGAGGTTCGCAGTGGGATTCTTAGATAGAAGCAAGCATGAGCAAAAGAAAAGTAGATAAATTGTACGTCATCAAAATTAAAAACTTTTACGCATCCAAGGACACTATCAAGAAAGAAAAGACCTACAGATTAGGAGAAAATACTTGCAAATCCTATATCTCAGTAAAGGTTTATTCAGGGCATATAAAGAACTTCTTTAACTCAACCTAAATTAAGATAACCCAATTAAAAATATGGACAGAGGACTTTGAATCGACGTGTCCCTGAAGATCTTCACATTGCTAATAAGCACGTGAAAAGATGCTCGACTTTAGTCATCAGGGAAATGTGAATCAGAACCACAGTGAGATATCACTTCACACCTGCTAGGATGGCTATCATCGACAGGGGTAAAAAGTGTGGGTGCAGATGTAGAGCAACTAGAACCCTCTTCCCGTGCTGATGGGGATGTGAAATGGTGCGGCCTCCACAGAAAAGTCTGGTTTCATCAAGGAGCTCGACAGAGAATTACCATGTCCCAGCAACTCCACTCCTAGGCGTATACCCCAAATAATTGAAAGCAGGCTCAAATAAATGCGTGTACAGAGATGTTCATTGCAATGCTGTTCATAGCAGCTGCATGGGAAGCCCAGTGTCCTGCACCCAAAGAGCTGAACAAGATGTGGTGTCTCTGTACGATGGTATATTATCAGCCAGCCTTAAAAAGGAATGGCATTTTGACACCTGCTGCAGCGTGGAGGAACCTTGAAGATACTATGCTGACTGAAGGAAGCCAGACCCAAAAGGACAAGCGTAGTCTAATTCTACGTGTATGAAATATCTAGAAGAGGTAAATTCATAGAGACAAGTTCGAGGTTGCCAGAGGTTGGGGGAGGAAAGGAATGATGAGTTATTGCTTAATGGGTACAGAGTTTCTGTTTGGAGTGACAGAAAAGTTTTGGAAATAGTGGTTGGTTGCACAACATTGTGAATGTAATTAATGCCCCTGAATTACATACTTTAAATTGGTTAAAACGGCAAATTCCGTGTTTGCTTTGCCGCAAGAAAGACAGAGGGAAGCAGGGTGAGGTTTGGGACCCTGACTGCCAGGAGCCACTCGGTTTGACTTCCCTCCGCACTGGGTTCCCTCAGCTCAGGCCTGGCTGCCTGGTTCTCTTTGCACGTGGACGTCAAACGAGGTGACAGGTGTGGAGTGTAGGTGGTGGGAGGTTCCTTCCCGGCCCCTTGAATTCTGTCCTTCCCAAGTGGAAAAAAGATTGTTCGGTCTAGTGGAAAAGATGGAAAAGAGTAAATCTGGTGGTTTTACCCAAATCCGCATCAGTTACCTGCTCATCTGTTTTGCCATTTTCCTCCAGAGCGGGGCGGGTGTCTAGCCCCTTCCCGTCACCTCACTGCCACACATCTTCGGTGCTTTTGCCCTAAAGCGGGGCTCTCCTGGGCCCCACTTCCCCGACCTTCGTGGCAGCCCTTGGTCACGTGCTCCTCCTTCCCTTTTCAGATTTACTAGGAGTTCTTTTGGAAGCTGGAGTCCCGCAAACTAGAGGTCACTCAGACCCCGAGCCATGGTTGTGTTGCACCGGGGGAAATATCGTCCACTGTAACCAAAAAATGCCAGTGACGTGTCTGAAATACCTGGACAAATGTTGGAGTGGGATAACGGGGACAAGGACAACTTAAAAAAAAAAAAATACCTGCAGTCAGGACAACAGTGCCAGCTGCTTGTTTTCTCTGACATGCGTGGATCCAAGCGCACCCTGTGGGGCAGCTTGTTGGCATTACTGGCCTTTCCTTCCCCTCCCAGGTCAGCCACCCGTGGGTGATGGGAGCCAGCTTGTCCTTCACGGCCACGGAGCTGGATTTTGCAAGGTTTCAATGTCGTCCGGCTGCCCGGGGTCCTCCTGGGGACCCAGGCCCCTGGCACACCTCGGACGCCCCATGGCTGTCCTCATGAGATCCTGGACTTAGAGCCCCGCTGTGTGGGTGAAGGGGAAAGGTTCTAGTGCAGCTCGAGTTGCCTAAGAAGCCCCACCTTCCAAGGGCTGCAGTGAACCGGGGCTTCCCATCAGGAGTCCTCCAAGTTCTGGGACCCCTGGAGGCAGGTTCGCGGGAAGGGAACGGAGGGGAGCGGGCTGAGTTTGGGACTGGCCTGTCACTCTCAGGATCTCCCTGGAAGGAGAGCTGTTGGTCACAGTTCACAGAGGTCCCAGGCCACACTGAGGGCCTGGCCTCAAGAAATGAGGTCACCTATTCCTGTTCTCCCACTGCTAATAATTAACCCAGGGTGGCTGCTGGGAGCCAGAAGGGCCTGTGGACATCATGCGCCGGCACTCCAGCCCACACCTTTTGCAAAAATGAGAGGAAGTCCTTTACAATGCTTCCTCAGCCCCAAGAGACGTGTGCCACATTTTAACTCCTCGCTTGTCAGCACGCCATTGGGGGCTGGAGGGTACTTTGTACTTTTTCTTCTTTTTTTTTTAAGATTTTATTTACTTATTTGACAGAGATCACAAGCAGGCAGAGAGGCAGGCAGAGAGAGAGGGGGAAGCAGGCTCCCCGCTGAGCAGAGAGCCCGATGCGGGGCTCGATCCCAGGACCCCGAGATCATGACCCGAGCCGAAGGCAGAGGCATTAACCCACTGAGCCACCCAGGCGCCCCTGTACTTTTTCTTTAATTTTTTTTAAAACACCTGTTAAGTCAATTGTGTCATCTTAGAGGGAATAGGGTAATAAATACCCAAGTAATTACTCAGGTTTCTGATGTAGAATTAGGGGGAAGAGGCCTTCTGGACCATTTCCTCCTTGAGAGGAAATCTACGAACATGTGAGCCGTGGGGAGTGTTTACCAAGATTATCTCAAAAGGTAAGAGCGTACCTTTAGTCAGTAAATTACAGAGACCGCAGGGCTTAAATGGGGCCTCCCCCTCCCCCAGCCACAGTGAGTCACCTGTATCTCATCTTCCTTCGCCGTCGTATGGGCCAGTGCACTCGGTGGGCAGGCAGGTGGTGCCTTGCGTGAGCTTGGGATCGTCGCATCTGGAGGCTGACTGCGTGACTGGGGCATGGCTCCTGGAGTCGAGTCTTGCGGTCTGTAAAATGGAAACAGGAGGACTGCCCGCCAGGCCCCAGCAGAGTGAATGGAGTCCGGAGGAATGGAGGCGGGAGTATTTCGAAAACCCTGAAGCCCTGTGGGACCCTCGGCGATTCCTCAGGACAAGAAGCCTGGGGATGGCAACGGACGGGGACTAGGAATGAGGTTTTGCGGGGCAGGGGAGGGGGGCAGGGGGCGCATCAGGACTCCAGCAGCCGCTGGTGTCTGCTGGGGTCAGGCGGGAGAGCGTTGCTCCTCAGAAGTGAGGAGACTGACGGAGTTCTTCTGACCCACGTCCTGTCGTCCTAGGAGCCGCTGAGCAGAGCCTGGAGCTCACTCAGGTCTGGCTTACTCCTTCCGGCCTCGCGTGGGCCCTGGCCCCCAGGAGCCCCGGGGCAGTGGTGTCACCCTTCCCCTGTCCCCAAGACAGGGGACATCAAAGACTGGATTGTATTTCTGCATTCCCAGCTCCCAGCACATGGAAGGCCTCACACAAATACGCGCAACAGTGGCAGCGACAAGATACAGTTATTTGCATTCAAGTATTCCTAAGCCCTGTTACTCTGATTAGCATTTTGGCATGCCTTTGTGAATCTTTTTTAGAGGCCATGCAGTTTCCTTTCATTAAGCTTCTGACTCCATCTCACCAAATCCTAAAGCCCTGGCTGACTAGGCTGCATAGAAATACACTTTATCTTGTTGTCTAGAGACGCTGGGGTACTATACCTAATGTAACCTGGAGATGGCCCTTCGGCCTCAAACCTTTTGGGCAGGGGAGGTTTTAAAGCCGGAAGGAGCCTTTGCAGGACTCTGAGCTGGGAAATGGGTGAGAGAAAACCAGGGCAAACTGAAGGAGAATGGAATAGCAGCTTCCCAGGTCACTCGGCTGGTTTAGTGACAAATGGGATGATGCTTTTTGTGAAGAGGGCGGCGGGGTATTTTTCCGTGCTTCCTTGAGATAAAGTTATGGCGAGGGCTGCTGCTGGCGAGGATTGGGTTTCTCTGGCCGGGCTGCCCCTGGCTGCAGACTCCTTGGCAGGAACGAAGCTGGCGGGATGGTCCTGTTGGGAGAGGCCAGCTTCTTGGCTGGGATGAGTGGTGATTAGCACATCTCCAACCTTTCAAAGTGACTTTAGCTGTTTTCTTTTCAGAAGGCTTCTGCTACTTTTGACTGTAAAGGGGTGGGGGCTGGAGCCCAGGACAGAAATATCAGGGACTGACACCCAGATGGGCGTGTCTGGGCCCCGAGGGCAAATATTAGCACAGTATTTTTGTAAAGTTTACTCAACTTGATTCATGTCCCTGTAGAGTAAATTTATTCCATCCTGTTTTCCAGTCTGTTTGGGGCCTCGTGGAAGTATCCAGAAGAAGGAGATTGGTAGCTTGATTTTAGGTGGAAACAGCTCAATATAAAATGTTCTATCATCTGTGCTTTGAGCTTTATATATTGCTTTTTGTCCGTTCATACTCTTTTATCCCGTTTCAGTGATGGGCCATTCTAGTTTTTTCAAGAATGAGATATCCATTTAGAATTCTTTCCCATGAGAAATCTGTGTAAGGAATCCAGTTTTGGGGGGCGCCTGGATGGCTCAGGTATTAAGCATCTGCCTTCAGCTCAGGTCATGATCCCAGGGTCCTGCCCCATGTTGGGTTTTCTGCTCAGTGGGAAGCCTGCTTCTCCCTCTCCCAATCCCCCTGCTTGTGTTCCCTCTCTTACTATCTCTCTGTCAATTAAATAAATAAATAAAAATCTTTAAGGAAAAAAAAGGAATCGAATTTTTTGTTTTTTTAAAATCTTATTTATTTGACAGAGAGAGGGGGAGAGCACAAGCAGGGAGAGCGGCAGGCAGAGGGAGAGGGAGAAGCAGGCTTCCCCACTGAGCAGGGAGCCCGATGCAGGACTCGATCCCAGGACCCTAAAGCCCATGACCTGAGCCAAAGGCAGATGTTTAGCTGACTGAGCCACCCAGGCGCCCCAGGAATCTAGTTTTTTTTTTTTTTTCCAGGAATCCAGTTTTAATGGTGCTGCTTTGAGTGGGCTTACATGAACAGAAACTTAACCTTGGCATTGTTGAAACAGAAGTCATAATAGAACCTTGGTCTTGGAAGCTCAGAGGGCACCCATCCCACCCCTTTCAGTACGAGCCTGCCCTCTGCAACCTTTTCACCAGAGGTCTCATCCAGCTTCTCTGCTTGAGCACCTCCAGTGACGGATCTCCCTCTCTCCTGACACAGTCTCTTCCGTATTTGTGCAGCCTCGACTGTTCAAAAGCTCTTCCTTCTGCTGAAGGGAAATCTGTTTCTTTCATCAGCTCGCCTAAGGTAATAAGTACCGTTGATTGGACTCAGCTAGGTGCCAGTTAATTTGCATATATATTCAGTGCTTAAAACCTTGGAAAGCAAAGAAAATTTTACAGGCAGGGAAATGGGTGAGTGATTTCTAAGTTCAGGCAGCTACTAAGTGGTTGAGCTGGGGGTCCAGCCCACGTCTGATTCCACTGTTGCTGACCTTCCCACTGCCTCACAACATATCCTGTGTGACAGCCTCTTGGATTTTTGAAGCACCTCATCTCCTCCTCCCTGCGATTTCTCTAGGATACCACTTATTCCTTAGACACTTCTGCGAAATCTCTTTCTTTGGAGTTCTTAGAGTGTGTTTCCCCTCCCAGCTTTTACAGATGCACTGTGGTGTTGGAACCCGTTCTCCGCAGCAGACTATCTTACCCTGCAAGATTGCCCGTGAGACCTTGGTGAACCGGGCCCGTTGCCTGCCCACCCCACTCAGGTCGGGAGCCTTTCTCCCGTTTCTGCGGTGTCCTGGGGATTCATCTCCCTTAGAAGCCGAAACTCCAGGCGCCTCCATCTCCTTGCCTCACCCCTCCAACCTGACCTCCAGCCTGGCACAGGGCAGGTGCCCAGTAAATGAATATTGAGAAATGGCCCAGAACTCCTTGGCCAAAGTAGTAATAAAGGCTAAAAGTAACTATAAACAAGATTAAGGGTCTGTGGAGTTGGAGTCCTAGCCCAGTGTGGGACTTCGGCCAGTTGTTGGGAGGATGTAAGGACAGCTTGTCTGATGGGGAGTCCTGGAAGTCCTTTAATTCAGTAGGGTTTGGGTCAGTCCCTCTAAAGGCTGGCAGTGTGTCCCCCTCTTTCTTCCAGGAGGCAGGCTTGCCGGCCTCTGAAGTTTCTGGGTTCTCCAAGGTGGCACCGTCACGGGAGAAGTTCAGCAGACATTGTTCGGAGCCTTCCTTGGGGGGAGACCCCATCCCGGCCTTCTCATTTCTCCGTAGCCCACACTACACAGGTGCCAGACCCATCCACAAACATGCTGAAAACAGCCCTGGGAGGGCTGAGTCCGGGAAATTGGGGACAGGGGCGCAGTTTAACACTGCGCCATGATAACCTTTCCTAACCATTCAAAACAGAACAAAACAATTAAAAAATCTCACTTAAAAAAATTCTCATGAAGGGACACGTGTCTGGCTTGGTCAGTAGAACATGCCGCTCTGGATCTTGGGGTCGTGTGTTCGAGTCCCGTATGGGGAGTAGAGTATACTTTTAGAAAATCTCATGGAGATGGAGTTAAAAGCCAAAAGAGTAGGCACCTCTGGGGGAAGTCCCTTTGGAAGAGGACAAGGGGGCGGGCATGCCAGGCTTCTTGAGAGCTGTGCTTTAGGACTGGTGCTTTTTTTCCCCCTGTGATCCTTCAAGAAGAGGAGGGGGGCGGTAATGACTTCATTGAATAGACTCACGCCGAACAAGAGCTTTCTCACCCTTTGGGAGCAGACTTAGCGTTGAGTTCCGTAGCGTCTCGTCGCCACTCTGAAAACTTCGACTCCTGGAACAGAAGAGGTTGGCTCTGATGGCATTACCTCTCTCCCGAACTCCCACAGAGCTCTTTATCTTGCCCTTCAGGGAGCTTAAAACTACTCCCTTGTTATCCTCCCAGTATCAAGTATAACTCTCTTATTTTGTTGGTTTTGCAAGTGTCATGGTGTTGAACCTATAAATAAACCCCAACGCCATAATAAGAAAACTATTTGGCATTTTGAAGTTGTAGGAGAAGGAGGGTGCTAATTACTGGTCTCTGTTTGAATACAACTAATCCTGCAAATTACTCCACCCTGCTTCCCGGGGGCTCCGGTTGGGAGATCCACTCCCTGAACAAATTATAGGATCTATGGAACACATGATTTGATCCCAAGACTGTACTTCTGGAGTGTGAGGATTAATAATTGCAAGATAATTTGAGTATCGAGCGTGCTGTTGAAGGGACTTGGATGAGCATTTTTTTTCCCGGCGAATAATGTGGCGAATAATGTGAAATGTGAGAGTTAAGAACTTTCATAAATGCATTCACAGGAGCATTTATTTTTTCTATAAATAGGATATTAAATACTCTTATATATGCATGCCCCAAATTAAAAATAAGTCTTGTGCACCATTACTTTCCATTGTCAGCTGTGATTATTGTTTTCAGTAACAGGCTTTAAGCTTTAAAAATGCAATTGAAAAAGTAATTTGTCCTGAGCCTCTCTGCCGAAGAATTAGTGCATTGGCTGTAACATTGAATTAGCAATATGAAAATGCATCTCCTTAATAGATTTTTTTTCTAATTTAGTGACATTCATAGTGATTGTTTACATTATAAACTAGTTTTTAAAAAGAAGTCTGTGTATTTATCATCTTCTTGTTTCGCAGTGTTGTACTTTGGATATTTAAAAAGCCAAGTAAGTAAATAAATAAATAAAAAGCCAAGTAAGTGGGGGGAGGGACGGGGAGTAACTGCCAGAAAGCAGAGTTGATAAATTTATGGAAATTAGCCATGAGGAAAATGAAGTTTCGTGTACCAGTTGTAATTTTATCAACTGCACATAATTTAAAATTAATAAAGTGTGGAACACCTGGGTGGCTTAGTCGGTTAAACGTCCCACTCTTGCTTTCGGCTCAAGTCATGATGTCAGGGTCCTGAGATTGAGCCCCATGTTGGGCTCCATGCTGGGCATGAAGTTGGGTGTATTGGATCCAGATACCTGTTTCAGCTTCTCCCTCTCCCTCTGCCCCCCCCAATTGCACGCAAGCATGCTCTCTCAAAAAAAAAAAAAAATTAAGTGAAATAGTACATATGGCAGCGTTTTTTAAGATATATGGGTATTTTAAAAAGGAACTAAAATCACTAACGGGTGGGGCTGAGTTTCATTAATAACATTTGCAAAACCTAATAAATCATAAAATGCGTGCAACTCTTTTCCCTTTGTCTCTTTCCTTTCTCACCACCTTAGTGGACTGTCCCTCTTTTCTGAGGAAGTGCATTATGGAAGGCACTGCTGTGTTTTTTATAACTTGGCTGTTAGGAATTAAGCCTATCTTTGAAAGATGTGAACTAATTTGAGCCAACAAGCCAAGACATCTGGTTACATAATATCAAGTGATAGAATCCTTCTTGAACTAACTTTATTTTCGTGTTGTTTTCCTGCTCTGTCCTGACAACAGTGCTAATCCCAGCATGGACATATAGACTGGAAAGTCTGTACTGCTTCAACAACAGTGTCTTGCAAAGGACTTCCCCAGGCTGAGGAAGAGGACAGCTGCTGCAGAAACTCCTTTTAGCTCTGGGAGGTGATTTGTAATGTAGGAAGACTGACATAGGGTACCGACCTAACCACACCCCTGGCTGTAGACACAGATGGCCCAAATGGAAAGGATCCCTGGGATGATCTGGTTGAGTATTTTCCACTGCATGGTGCTCAGACTGTTGTATTTGAGTCCCCAGGGGATGCTTATTAAAAATGCAACTTCTGTCTGACCACCCAAGTAAGGCAAATCCTGGCTTGGATGCTGGGTCAGGAGGAAAGAAATGAAGGACGCCATTAGAATAATTTGCATATCTTTAATATGGACTGTGTATTATATAAGTGCTTTATCAATGTTAAATTGTCTCAGGGCAGTAATTGTACTGTGGTTTGAAAGGTCCTTGTTCTTGAGAGACATGCTAAAATATTCAGAGGTAAAGGGGCATGATATCTGCACCTTCTAAGTGTTCAGTAAAAAGCATGAGAAGTGAGTGTGTGTGCTCAGGATGTGGCAAAGTGTTAATTAAATCCAGGCCAATTAAGGTGCATGGGAGTTCTCTTTTTCTTGCAATTTTCCTATAAGTTGGAAAAAATTAACTTTGAAAATGCAGTTTCCTTGGTCCTTACCAAACCATAATTTCTGTGGGTGGTGCCCAAGAATCTATTTTAACAAGTTCCCCGGATGATTAAATCAAGCACATTAAAGTTTTATTTAAGTCGTTGGTTTAAAAAGTCTCATTTTATTCACTATTTCTTTCTTAGCAGCTTAATTACTAAGCGTACATTCTTACAGTTTGAGCTGATCTTAATCTAGTGCTTAATATATAATTCCCCATCCAGATGTTTGTAAATCTTTAGAAGGGAACATGCCACTCAGAGGAGTTTAAGGAACACTGAAGCCTGGCCGTAAAACAGACCAGAGCTAGAAGCTATCCTGTGTGAGACACAGTCAGCAATCTGACTTTCTCCTGTCGGTATGCAGTGATGTGTGTTTGCCCCCTGAAGACTTGAATGATAAATGCGGCCCGACTGCTGTAGTATTCACAGTGAAAAGGAGGAGAAAGCAATATCGGTATTTGATGAGTCATCTCTCTAGCCTGGCTGATTATACATGACTGTTTATTACTTTTCCATGCTAGGGACGTTCCTCTCTAGCTGATCAAACATCTGTTGGGGCTTATAAATATCCTTACCACGCCCCAGAAGAACCTCTCCTGAGTTCACTAGGGAAGAAGAGTTAGAGGAAAAGGAGAGCGTTGGGATACAAGGAAGGCCTTCTACTATCGTGAGAGGTTTTTTGGAGTTGAACTGGGATCAGAAGAAGGGAGCCTAGCGTGGCTGTGCTCTTGCCCTCCAGGAAGGAAGGAAGAAGTCATAGGGTAGGAGGGGGAGTGTTTTCCTCTGGTGGCCACTAGGTGGTAGCATTGGCCTAGGTCAGCCTGATGATTATTCATGTCGATTCCTGTTTTGAGCCTCCTGTGGTTCATTTTTAGGGTTTATTAGGTGTTAATAAATCAGGATTGCTTTTTTTTTTTTAACTGAAATTTGTGTTCTTGAGTTAGAGGTCTAAATTGTTATTTTTGAAAAAAGGGTATAAAATAACCATAATACTTTTAAAATGACCAAAGTGGAATTGAGTTGCTTTTTGACTTTGTCTCATGGAGAAGAGTCTCCATCCTTTTTGTCTGTGGTTCATGGGCTTGTGAAAGAACAGAGTTCCCCAGGTCTGCGTGTAGACTCTTAGGAAATAAAGCATCACCTCTTCCCTTGTCCCAAGCTCCAGGGCAGACGGGGAGCCCGGAAGGAATAGTGGTTAAAGCCTTGTTACCCAGCCCTACGCACGAGGGCTCTGGTGTCCCACATGCCCTCGATGGCCACACCGCAGGCAATGTGCTCCTGCTCTATATCTATAAGGTATTTGAGATTAGGATTACCTTCAAAATCCACAGTCTAGTGGGCACCCGAGGGATTAGAAGCTTCATGTTATTAGTAAAATGCCTTTAATCGGGTACCTGCTACGTGTCTCACGTTGTGTAGACACTTCACACGTGCTAACCCCAGCAGTCGTGGTCCGCACTGGGGCCCCACTGTGCACCAAGTGAGATGTGGCCTCTTCCTTTACATCTGGCAAGAACAAGCTGGTGAGAACTATAGTCCCAGTAGAAGCTCTGGTGTGCAGTGTAGGTAGTGGAGCCATTAGCTGATTGATTTTGTTTTTAAAAGTGAAGAACAAGCTTGGCTTCCATATTATGCAATGCATCCATTGCAGCCGTAATCACTTGCGGTTGGGGAAGCCGGCGTGTTCCTGGTTGGGTTGTGGCTTTGTTTAGAATGGAGAGGCTTATAAAGGAAGCCATAGAAAGCCCGCGTTCCCCAATTGCTGTGGTACAGGAAACGGGGCAGTCAGTCAGCATCCATTGTCCTGACCTGATTGTTTAAGATAGAATTTCAAGACAATCAGAAAACACACGGTTCAATGACATGGCTGTTCAGCTTGAGGCCGGGTCTTACCAAGGCTTGCTTTAGGAGCAACCATGGGAAGAACAGTTTTCAGCATTCATGAAATGCCTCCTTATGACCCCGTCGTTAGGTTTCAAACCCTTTTGTATAGCTGAGGGGGATGTGCAGAGGAAAGAGTGTCTCTCCTGGGTCGCTGTTGTCCTTTGTCAGCTGGCTGCATGACTGTGCTGGGGGCCCCATTAATCACGGTCAAGTTAACAAGTCCCACTGCTACCCACGCGTGGGCCAGCTACACAGAGCTGCTCGGGGGAGGGGCAGTGTGCAGATCCGGGCCTGCCATGAGCACGTCGGTCCCCGGTCCTTTCACCTGGCAGCTCTTGTCTGAAATCACCCTTGGCTTTTTCCATCCAGAGTCATGGCGGGATGAGCTCTTCGGTTTAGGGGCTCTGCAGAAGGGCCCTATTCCATGTGTGTGCCCTCAGTGAAGAGCTCAGGTTCCGTGGGACCTGTATTCTGAGTGTGACCACGCGAGGCACATCCTGAGGTCCCGAGAACCCACTCCTCTGGCCCCCGGCTGCCTGGCCCTTCCTTTGACGGCTTCCCGAAGGGAAAGTCGTCGTGTGCCGCACCCCAGGACGCTGACTCACCATCCATCTGCGGGTGTGGCTCCGACAGGCCCTTTTCTTTTTCTTTTCTTTTTTTGGGAAAGCTCCTGAGGTCTTATTGCTGTGCACCTCCCACTAAGAACCACACTTAGAGTGATTCTGTTGTAGCTTAAAAAAAAAACAAAACTGTAGCCCACCCAAAATTCTTAGACAAAGATTAAACGGTAGGTCTGACATTTTAAATGCAATGTGGTTTAAGTACCACGGAACACGTTTGTTGTCTTGTGATAACTTTTGGCGTTGCTCCAAAAACGCATCCCTTCTTCTGATGACATTTTTGTTGGAAAGGGCAAGGTGGAGGTGGTGGGGTGGGTGGTCTTGTGTAAGTGACAGAATGAATTCTCTTCCTCTGCCATTCCCTGGGATTTGTGGTATGAATATTTGAGATTTCCCTGTCCCCGACGAAGAAGGGTAGAGGTGTATCTGGAGACTTCGAGAGGACACTACTGCCCAGTGCACCCTTGTCTCCTGGAGCCCCTCTCCTTTGTCGTTGAGCTTCCTGCTGCTGGGCTGTGCCTGGCTGGTTCCCTGGGGCTTGATTCCCAGGCTCCAGTCCGCTCTGTCCTCGCCTCGTCCTTGCTGCTAATTCCCACACCTGGATCTCTGGCCCTGTCTGACATGGAGTGCTGCTTTTCCAGTTATCTGTGACTTGTTCCTCCCTGTGTGGACCGTGTGGACCCTCACCGGGTCAGAGGCTTCATCCCATGCCGACTGTAGGGCCTCACTCAGCCCTGCTGGCATCCTCGTTTGCGTCGGATCCAGATCCCCAAGGGGCCTAGCGTGTCCACGTTACAGTGTCAGGAGCCCTGGTCTACAGGATGGCCCACCCTCATTCCATCCTCCTTCCTGCTGCCACCAACCCAAGTTAGGCTGTCAGGTAGCGCTGGTTTTTGGTGTTTTTGTTTTGTTGTTCTTTTGTTTTTAAGATATTATTTATTTGTCAGAGAGAGAGAGAGAGTACAAGCAGAGAGAGCAGCAGAGGCAGAGGGAGAAACAGGTTCCCCACTGGGCAGGGAGCCCAATGCGGGACTCGATCCCAGGACTCAGGCGAACGCTTAATTGACAGAGCCTCCCAGGCGCCCCAGGTAGCACTGTTTTTTCCCCATCCTTCCTTTTTCATTTTATTCTTCCTTGTACTCATTGATTTGTTCAGCTGTTCAGTGGCTGCCTCCCAGAGCCGGGTATTGGGAGATGCAGTGAGCAAAACCAGACGTGGTTTTGAAGCTTGGCTTCTAGCGGCAGGAGCAGATACTAGCTACGTCATCAGCTATAACTGTGGAATTACAACAAACATCGTAAAGGAGAGCTTGTAAGGCAAATAGAGAGTAGTTAGGGACACCAGGGAAGACTTTGCCGAGGAAGTGACGCCTGTGCCGGGTCCCGAGTCCTGAATAGGAGCAGAAAGAACTTTCTGGGCCTAAGGAATAGCATGTGCAAAGGCCCAGCTCATCCTAGAAAGTTTACAGAGAATTAATAAAAAAGAACATTCAATCGCACCTGAGTCGTTCATCTTTATCTGTTCTTCCATCCAGTCTCATCAGGTTTACACCTTGTTCATTCCCTAAGCGGAGGAGCTAGCACAGACCCTGGGCTTCTCTGCCGCACGCCACGACCCTGGGTTCGGCTGCGCCCTCGCTCAGCCTTTTTTAGTCTGCTGTTCCACAGTTACATTCGCTAGGAACACCTCTTTCCTCGCTGTTCCCTGAATACACCATCGTCGGATTTTAAACCAACTGCCTCTTCATACATGTGTTATTTTAAGTGAACTTGATATTGAAATATACAGAAAAGTACACAGATAAGTGTAGAGCTTGATGAAGCCTCACAAAGTAAATACATCAGTATCGTCGATCCCCAGATCAATAGAGTATGATAAGCATCCCGGGAGACTCCTGTCACACACACACTCCCACCCCTCATCCCTTCACACAGTGATAACCACGCTTCTGTCCTCTATTAGCATTGATCCACTTTACCTGTTTCTGAACTTCATGTAAATGGGTCCCTGCTGCTGGTAATCTGTTGTCTCAGGCCTGCTTTTGCTGAACATACCGTTAGAAGAACTCATTCGTGTTTTGCCTAATGGTAGTTCATTCATTTCCTTTGCCGTCTAGTCGTGTTTGGTAGGACTCTACTGTAACTTCCCCATTCCACTGATGAGCCTGGGAGTCTTTTCCAGTTTGGGGCTATTACAAAAAAATCTCTTGCATGTCTTTTAGTGGATAAATCTACATTTTTCTGTTGGGAATATGCCTAGGAGTGAAATTATGTCACAGAGTATACATATGTTCATTTCTAGTAAATACTGCCAAACGGTTTTCCAAAATAGTTGCGCTAATTTTTATTCTTACCAGCAGTGCCTGAAAGTCCCAGTTGCTGCACATCATGGCCAACACTTGGTTTTCTCAGGTTTCCTTGTGGCCACTCTGGGGGGTATGTGGTACGATTCCTTTGTGGTTTTAATTTGCATTTCTTGGACAACTAATGCGGTTCCCATTTTCTACCAGATGGCTTGCTTTTTCTCATATTGATTTGTAGATGCTCTTTATATATTCTTTGCTACACATATTGCAACTATCTCCATGGGTTGTCTTTACTTTTAAATGGTGTCTCTTAATGAATTTAAGTTATTTAATGTAGCTTTTTTTTTTTTACCAACAAGCATCTTCATAGTTTAGATCATTTTTATGCCACATTTAGTTCCATTAAAAAAATGAAAACTAGGAGTAGAATACACAAATATATACAAGTATATATTATATGTATATATAACAAGTATATATTATATGTATATTTAACAAATATATACTTGTATATATTTGTTAAAAAAAAAACATTAAAAAGCCTGGGAAATATAAGTTAGATTTAGACCAGGGAGATAACACGTACAAATAACCCATATAATTCTGTTAATGTGTTATAATTGAACCATAATTTTTGCTTAGAGGCACTCAGAAGTCGACACTCAAATGGCAGCCTGGTGTGGTATCCGGTCCTCGTTTACCTGTGAGTTCTTCAGTTTGTCAAAGCAGACAAGGGATGGGTGGATTGTGAGGAGTGAGCCATGTAATGGGTAGTTTGCATGCCAGAGAGCTAACAGGCATACCTTCCGTTACAGGTTATTCAGCGATAGTTATGACCTCCCGGTTACGTGCGTTGGGTGGAAGAATTAATAATATACGCACCTCGGAAATACCCAAAGAGAAAACTCGATCCGAAGTCGTCTGCAGCATCCGCTTTCTCGATGGCTTGGTACAGACCTTTAAAGCTAATGTAAGTTCTCCAAATTTAATTTTTTCTGAATTCATGCCACTGAGAAATAGTTTTTCTTCGTTTTATAAACCAAGAGGTGAAACCTATTTTTAAATGAAAGCTTGTGGGGCTCCTGGGTGGCTCAGTTGGTTAAGCATCCACCTCTTGGTTTCAGCTCAGGTCGTGATCTCAGGGTCGTGAGATCGAGCCCCACAGTGGGCTCTGCACTCAGCACAGAGTCTGCTTGTCCCTCTCCCTCTGCTCCTCCCTCTGCTCATGTTCTTGCTCTCTCTTTCTCTCTCATAAATAAATAAAATCTTGAAAAAGTAAAATAAAACAAAAGCGTGAGATTCTCAGCTCCTCTATGTTGAGACTGGACTGGAAATAACCCTAAAAACTTTGCCTACGTTCTTGTTCCCCTAGAGTGTCTTTCCCCCTCTTCTTGGTGACATGAACTCAGAGACTCTTCGATGTTACTTCTTCCGTGACATCTCCATCAGCTTCCTGAATTAGTTGTCCCATGATGGTGCCCTGTAGGCTTTATTAGAGCCCATGTCACATTGCACTGATAGGAGTCAGAATTCCTAGGTTATATGTTCTTTAGCCAGGCCCATAGCAGGTGCTTATGACGTGTGTGAGGGAATGGGTCCAATCTGGAGGGTGGCGAGACGGTTCCACTCCCGGATGGCGGGGCTCAGCGAGAGCCTGGCTTCTCCCACCTCAAGCCCACGACCGAGGCAGGACTGGAAACGCAGCCTCCATCTCAGGCCGGCAGTGAGATGCCTGAACCAGAGCGGTCCATGCTGTCCCGCCCTACCCCAGTCACTGTTTAGGCCAGTGCCTTCTGCCTGTCTCTCCTCTTGACCGGCTGCCAGCATCTGCCCCAGCCTGGAAAGTTCAGTGTGCGAGGAAAGAGAAAGAGAAGACTGGGTACAGGAAACAACTGGGGTAATAGGAGGCCACAGGACTGGAAAGGGTAACACTAACTGGCCTCTGGTCTTCCACCCCACCTCTAAGTCTGCCTCCCGCTGACCCCAGCTCACTATGGACCTTGCTGGCTGAGAAGACAGGAGGAGAGGGCGGTTTGCATCGAGTCACAGCATGGTGGGTGCTCTGAAAAGGTCACAGGTGTCTCTTCCGGAGACTGTAAACTGACAGTGTATGTCTGGCTCCATTGTCAATGTGGGAGCTGTTCCTTTGCTGTTTATCTTCTTCCTGAGAAGAACATGAGTGTTTCCCCAACAGATGTTTACTGAGCACCTACTATGTGCCAGGCTTCATGCTGGGTATAATGAATACAGCAGTGAACAAAATGGCAAGGTATCTGGCCTTTCAAAGCTTGTGTCCTAGTGTGAAGAAATGGACCATAAAGAAATACATACTTTGTCAGGTGGTATGTGCTTAGAAGGAAAATAAAGTGGGATGAGGAGGGTAGAGAGGGCCAGACAACCCCAGGTTCAGGGTTGTCACTCCTCCAGAAGTGATCAGGGAAGACCTTATCTAAAGGAAGTGAGAGAGGGGTGCCTCGGTGGCCCAGTCAGTTAAGTGGCTGCCTTCGGCTCAGGTCACAATCCCAGGGTCCTCGGATTGAGCTCCGTGTCTGGGTTCCTGCTCAGCGGAGAGCCTGCTTCTTCCTCTTCCTCTGCCTGCTACTCTGCCCAGTTGTGCTCTCTTTCTATCTCTCTGCCAAATAAATAAATAAATAAATATAAATCTTAAAAAATAATAATAAAGGAAGTGAGAGAAAGAACCATATGATTCTCTGGAGGGGAAGCACATTCCAGGTTAAAAATAGCAGTGCAAAGGTCCTGTGGCAGGCTCCTACATCAGTGTAGTTGCAGAACATTATGGAAACTAGTGTGTCTGGAGTGGACTGAGCCAGGGGGAGAGTAGCAAGAGAGGTCAGAGGTCATTGGAATCAGGGTGGTCAGAGGGACTGTGGAGAGCCTTATAGGTCATCCTGAGGGCTCTGGGCGCTGGCTTTATTCTGAGAGAGGCGGAGAGCATTGGTAGGTCTGGGCAGAGGTACTCAGGTATCACTCTGGATGCTCTGTCAGCAGTAGACTGTGGAAGGCAAGGGCTGAGAGACTGTTCGAGCAGTCCAGGGGAGAGGAGGAGGTTGGACAGCGTGGTCGTGATAGGAAGGTAGCTAAGAGTAAACCAAGTCTGAGACTATTTTTGAAGGCGGAGCCCGTAGGGTTTGCCGACAGATGGAATTTGGGATGTGGAAGAGGCCGCACAGTGCCCTCAAGGTCGTTGGCCTGGGCAGCTGGCAAGATGGAGTTGCAGTGGACAGAGGTGCGAAAGGCTGGAAGCAGGCAGGCGTGGGGCGTTGTCAGGGCCACACTGAGCTTGAGGTGCCTGTCACTCGTGCACGCAGAGACGGTGATCGCCGTGCAAGTGAGGAGGTTCAGGGAAGCGTCTGGGCCGGGGTACAGGTGGAGATGGTGCAGCAGCCACGAAACTGGATGACGTCCCCTGAGAAGCGAGGCTACAGGAGGCACGAGCGAGGTTCAGTACTGGAAGGTCCGAGAGAGCAAGCAGGAACAGGCACTCCAGGAGATGGGGACAGACCATCCTGGGAGGCAGGAGAATCCCAGGTAAGAGCTTCTTGAAGGAGGAGGGACGAGCCCCGTAAACGGCGATAAGGAAAGCGCCTGCCCAGAGGGATGATCCTAGAACACAGCCTGGCGTTCAGCGGGCGGCCTGTCCTTCCTGGTCACGAACGCCATTGTTCATGTGTTGCTTCCCCAAGCCCCTAGCAGTCAGGTCGAAGCGGACTCATCTTGCACGTGAATCTGAGGGTCTGGTGGCAGCTTAAATCCCATTCGCTTTAGAGTTTCTGCTTGGAGGGGTCACTGGCTCCACCACCTCGGGGCCGCAGCAGGCCTCATCAGGAAGCTGGCCTGGACATCAGCTGTTCTTAGCCTGGCCCAGGGAGCAAGCCAGTCAGAGACAGTGACCTGGTGCAGCCAAGATGACCTCCCCTCAGGTGGGGAACTGGGCTGGGAGGCTGTGTCCTTTAGTTTATTTCAGTGCCTTTGGAGAACTGGGAAAGTTGAGCTGAATATACTAGAATGCGAAAATGATACACTCTACAGGGGAGATACAGCGGGGACATGCAGGCTATGGCAGCCAACGGCCTGGAGTCAGGCAGGCAGACCACCCATCACCAGCTGACGGCGTCCGGGGTAGAGCTCCCTGGGCCTCTGCTCTTGGCCAAGGGGATGCTGGTGAGAACTTCACAAGGAGCTGCAGAGATTAGAAAGTATATATAAAAAGTGCACACAGTATCGCATCTGGCTTGTTGTATTTGTTCAGTAGTTATTTGCCTTTTAAATATTAAATCCTGTAGAAATTTTAACAAGGGGAACTGATTGTTCTTTGATGCACCAGGAGAGTATCTCCTAACTTGGAATATGTGGACCGGGCCATCTTCTCCCCACTGTAATGATTCCCCGGTGAAGGAAGCTGTCCTGGGTAGAGGAAGCAGCAGGTGCAGGGTCCTGGGGCAGGAAGAGGGGGATGTGTTCAGGAAATGGGCATATTTCCTCATGTTCCCACACTTATGACCAAACAATACAAGATCCCACCAAAGAAGAGGTTACAGGAGGGGCCTGACAGCTCCCTAATTCTCTCTCTGGTCCCTGTGGCCTATTTCCAGGAACATTATCTGTTCTCAAGCACTCAAAAAAGGAGCTGTCTTTTGCTTATTCTGTATAGCCTATTTCTGAGTCTTATTGTCCTTCAGTCAAATGATTTGCTTCAAAGGATTCCTGAGAAGTCAGCCTGATAAAGGAGAATTTGCGAGTTCCCAAGCTCCCGGAGGCACAGTGCTGTCTCCTTCCTTTGTGTCTTTGTGCCAGGCCGGCTGCTTAAAACGCCTTTTCTTAATTTCACCTGGAGGGGAGCGGTGACACTCAGTCCTGCTGCCCTCCCAGACCAGGTCGGGAGCTGCTTCCACATGTCCCCCGGTTGAATTACCATCTGCGTTGTCCTCTGTGCGCTTATCGTGGCCTGAGTGTCCCAGCGTTTGACACACCACGTTCCGGCCACTGCTTCCATGCCTGGCCTCCCCGGGCTACATCCTGTGGTTCTGTTCCCATGTCCAGCGCTGTGCCTGCCCTGTAAAGCCTGGTGACCATGGCTGAGTCCTGCTCTGGATGTGAAGTGTGGTTGAATGTCTCCACTGGCTTCTCACTCCCGATGGCGGGGAGCAGAGAGGCAGCTAATCCCCCCTGGGTGTCACATACCCAGTCACTCTGAGGCTGTTTAGGATGGCATTTTCGTGTTCTTAGCCGTCTTCCTTCACACTCTTAGTAGAGTTTTGTTCCCTGTGCGCACTTCTGTGGCTCTCAAGGAGCCAAGAAACCAACGTGGGATTAGCATTTTGCTGTGGATAATCCGTGGACAGGTCATGGAGAGTTTCCTCTCACGGTGCTATCTCCGTTTTCCAGTCCAGACATCACTTGGGAATTTCAGCTAAGGGGAAGGAAGAAGTCTGAGAAAATTAACCTCTCCCATCTTAAATCATTTGTATGTGGTTTTTCTTCCCCCTACTTCCCATATGTACCTTCTGACTTCTTAACATGATGTTGATTAAGGCATTTACTGTGAGGTATGAGTGTGCATAAAATCCCTAAATGTTTTAACTCCTTTTTTGCCCACAATGAAGACTTTTTTAAAAAAGATTTATTTACTGGGGTGCCTGGGTGGCTCAGTGGGTTAAGCCTCTGCCTCCGGCTCGGGTCATGATCTCGGGGTTCTGGGATCGAGCCCTGCGTCGGGCTCTCTGCTCAGCAGGGAGCCTGCTTCCCTCTCTCTCTGCCTGCCTCTCTGCCTACTTGTGATCTCTCTCTCTCTGTCAAATAAATAAATAAAATCTTTAAAAAAAAAAGATTTATTTACTTATTTGAGGGAGAGAGAGCATGCGCGCGTACACATGCGCACGAGCAGGGGGAGGGGCAGAGGGAGAGGGAGAGGATCCCCAAGCCGACTCCCCACTGAGTGTGGAGCCTGGTGCGGGGCTCAGTCCCAGGACCCTGAGATCAAGACCTGAGCCGAAAACGAGAGTTGGCTGCCTCACCGACTGAGCCACCCAGGCGCTCCTGCAGTGAAGACGTTTAACCATCGGTTCTTGATTCGTTTTAAAGATTTACCCACTAGACACTTTTTTTCCCCCCCTAGAAACAAGATACCGGTCAAGTTCTTCTGGATATGGCGTACAACCACCTGGGTGTGACTGAAAAGGAGTATTTTGGTCTGCAGCATGGCGATGACTCTGTAGACGCCCTTGTGAGTACCATCCCTTTAAGACGTGCTGGACCCCTGCATGGGTCGGTTTTACAGCGTATGTTCTCTTACCCGACAGAGATGGCTGGAATCAAGCAAACCCATCAGGAAGCAGTTAAAAGGTGAGTGTGACCTTGTTGTTTCCATTGCACACAGGGTGTTAGTGTATCACTGCCCGTTTCTCTACCCTCCAGCCATCAGCGTGCTCGTAACATCTGGGGCCTGGATTCCCCGCGGTCCAGGCCATGTGAGTGAGCCCGCTTCTCTGTGAGCACAGACGCTTCCAGATCAGCCCTCACCAGCTGGGAGCAGGGAAGGGAAAGGTGAAAGAAGGCAGCCAAGAGCCGAGGAACCTACTTTCTTCTTACAAGGGAAGGAGGATGGCCTTTCTTTGCCCAGTGTGAGAGCCAGGATGGGAAAGACACATGTGCATGGACACACACACACACACACTCACACACTCACACTCCGCCTAGAGCCTAAGACCTACGTAGGTAATATCACAGATAGAGCCTACTGCTCCCCAGTCGTGAGTGGGCCCCAGGGCTGTACTGGAACTCCCAGTTAGGAGGGCTTCACAGCAAGCCCCGCCCCACCCTCTGCCCAGGGCTGTCCTCAGCCTGATTTTCTAGCATCACACTCTGTGTTCCCCTTTATGCACCTTCTGTTCCAGACAAACCTGATTGACACATTCCTCGGTGCCTTCCCTCAGTCTGTTCCCTCTGTTTGGAATGCTTTTCCTTCTTCCTTATATCCAAATCTTGCTGTTCTTCTAAGCCACTCAGGCTCCCGTCTCTTCTATTAGAAGCCATGCCTCCCTCACCCTCCTTTACATTTGTCGTAACTCTCCATCTCCTCGTTGCCTGCCTTAATCTTCCTTGGAAACTGCAGGCTCCTTCAGGGAATGGCGCTTGCCACATTTTCTCTGCATTCCTCACCATGCACACAGCCCCCCCACCCCCCGCCACGGGAGGTGGCCAGTGAGTGGCTGAAGGGTAAATGGTGGATTTCACACAAGTGGACACACACATGTGCCACCTCCCCCCACCTGCCCCAGCACCCCCGTGGGAAGGAGTAGACACGAGGAACCATGGCCATGATCCCACTGATGCTCTCACCTGGAGCCTGGGCCTCCAAGTCCTTAGCTCCCTCAATATTCAGAATTACCTACCCATGGGGAGCTGCTGAGCCACTGTGCAGATAAATACTTGCCCCTATTTGAATTTTCAGAGCACTGAGTCCATGGATGGATGAGGAGGTGTGGTCATTCATTCTCTCACTAACTCCTTCATTCAGACATGTGTCCTGAGCTCAGATTTTGGCAGTGCCCTGGGCTAAGCTCTGGGGGTTTCGTCCAAATCAGATATCGACCTTGCCCTCAAGGAGCTGAGAGCCACGGGTGGAGATGTAGGCAAGGAGAGTGACGCTTCTAGGACAGTTCTGAGCACTCGATACGGTACTCTGGACGCACAAGGGCATCCTGAGACACACCGTGACAAGTTATGGTGAGGAGGGGAGCTGAAAGAAGATCCCAAGGCAGTAGGAAGACTGAGCTGTCCCCTGACGTGCAGGTGGTCAGACTGCACCACGTTACAGCGCCACCCACTGGTACCCAGGAGAGGTACACTCGTAGGTGCGCACACACCACTTAAACTTTGACCCGAGCCAGAGAGTTACTGACAGAAGGTACCAAAGAGAGGGAAGGTGAGGTCGGCAGATCCGTGGCAGGATGCGTGAGAGGAGCAGGGTGGAGAAGGCTTGAGTTTCAGAAGCACAGTGCCAAGCACGTAGACAGGGCCAGCGAACGTTTACTGAGTAACGGAGAGGGGTGACGTTGATCTGAAGAGGAGCACGGAATCTCAGCCACACAGTCTGATCTTCTCCTGTTGCCATATCCAGCAAAAGAAATGGGCTAATTTTATCTCCACAAGAAAACTGACTCTTGGTAACGTTGCATAAAGCCATATTTGAGTATGTTAATTGTGTAATATTTGCTAGTATGTTCATCACTTTGGGAATTCACTTTGCATTAAAAGCATGAACTGTTATCAAAAGTATGTGGCATAGTGGGATAAAAAACCTCACTGCTGGAGTTCTGACTTTTGTCATCAGCTGTGTGACCGAAGGCAAGGCTCCCTGCCTGTTGGCTTATCTGTAAAACAGGGCCATCAAGATCAGCCTAACCTACTCTGAGTCACGGCAATGTTTAAGTTCAAGAACATATATGAAAATGTTATGATGGTGTTTAAATTCAAGAACGTACATGAAAATGTTTGGGAAAAGTATAAAATCACTATCTGTGTGAGATTATTTCTTTATGAATGTTGTATAATCTGTTGATTTAAGGATTTTTAAAAATTCCTGATACTGGTAGCGGAGTGCATAGTTTGAACACAGCCCTAAATTAAACCTATAGTAGGGAGGGGAGAGGACCTCATTCTTTGCTCGTGTTGCAAAATATTTGACTCCTTGCAGACTTGGAGATTTCTAAATGATTATCTTGTGCACTCCTTTTTTGAAATTAGTCCTTTTATTGATGAAAAAAGCTGTGGTCTAGTGAAAAAAAAAATGCATCGCTAATGGGAGAGTAGCCGCTTACCTGCATTGACTTTTTTAAAGGGAAAACTTAAATTTGTTTTTGAAAAATGTTGTAGGAGGTTTCCCCTGTACTCTGCATTTTCGAGTAAGATTTTTTATACCTGATCCCAACACACTACAGGAAGAACAAACCAGGTAATAACATTTTTTTTTTAAGTTTCCTTTGTAGTATATAAAAATGAGTAACCACTAAAAATGTACTCTTTATCTTATCACTGTGGCCGTACACTTCCTTTGGGTATAACCACACCAGCGGTTATGAAACAAGTAAAAATCAGAGGGTTACAGATAGAAGTTTTCATCAGTTAATTAGTTCTCTGTCTGGGGCCTACTTACTTCCTTATTTGGTGCCATTTGGAGTCCACCGCCATCTACCTCCTCCCACCTTTCCCATCACCCCAACCCCTCGTGCCCACAGTGCCTGCGGAGCCCAGAGAAAGCCCTCATTCACTTGCTAACGCAGTGGGGGAGGTTTGGAAGACCAGTTTGCTGAGACAGACGGCTACACATCAAATAACAGGGTACCTCTGCGGGACTGGGGCTGGAAGGAGGCTCTTAGGATAACAAGAGGGGTCTGAACTGAGCATTCCCTACCAAATCCCCAGTTGGTAGAAATAGAAAGGAATGCAAACCGGAGCAGCATCTCTCCTGGGTGAATCAGTCTGTGCGGGCCAAATGCGAGCCAGATAAGGGAAAGGGAGCCAAGATAGGGTTGTTTACCCCTCAGGGCCTGGCGTGGGGCCTGGCCCTTGTTTTGCACTAGCACGTGGGTTTTCTGGGTGGGGAACAGGGTTTGGAATGGAGGGGGCGGGCCCAGGAAGGTGGTTGCTTTTTGAACAACCTCTACTTCCCCTCCCCCATGGCAACGTTGAACCCTTTAATTAATAATATGTTTATTTTTCATGTTTTCATAGGGAGGGAAACTTCCAGAGGTTTTTTTCTCTTACAGAAAAAAAAAAAAGTGTTCTCTACCAGAACACTTAATGGGTGTTCAGGATTATTGACTCCTATTGTGTTCATTGTGCCCATGAGACCATCACCACGAAGGTGACATTAACTCAGGCATTGAGTATTGTTTTTTGTTTTGTTTTTTTTGTTTTTGAAGGTAATCACATGATGACATTTTAACTTTTAGTATGTTTGAAGACTAAATATTAGTCTGTTCTTCTGTTTTGCTTTCTTTGTGCACCTCTACCCTCCACAATAATAGACATCGGAGATTTGACTGTGTTTACTGTTCAGTTGAATTTTAAGCCAGAGTAAGAGATGTCTGGTGGGGCTCGTTGGGTCACCGTGGGAAGTTGACGTGGTGCTTTGAGTTTTCCCCATAATGGTTCCTCATCCTGGTGGACTGAGGGCTCGGTGCAACAGCTCAGCTCCTGAGCTGATGGGCACAGAGGGACGACCTATCTGCAGGAACAGGTGTTTGGAATCACGCTACCAAGGTTCCCCCAGGCCATTACTAAATATCGAGTTCTGTTCAAGGGATGCTTTAAAAAGCATTATGATGGAGTGTGTGTGTGTGTGTGTGTACACGTGTGTGATTTTAACCCGTGGATTTTAAAATCACAACCGCACAGTAAAAATGCATTCTGCTTCACAGTGCAGTCCAATTAATGGACCGTCCAATTAATAGACGTCCAATTAATAGACCAATTAGCAGTCCAGATCGACATGAGGGAAGCAAATATTTCTTCCGCAGAGCCCTCTCAAGTTCTCTATTCTCCGTTTCCTTCTTTTAAAATGGCCAGTTGTGACCTATTAAATTTATGAGCAACTGGTAGGTTCCAACACCAAGAGTGAACTGCCCTGCCTGAGCTGGTAACTGAGACCCTTGGTTCTCTCTTCCCCCTGTGATGCTAGAGCCCCGGGGGGCTTGGCAGAGGGGAGGGATGGCTAGGGCTGGCCTAACCCCAGAGTCCTTCTCCAGGGCCCCTCTTGGTCAGTGGGCACCCACCTCTCTACCCCAGCAGAGAGAAGCTCACCCCCTCTGGAGGCCAACGAAATCTCCCTGCTGAGCCTCCCTGCCGTTTGAGGGACATTTGAGGAAATGTAGGATGTTGGGGGTGGAGGGAGGACTTGGGGAGAAACAGGCTGCCTTGAGATCTGTAAGGGCTGTCACGGGTAAGGGAAATTAGACAGGCTTGGTGGTAGAATCACGGCCAGTGGGTGGAGAAGCCGAGAGGCAGATTTGGGCACAAGATGAGTAATAGACGAATTTTCATTCTTCTCCTGAGTCCTAGATAAAACCCGGTTTGTTTGTATCCCTGCTAGAATCCACTGCTTTGGGACTGATACCTGACCCTGCCACCACCCCACCTCCCTGGGTGGTATCCCCAGGGTTAGAGTAGAATGTGGCTGTCACCTCCTAGGATTTGGGGCACCAGCTTTCAATGTAACAGGAGCCACGGCAGCAGCCACCCACATGGCCCCGGCAGAGCTGGTGGGCAGCCAGGACTGCCAGATCTTTTTCTTATGCTGAGCTAGACTTCCACCATTAATTCACATGTCCTTTTTTTTTTTTTAACATAGAGTTTCTTGCCTATATTCCTGACACACAGTATCCTATTAAGCCCCAGCTCTGTAGCCTATCCAAAAGTAAGTTCCTTTTAAAGAAACGTAGCTCTCAAGTGTCGTAGAAAGTGGTATTTGTTGTTTTCTGTTTGTTTTCTAAAATCCTGGGGAGGCATTCGTTGCTTTTTTGTGTGAAGTCGAGGTCACCGATGGGATACACCTGAGAAGTGACCTTTACATTTTTGAAGTCAAGTGTGCTGGTATCTCTTCTATCTGATTTTTCTTTTATTCTGATTGTTAGATCACTCTTTGACTGAGAGCCTCCACAGCTGCTGTTCCTGATAAGATTAGGTCATTGTACACCATTTCATTTACTGGCAGTCTCAAAAGAATCCTTCAGGATTCTCAGGAGATACCCTACATTTGGGCCTCCTTCCACTAGTACAACCTCTTGGCGTGATGTCATGAGGCTGACCCAGACCAGGTAGCCTCTGATGAATGGTGATGGCCCAGGTTCCCGTTCTCTCGTTTCTAGCCCTAGGAAGATAGACCAATTAGCCAGGCTCGTCACTGGAGGACCAAATTTACCATCGGATTATCTAGCATTCTCTCCCTTCTCTGCTTTCTCCCAGTAGCATTGGAGGAGGAGAGAACACTTAATTCTGGTGGAATGTCAGCTTTTACAAACATAGAAACAAACTAGAAAGGACTGATGATGTTCTCCTAGGTAAAAAAGATAGCCTGTGATGCAGAGTAATCGTGAATCAGCAGCCGTATGCTACATGGTGTCTCAGTGCCAGTCTTCAACACATTCAGGGTAGTTGATGATGACTATAGGCTACGTAAAAAACATCAGAGTTAGGACTTTGACCCCATGCCTGAAGTCATTAGATGCATAAGAAATTTGTACCGTAGTTGGGTTTTTTCATGGCATGAGTGTCTTAAAATAAGATGTAACTGACCCTGTGTAACCTATTTGAATGTTTCCTCAACAAAAAAAAAAAAAAGGAGGTGGTGGTACCTACTTCAGAGCTGGCAGGAGGCTGAAATAGGCAGTACCTCACGACCTCCCTGCACCTAGCCCAGATCTGTACAGAGAGGAGGTTGTAATGCCCAGTGAAGCAGTCATGGCTCGGGGCACCAGCACCTTGACCTTTGAACGTATGAACGTGAAGGACTAAGGAGACCTGATGTGTTTCAAATTGCCAAAATGATCACTCTCCTACCCCAGCACACCTCTGCTGAATCTGTGTTGTATTTCAAGAAGTTTCCCTTTTGTCCCGCTGGCCAGACACTAGAATGTCTGTTCCATTTGAATCCGGACTTTAAAAAAGAGCGGGAGCTAGCAGCCAAGTGGGTGGATGTCGCATCCCTAAATATAAAGCTTTCCATGGCGCTTGGTGGCCGGCGTAGCACTGTTGCTACTGTCTCTCACCAGTACCTGGACGGGGAGCGGGTGGGGGGAGATTCACCGGGTGTGGGGCCTGGGATGGGTTCCCGAGCGCAGCCCACAAATCAGGCTCTGGGTTCTGACGTTGCTGGTGGCTCGCAGGCAAGTGCCAAATTCAGCTCGGAGGTCCTGACAGCTGGTAGCTGACTGATGTTTATGCTTTTGCTCGAGTACCCACAGTTCCCGGGACACGGGAGACAGCTGGGTGTTTGCACCTAGCCAAGGAGGTGTCTTCACAGACCCAGCTCCTGTCTGCCGCTTCACGCAGAGGGAATGTGGGTGTGCTCTGCACCCCAGCAGCTGGGGGCTCCCTGTGCATGACGCCCGCGGGGCCTGGTGCTCTTGGATGCCCCGAGTTTGAGGGGGAATGTTCGGGGTGGGGGTGCCCGCTGGCAACAGTGATCGTTGGCGGGCTCAGCCATCGTCAGGATGGCATGTGCTGGCGTGAAGCTGGTTGGAAACCGGCAGCCGCACGGAACCATTGTTCCCGAAGGGGCAGCTTTGCAGTGTGCAAAAAGCAACTCCAAGACTTCAGGCGCAAATGTGCATTTATGTATTTTGTTTTCCAAATGTACAGATCTTGTCCTTGACTTACCACCTTTTTCTTGTATTTCGGGTATTACGAATTAATAAAAACAATTGTTTTGTAGGCATTTGTATTTCTTACAACTGAAGATGGATATTTGTGAAGGAAGGTAATGAGAATTTCACATTCTTCTTTTCCTGTCAGTTGCCAGACACTAAAATTCCTGGTTTTAATCGAATGAGCATGTATTTCTGGAAACAGTATTAAGGCTAAACAAAGGATGGTTGTTGAAAGCAGCATCCTGTACGACATTCTGCTCTGGACATCTGTTTTTAGCTTAGTCTTGATTTGGAGAAGCTGGGGTTGGAGAAACATTCATTTCATGTTTCAATTTTATTAGCAAAGGTACAGTTATCTTTCTGGTAAAGACCTGAGAAATGTTTCAGGAAGAATGTGAGACACGCTTCATTCAGGAAGGCAGCTCAGGCCCAATTTAGGTCCACTTCCAAGCCTCTTAGTACTTGCAGATGATTCATTTTCTCCCTGGGAGACTTTGTGCTAGAAGACACGGGCATCTGCCTGTGATTCAGCGCGTCTTGTGTGGCAGGACCATCTCGGCGGCTGGAAGGATCAGAAGCGGCTCGGGAAGGGAGGAGAAATGCCAAGCCACTTGTCCCTGTGCCACTTCCTCCAAATCCCGACTTTTCCTTGACTTAAGGGAGAACCTGCAGCCAGTGAACTGGTAGAAACAGTCACAGTTTATTCCCGTTCTCTTCATCCCTTCTTTCCTCCTGCCAGCTCCCCTGAGGAGGGTCTTCAGAAGCCTCTGTGAGGGAGCCTGCCACGCGGTTGGGGGCGGCGAGCCAGGAGCCCGTGAGGCGGTGCAGACCCCTGTTGCCACGAGGTTTTAGAAGGAGGAAGGAGGGAGGAGTGCGGGCTGGAGGGTTTCGCCCTGCCCCACCCCCTTGGTCCCAGGTGAGAAACACAGTAGCAGTCTTACAGGAGAATAAGGGGAAGGGAGGGCTCTCCTGTTGAAGCTAGACCGCCAGAGGAGAGCTGTTGCAGGTTTCCAGGCAGGAGACTTATGGCCAGAGCAGCGTCTACAAAGACAGGACCAGAGGCTGGGGGCTTCATCTAGATGGAAGGGAGATTTGCGGGCAGGGCCGTGAAGATCCTGGGGGTAGAGGGAGGAACATTTAGAAACAAGACACATGTGGAAATCTGGACTGCCCGAACCTGTTGGAAACCTGTTCAGAGCTCCTAGAATTGGAGAAGTTTTGTAATTTAGCTCCTTCTCTCCCTCGGAGGAGGAATGAGCCCCTTCTCTAGCCTAACTGCAAGCCTTGGCCTCTGCTTAAGCACCCCCAGAAATGAGCTCCCCCTTTTGTGAGATAGCTTTCTCACACGTGAGGGTAGCTCTAGAATGAAATCACCCACCCCTCTCCCGGGTCCAGGCTGCCCTCTGCAGCAGCAGAAACTTGTCTCTCTCCCCTCCACGCTAATCGCTTTTCCCAGCAAGTATTTCCCAAGCGACTGTTAGGCAATGGGCTCTGTGCTGGTCAAAGAAGGCAAGGCCCTCACCTGACTCCAGGAGCTCTCAGTCCAGTGCTCTCCATGGTAGAAATTGGTCGTCTTCATTTTTTTCTTCTCCCAACACAATACCCCCTGTCAGTTTTGGGTGACATCAGTGGAGGGGCACAACCTGCCTTAAATCCCTGGCATTCTCGTCAGGCCTGCTGGTGGCCTTCACCACCTGTCTCAGGAGAGGGTCTCCTGCTACCAGGTCTGGCCGTCAGTAGCTGTGGGTCTTTTGACAGACTGGATGGATCTGGTTAGCCTTCTTCCTGGGTGCCCTGACTTTTTGAACCATCAGTGGCAGGCAGTTCCCAAGGCATGCCCTCCTTCCAGCTGAGCTAGGTGACACTGGCCATCAGATAGAGACCCTAAAGTCTAGAGGGAAAGAAAGGGGTCTCTCTAGGGGCCACACTGAGTGGTCACGCAGACTTTCAGCATTCTTTTTTCATTTATATTTACAGTATTCTTTGGAAATGTTCTTTTTTGACTTATTCATAGGGTTGTTTCATCCATGTGGATGAAACCTCCTTAGCCTGTCTCCTTAGGTGTTCCCCGAGTCCCATTCACCTGCTCTGCCTCTAGCAGGGACCCTAACTTAGGTTTCCTTGAAGCTTGTCATGGTAGGAGAGCGAGTGGCTGGTGTCTGCTCTTCCCCCCGGGCTCTCTGGGTCTCCAGATGAACAAACAGATGGTCAGGATCGCTGGACGGATCTCCGAACTTGGAGAGATCGTTGAGAAGTTCTAGCAGGGAACACCTAGTGACTTGAAGCAAGCTGGGGGCCCCTCCCATAGGGAAGGCTACCTTCTTGTGCGGCTTCAGGACGGCGCATAGCACAGCAGACAGGAAGGGGAACCCTGCGCTGGCTGGCCTGATTAGTCAGAGAAATGGGGGTGACTCACGTCTTGGGAATTTCATGAGCTGCCATGGAAACAGCACTTTTTCTCCACTCCCCCTGGGGCTGCCAGGAAGAATGCTCTTACAATCTGTGTCTCCCCAGCCTGAGAGCCTTCATTCGCACTGCTTCTAGTCCCCCCTCTGCAGTGTATTTCTCCACCTGGCAGGGATCCCTGGCCCAGGTCTGCTGGCCCAGCCCCTAGGCAGATGGTGGAGTTCATGGCCGAACAGGGAGAAAGGAGCAACCAGAGGATTCGAAGTATGACGAAGCTGGAGATGGTGTCATTGGCAGAAACAGGATGTTTGGAGGGCAGTGAGCCTGAGGGGAAGGGAGCTCAAGTCTAACGTCCAGTCCATGGGTTTCTAGCAGGCGACAGGCAAACTGGGATGCAGACAGACCGTTTCCTGTAGATCAGAAGCTTCAGGAGAGTAAATAGATTTAGGAATATTAAGTAATTAAGTAATTTAGAACTCACAAGAGTTTTAAAATTTTAAGATCCTTTTCTATTTTCCCCCTTTCTAGAAAGGTGACAGAAGTCAGGGATTTAGTTAGAAAGCGCTACGAAAAGTCTCACGTCTTTACTAGAAAGATACAGAGGTCGCCTATTGATCTAAGAGTATAATTTTTCTCACTTCTCCTCTTAGTGATATGAGCCTGACCTTTCTTGACCAGCCAAAACCTTGGCCAACATTAGATCTCTAGCTTCATGGTATTTTATTAACGTGTATTATTTTAAACGTGTTTTAAGTTTTCTTTTCATTGTGAATCTTCAGTGTTACATTTATCTTTACTATTTGAGTTACATCCTAAAATTATCTTTATTGTGATTCATGATGTTTTTTAATGGCTAATCTAAGAAAGAAGGCAGGTGTTCCCCATCACGGATGTTTCAGGCTGCCGTTGGCTCTTGTGACTTTGCTAATATGTTTTTCTCCTGACAGGTTAACCTGCCCTCTTAACTCGGCAGTGGTTCTAGCATCCTATGCAGTACAATGTAAGTCACCAAGGGAACGTTTCACACATGGACAGACTGTTCTGACCGATGATTTAAGAAAGTCACTGGCCTTTCCCGTTTGACCAGGTCACTTCCCCTCTTCCCAGGAATCCCGCTGGGCAAGCTTCTCTCTGGTTGTCGGGATACTCCCCCTTCCTCCTGACTGCCACACTCTCTGCTGGCACTGGGATGTTGGTCAGGGAAAGGGTGGATGAGCCCATACACGGAAGTCACCTATCACATAATGCATTAACCCAGACCCTCACCTACGTATTAGATCTCATCACAAACCCCACTGGGGCAAATATTTCTACCAGTCCCCTCTTACAGACACGGAAACCAAGTCCCACGGTTAAAGATTTGCTGGAGGCCACTCGTGCTACCTTCTTAAGATCTGAGGGATCTATTTTGGGAGCTTCAGTAGAGTTCCAGGGTCATTCGTCCGTCTGTGGCAGCAGTGTCCAATAGAAATATAATGTGAGCCACATGTGTCATTTTAAGTGTCTAGTACCCGGTATTAAAAAGGAAAATGAAACAGGTGAGATTAGCTTTACTATTTTAACTACTCCAGCCTATCCCACATAGTATCATTTTCTTATGTAAGCAATGTAAAAATTAATTAACAAGATATTTTACATTTTGTTTTCCTGTGAAGTCTTTGAAAACCAGCACATCTCAGTTTGGACCAGCCACGTTTCAAGGGCTCAGTGGCCACGTATTGCTAGTGGCTGCCACGTCAGATAGAAGGCCCAGATGGAATTTCCCATCAAGGCCTGCTTAAGCTTAAGAATTCGCTCATTCAGCAAAACTTTGCTGAGAGTATATACCCCGTCAGGCACCACGGTAGATGTCGGCTGTGCGCAGTGAAGAGGGTACCTAGCCAGAAGGAAGGCGAAGTATCGCTTCCCAGTTAGCCGTGCGGCCTCAGAGCAGCCCTGCTGACGTAGACGTCGGGCAGACTTCCATGGGAGCCCGGGACGTAGGAGGGCCCCTGTCCCTTTCTGTCCCTTTCAAACCATCGTGGCCTGTTGATCCTCTTGGCTGACCGTGTGGTAGGGAGTCGAGAGGCCAAGACGGTCCGGTCTCAGAGCAGGTGCTGGCTGAACGACTCCCTCTACTTTGGTCTCAGAGGCAAAGTAGCAAGAGAAGGCTGACAGGGGCTCCTGAGGGGGCCTTAAGTCTGTCCACACCCCCAGCTTCAAGGAACAGGAATAGGAGAGGTGAGGAGCGGGGTGGCCAGCTGGGCCTGCCACTTGTCTGCCCACCCGTGTGATACCAGGAAGTGGAAGACAGACTTTTAACAGGGACCCCACTCACTAGTGAGGTAAGACCTAGTGTCGGTCTCCCCAGGGATCCTGCCTCTCCTCCCCAGTGGAAAACTGAGAAGAGGTGGCACCATGGTGGGTCTGGGTAGTTTGGAAAGTTCCCCTCTCCCTGCAATGCAACTGGAACTGACCCGGCCGTGCTGCATCCAGATGGCAAGTGACACAACCACCGTCGACCTGTATCCTTGCTGATCTCTAGACCTCCTGGCCTCCGTTCATCTCTGCCAGGCTGGTCGGCGGAAAAAAACCAGCTTTGCTGCATCACGGAAGGAGCTTGGGGTCCGCAGCTAGAGCTTCCGCTTTGAGGGCTGGGAACACTTTCAGAAGGGACGTAGCTTTGGATGCCGCCAGCCTCGGTCAAGCCTGGCTTCTCCATTTGCCACTTAGTGCGGCAACGGGGCAATTCCCTGAATTTCCATTTTTCTTCTGTAAGACGGAGGTGAGGACAGTGACTCTGACAACTCGAATTTGGCTATGTGAGTCAGAGCACACGCGTGAGGTAGTCTGTAACTGGGAACTGCAGGTGGACGCTTGCCGCTAACTGAGTCGGCGAGAGCACACCTGACGGCCCGTTCTTTGGGTTTGGGCTCTTTCCCTCGTACTTGCAGGACCCTGAGCCTCCCCAGGCCTCAGCTTCTTCATCTGTCAAGTGGGGATAGCAGCGTTTACTTCATGGGGTCGGAGGGAAGAGGGAATTAGTTATTATGCGGAAAGCTCTCGGAATCGTGCCCGGCACATGGCGAGTGTTTGACGCTCACTCTGTTTTCATGTCGGCCCAGAAGCAAGCTTTCTGAAGAAATGCCCATTGTAAACCATAGACTCTACTTAGAGTAAAATGTAAGAACCAAATGAGAAAATCCTATTCTAAGCTTCAGTGGTCAGGTTCCCTTCTGCAAGCAAATGCTAGACTGGGGGCTAAAGGAATTTACAAGCACCCCAAAACTACAGACTGATAGCAGTGAGAGCATTAGCCTGACCATCATGCTAATAAAATGATGGGGTTTTTTTAAAGCATTTTTTAAAGCATTTTTAAGTATAAGCTCTTTATTCCTCCACTCTCAGGAAGTACATATGTATTTCTCCTCATACTTCTGTGCTCGCATTCCTGTAAGATGAATTCTTGGAGAGGATACCGCTGGGTGTCTGAATTGTATCTGCTACGTGTCACCAGATCGTCCCCAACAGGCGTGTGGCCCAGCGAGAGAAACCCTACCAGTGAGGAGCAAACCAAAAGCACATTTTCTTACTAGATAAAAAGAAATGTAGGCAAATAACCTGAAAAGACGCTAGGTTGCCGGTGGCATCAAGTATTGATGAGGCTCAAAGAATGAGATTTTTAGAAATATGTATTCACTCCGTAATGTCCGTTGACGTCTGTCACATGCAGGTTCTGCACCCGCCTTGGGGTTGCACGGACAGACCAAGCATGGCCTCTCAGCGAGGGGTCTCTGCCTGGCGGTGAGGCCCGGGTGTGCCAGCCAATGCTGGCAGTGAGGGCGGGCCCGGGGGATGCACTCCATCCTGCGTGGGGGAGAAGCGAGCGAGTCCAGAAAAGCTTCTGAGTCGTGACCCCTGAGCAAAGGCTCCAAGGTCAAGAGGGAGATGGATAAATAACATGTAAGGGGCTCATATTATGTAAGGAACTTGCCCGGCACAACAGCTTAGCTGCTTGAAATGCTGTGCATTTGAGTGCCTAGAATGTACTCTCCTGCACCATATAAAATACTAGCCAGAGGAGTGCATGGAACTTAAGACAATGTATTTCCACATAAACACTCATTTCCTTTTCTTCCTGCTGTAATTCGCTTTTGCGTGTGTTGCTTCTCCACAAATAGGAAAGCGTATGACTCCGGAGGTTAGGGTATGTGGTATAGTAAGTAGGTGAAGAATATGGACTGTGGTCAGAGTCTAGGCTCCAGGTTACCAACTGAGCAGAGTGGACAGGTCGCCTCTTTGAGTCTCCCTTCCCTTAACTGCTTCATGGGGATAAATGCAATGTCTGTCCCTGGGTTGTCATGAGCATCTAATGGGTCCATGGCTTTGGAACCATCATGGGACCCTCCCTGAGCTCTCCCATCTGTGTTTGCAGATGACTGACTCTGTTTCCCTCTAGTGGTTAGCATAGCACTTTGCACAGAGTAGCGGACCACGATTTCCAGGGAAAACCAGCCTAAGGGAGGTTCATTGGTTCAGATGTTTGTTAGTGACTTGACTGAAGACAGCCTTGCTATTCATGTTCATAGAAGGGCCCAGGGTTGGGACTTGTCAGCTAATACGGATGACCCAATCAAGATCCAGGAGTGTCTATGAGCCAATGAAACCAACAGAGTAAAATTCAGTGGGACTCTGCCGGGAGGCAAAGGACAGTCTCTTGCAGAATCTGGCTCCCTTCTGGGGACGTGACCACCGTCCTCAGCAGATGGCCGGCCAGCACCAGCTCGGACCTGGCAGGCAGGCTGGTGGGGATGCAGAGAGCACCAGCTGGGACATGGGTCACCTGGGTTCTGGTCTTGACTGCTGACAGTGGCTTCTGTGGTGGAAAAGTTCCTTCTCTCGGCCAGTTTCTTGCCTTTATCTGTTTGCATGTTTCTTCTCTTTTAAAGTGAATTTACACAAGGTAATTGTAAGGCTTTTTCGAGCTGTCCTCATTGGGGACTGTGTCAGGGCATCTAAATTATTTCCTATAAGCACACTGTTGTATGCTTCACCATGTACAGGCTCGCCTGTAAGCCACACTTGTGCTTACGAAGTCTAGCCTTGACGTTTCTGTCCATAGCTCGGCTGCGTTTGGCTGGCCTTCACAGCCTCTGGTCTCCCCTTGACTGAGTCTGCCTGCGTAGATCCTGTGGCTTTCTGCCCTCTTCCCCTTCCAGAACTGAACTTTGTGGTAGCCTTGGTTCGGGTTAGTTGCAAGCACCGCACCCGTGAGTGCCTGCTGTGGGCCGTGCATAGGGGCTAGCCCCACAGATGAGTCTGCCTCACTCCCAACTCCCAGCTCCAGGGGAGACTGTGCAGAGGAAACAGAACCCCTCATTACGGTGTGGATCTCATAGGGCACCTGCTGTGGGTGACGGCAGTTGAGGGGAGCAGGGCCACGCGGATGTCAAGAAAGACATGCTTGTGTCTCTCCTCTCATCTTTGTGACGAAATCCGCCTGAGCAGCTCCCCGGCTCCTCTGCTTCCCGTGCAACATTGGCCATGAAGCATCGCCGCAGCTTCTCCCAGTGCCCATCCTTGTGACACAGAAGGAGCTGTGTGATTTAGAAATCTGTGTTGACTGGGTACTGTGAAACGTCAGTCCTCAGGAGCCCTCTGGCGCTGAAGCCAGCTGCAGGAAGAATTCATTGAAACCTTTGGAAAGATCAAGGTTGATATTTTTAAGAAAAACATGAAAGCGTCCAATTAAGAAAATGAAATGCTAGGTGATTTGCCCATCAGAACTAGACCCTGTTTATCTCCTATTTTTATAAAGCCGGAAAACCTGAATCTTGGAGAAGGGAAGCAGGTGTCCTTGGGTGCCACAGCCAGATCCTTTGCTGTTCCAACCAGGGTCTTTTTCCCAGTCTCAACAGTCCAGACCCCCAGGTGGTTTGAATCCTCAGGGCAGCCATGTACACTTGCACAGGTTGGCTATTGCACCACTCTCAGGAATACTAATGACAGCATAAATATCAGTGAGTCATGTTTGTAGAATGGCAGTCAAGGATCTTGAGGGAGAGGTGCTGTTTGGACTAGGCATGCGTCTGATAATCGCTCTAGAAGGCCCCCTCCCTCTTCCCTTTGCTGTTGCAGGTTCCCTATGTTTCCCTGACTCCCCTAAGACTCCCCAGGTTCCCTACGTTTCCCTGACTTTCCTTCTTCTCAAGAGCTCTGCCCTCAGCCGTGCCAAGGCCAGCCCATCAGCCCCACCCACTCCCATCGCTCATGCCATCCCCGACCCTCCCACGGTGCCTCCGAGCACAGCCTGGTTCCATTTCTTCCACACTTTTCCAAATTCCAGGGAGCTGGTCAGGGTGCCGGGAGTAGCCCGGTCAGCCTGCCCTCTCTTCTGCCCACACCCATTGTTCTAGGGCAGGTTGGTCCAGTGTCGCAATCACCCTGGAGTATTAGAGAGTCCATCTGCACGGTGCCTGGGGTAGAGGGCGTGGTGTTTTTGAGTGGGCTCCCTTCTGGGTCTCCGAGGGTGGGGAGCAAACTGCTGTGCTCACCACAGTCTGTGGGTTTAGAACAGGAATTTAGCTTAGACTGTTTGAACATCTGGCCTCAGGGAGAGAGCATTCAGCTGAAGCATGCGTGGTAGTACCGAGCCCCTCTAGGGTTCCGTGAAAAAAGTGGAGTCTGGAGCCAGTGAGAAGCGCTATTGCACATGGTGGTGGAACCTCTTGGAAGGATGCTTCCAGCGCCTTTCTTGTAATGTTGTCGATGCTTGTGAATACAGACTGTACTGAAAAGGCGATTTCCTCCTCATTCTGTCTTGATAGCTCATTTTGGAGACCATAATTCTTCCATTCATCATCCGGGCTATCTTTCCGATAGTCAGTTTATCCCAGATCAGAACGATGACTTTTTAACGAAGGTGGAATCCCTCCATGAGCAGCACAGGTGAGAGGAGGGCTGGGGTGGCCTACTTTGGGAACCGCGGTTGGGCATTTCAGACCTCGTGTTCCCATAGGTTTGATGTGTTCACTTCCTTTTGTTCATGAGACCTCTTTTAAGCTAGCGGGGGTCTGTGAACCTTTGCGCTGTTATGATAGCAGATATATTTGGCATAACTAGCATTTCTGTAAAGTGCAAAATCCAGTAAGAGTTTAAGGGGGATTTACAGCATTCTTTTTTTAGGACGTCGTTAAAATCCGTTAATTCCTAGGGGGAATGCCCTTTTTAAACCTGACCGCCCCACAAATTGACCTACCAGGCCGACCTTTGAACGGTTGACCACACTTAATAAAATGGGCGGCTCCTTCAGGTGTCGCCAACAGGCAGATGGATGAATGCCGCCAGGCTGTGTGAATCTCACGTCCTTTCTGGGCTCAGGTCATGAAATGGCATTCGTTCCAGAAGGGAGCACCGGTTTCCCTCGGCTGCCTCAGGCCAAGCCTGCACTCTGGCAGTCGTGCCTGCTTCTGGCGCCCTCCTCATCCTTTGCCTCATTTTATTCCAAGTCGCAGTGTAGGATTAAACTGTAGGACTGTAGAGTCCGGGTCGGGTAAGGACCCTCCCGACCGGGAAGGCCAGGTCTCCAGGGCCCTGCCATTCTTGGGAAGGCTGGAAAAACAAAGGCCAGGCAACCAGCGTCCCTACTAAAAGGCACTGCCAATCCTCCCTCCCAGAACTGTTTCCCAGGCAGAAGCCAGCATCCTAAAATAGTACAGTGACGTTTGAGAGTTTGAGGCTGCCGGAAGAATAGATAAAGGTGGAAAGACCTGAAGAGCACCTATCAAGTGAGCCACTTGGCACAAGGAAGGTGGGAATTTCAAAGGGTGGCTGTCTTCTGTATCTGAGGACTGAGTAAGAAGTATTTAGTAAAGGACCGAGCAGGCTAGACAAAGTCCTCTTCAGTAGACAAGAAAAAGACCTGCTTTAGTAGAATTCAGGGTCAGACTCTTTAAGATTAATAATAGAAGACATTTAATGACGGGGCAGAAATGTTACCAACTTGGAGGGGATTTTTGTTTTAAAAATTGGAGTTCTATACTCTACTGATTGGGAAACTCTGCGTCTTCTCTCCTGTAGTGGGCTAAAGCAATCAGAGGCTGAATCTTGCTTTATCAACATAGCACGGACCCTCGACTTCTATGGAGTGGAGCTGCACTGTGGTAGGGTAGGTACCCTGGACCCAGGTGGGTTCAAAAAGTAACTTCCAGAAGTTTGAAAACTTCTCGAAACGGCCTTTTCCGGTATAGTAAAAAAAGACCTTTTTCAACAATATTCAGAATGTTTATAAAGTAATGTTGAGTTTGATTGGTTATTTATCCAGTAGCTTTTTTCATGTTTCATGTTTCCTTGGGGCAAGGGGTCATGGGGATTAGAAATGAGTAGTTTTTGTAAGATGATTTCTCGTTATGGTTAAAGAAGCAAAAGGTGTGTATATCCATTTTCCAAGTGATACTTAATAGTGAGCCCAGGTTTTTACTGTTTCATCTCCGTGCTGCTCAAAATACCGCTAACTGCTCAAAATGATAGCTTTTAAAAATCATAATGGTATGATCATGCAAACCAATAAATATTTTAAATTGATTGTGCCCTTTTAAATAAAACTGACTAATATCCATCATCTACTGAGCACTTCCTATCTGCCGGGCACTGTGGCTTGCTTATTTCCCACAGTAATGCCATGAGGTGAGTATTATCATTACCCCCATTTTACAGATGGAGAAACTGACACTCAGGGACTTCTCAAAGGTCACATAGCACAGAAGTAGCAGCTTCCGTACATAACCCCTATACTGCCTAATTGGTATCTGACCTTTATATTTTCTACCAGTAATTGGCCCACATCATATCCGAAAGGAAGTAAATATTGGTTAAACACCTAATAGGTACTAGCCGTTATTCAAGATGCTTTTCCTGAGACCCCAAGTTCTCGTTTAAAGATTATACCAACCCTGTGAAGTTGGTATGCTAATCATCCCAATTTGCAGTGAGAAGATGGAGGCTCAGAGGGCGCCTGGGTGGCTCAGTTGGTTGGGCAACTGCCTTCGGCTCAGGTCATGATCCCGGAGTCCCGGGATCGAGTCCCATATCAGACTCCCGGCTCTGCGGGAAGTCTGCTTCTCCCTCTGACCTTCTCCCTTCTCATTCTCAGTCTCTCGCTCTGTAATAAATAAATAAAAATCTTAAAAAAAAAAAAAAAAGAATATGGAGACTCAGAGAAATTGAGCAAATGACCAAACTTTACATCTATAGAATATTTTTGCAATTCATAGACACACTTTCATCTCTTTTGTGTCCCTTCAATCCTGTAACTGTGTGATAGGCGAGTTACGACCTAAGTAATAAAGTAGGAAAAATATATGAGATCAACTTTGGAACTTGGTGGTTAATTTTTATTACATTTGCGAATAACAATTTGTCGTAGAATGTTGTGGAGAACTTTCGGTGGTGATGAAGTGGGCTTTCTATGTGTCTGAGTTGATCTGTGCTCTCCCCACCACCTGTGTCCCATGAGCAACTTCAGGCCAGTTGATTACCTGCCTGGCTAACACCTCCCAGGGGATCGGAGGGAGTTGAGTTACCTTTGGCCATGCTAAAGACCATGCTGGGTCCTCTGAAAACCCCTAAATATCAATAACCTGATACCACAAAGTTCGTTCCACAGTAGTTCAAAAGCTGCAATGGGTCCCAGCGACCCTCCAGGGCAGCCTTCCTACTTACGGCGACTCCGCCACCAGGCTGTTTCCGTCCTGTGGCTTCACCAGCTCCACACGTGGCCTCATGCTTGTGGCAAGCGAAGAGGAAGCTGGAGGGTTGCACAGCACCTCTTAAATGGTTCAGCCCAGAAGAGACCCATCGATTCTCCTAGAATGTTCACCACGACTAGTCACATGACCCTGCCTTCTACACGTACAGAGGGGGAATGTGGGCACAGCGTGGGAATTTAGTGAACAGTGACCATCCCGAGAGGAGCTGCATGGGATTTCAGTTGGGTGCCCAGTAGTGAATGTTCTTTGGGCTTTCGCCTGTATCAGCACTGTTTTCTTTGGCTAGTTTCTCTGATTCCCTGTGTTTGCATCACTGTTCACAAGTGATTTGTCCCGCCGCATCTTGGGAGGCAAAAGGGAATGAGAGTTTATTACACCTGCCGCATGGTCTGTAATTTCAGCCCGATAAAAACCCTTGGAGAGGTGGCTTTGATAATCCTTATTGTACAAAAGGGGAAAAAATGAGGCTCAGGAGCCCAAAATAGCACAGTTAGTAAGCAGCAAACCTAACGTTCACACTCAGTGATAACTAAGTCAGACTGTGCTCCCCCTTTTTAATATAATTACAAGAATCTGATTGGGTATATTGCGATATAGATGACTCAGGGGAAGGAACCGTTTTATTTTTAAATTTTACTATACTCACCTTGTTCTCAAATGAATTTGAACCTTATATTCGCTCTGTCTTCCATATTTTCATTATCTATGGCAATGCATAGCACATAGGCTCTTAATGAAGGTTGAGTGTATTGGATTTATAGGCAATATTTATTTGTTCGTTGGATTTAAAGTCAGCAGTCCCACACTTCATGACAACAGATAGGTTACGCCTTTCCAGTGATGGGTGTGGAGATTGGTGGAAAGCTGTGCAGAGGGCGAGGCCTCCTGATGCTGGCATGGCATCTGATTGTTGCCAATGTACAATTATTGGATGCTCATGTCAGGAGGCTGCGACATGATGAGTGGGCCTGCCTGGTAACTCTGAGCCCGTGGGCCCCAGCTGTTGTTCTCAGGCATCGTGGGTTCACTTTAGAACAGTCTGATGACAAGTACTTGGATCTGAAGTGTCCTGTGCCTGTTTTCTGTAAGATTTTCCCTTTGGAGTGTATACATACTGCTATTTATAAAAGCATGGGTGCTTGAGTGACCAGAGGGCATCAGCATGACTGCGACACGCCGTGAATCTGAGCTCTTCCCTTTTCCAGGATCTGCACAATTTAGAGCTAATGATTGGGATTGCTTCTGCGGGCATCGCCGTGTACCGAAAATACATTTGCACAAGTTTCTATCCTTGGTAAGTGCGAACCGCTTCTAATTATTTTCTGAATCATGCTTTAAAAATATGCTGAACAAAAGAAATGTTGTCTCTAATTTTAAATGTTTATTTCTGAAGGCAGGATGGAGACTTTACCCCCAGGTTTTTCCCTCTGACCTGTGTGGTTGGCCCAGATTCAGTACTTGGGCTAAGTAAGCTGGGTTTTCACCAGCATCCCCTTCCCCCAGTCACTGTATGGTTTGGGATACTCTGTGGAAACGTGGATAAAATGGTGCAAGGCAGGTTTTGGAGTTAAGGAGTCCTGAGCAGTGCACTGGCCAGAAGTCAGAGGACTTCCTCTGGGCAGGAACTGTATTGTCAGTGTGGTTCCTTAGTTATTAGTTGGGCTTTGACCAAGTGTTCAGCTTGAATCCTCACAGGCAGTGCTTTCCAAGGCTTTGTGGTGCAGGACTTGAGAGCACAGGCTCAGATCCACACATTCCTAGTTGGATGATCTTGAGCATTTAGGTGAGGTCACTGAGCCTCAGTTTTGCCATCTGAAAACTGGGTTTCAGATGGGTACAATCCTACATTTCAGGCACGCATGGGTGGCTCAGTCATTAAGCCTCTGCCTTCGGCTCAGGTCATGATCCCAGGGTTCTGGGATCGAGCCCCGCATCGGGCTCTCTGCTTGGCGGGAAGCCTGCTTCTCCCTCTCCATTCCCTCTGCTTGTGTTCCATTTCTTGCTGTGTTTCTCTCTGTCAAATAAATAAGATCTTTAAAAAAAAAATCCTACATTTCAGGACCATTGCAAGGCCTAGTTGAGGGACTGCTAGCAAAGCTTTTAGCAGGGGAGTTGGTAAATAAAAATGCTGTCTATAGGGGCTATCATCGTGTTCTTATGCAAACAATAGAGATGCTGCTTGACACACGGCCGGTAAGTACCAGAGCTGGGATGTGGACCAAGTCTGTCTGGCGGCTGTCCGTCCTTCTTCTGCTCTGCACTGCCCTCAGCTGTCCTCCCCAGGCACACACCAGCCCAGGCAGAGCTGTGGCCTCACCAAGCAGCTGGCTGCAAAGAGAGCACATGGCTGGTGGTTCATGTTATTTCAAAGTTACATCATAATCCAGCAGCCCCTATGTGATACTCAGCTTCGGTCAGCTCCTCGGCATCTGGCTGAGGCAACAGGCTGCCGCCATTCCTACCCTGAGGTAAACTCGGGAACTCATGATCACGGAGCAGAAGACACACGTTGAGAGGTGTCAGCTGCCCCCCGGCTATCCCTGAGTGCGTTCTGTGTGCTTTATCTCTTGCAGGGTGAACATTCTAAAAATTTCTTTCAAAAGGAAAAAGTTCTTTATACATCAGCGACAAAAACAGGTGAGTTATGTCTACACTTGCTTTGTTTCTTGTGTTTGTAGCCACTTCAGCCATTAGTTCTGCGGCAGGTGAAGGCAGCTGGCCGTATGTGTGACTGGAGAGAAAGAGCTCGGCGTTCGCTGTGCAGAAAATGGAAGTCAGAGTCCAGAGTTCCCTGTAGAATTCACTGCTTCTCAGGTTGGAGACGTAACTTGCTTGGGAGTCAGTGACGATGCGTTTGGCTCATCAATGCTCCACCTCCACTGACTAGCTGGGCAGGTTCCTTAAGGTCCCCCAGCCCAAGCTACCTTGTTCCAGCAATGCAGTAGTGCCTGCCTCTCGGGGAATCCAGAAGATTCAGTAAAAGAGCACTGGTCAGAACACTTGGCATGAGCCCACACAGGTGGCAATAAATGTCAGCAAGATCAGGTTCTTCCCTTGATGTATTTCAAATGCATAGTAAGGGCGCCGGGGTGGCTCAGTCAGTTGAGGGAGTCAGCTCAGGCCATGATCTCGGGGTCCTAGGATTAAGCTCCATGACGGGTTCTGCGCTCTTTCTCTCTCTCAAATAAAATCTTTAAAAAAATAAAGTAAAATAAAATGCACAGTAACCTTCACATGTGTCTCGTAAGAGGAGACCACAGCTCTCCAGATGACTCTGGCTGAAGAAGAGGACTTGAAGGTATGGAAGCTGAGGCTCCCACAGCTGCCCGGAAGGAGCTAGAATTTGAATCGGAGACGCCTGCTCTTCCCACGACCCCACACTCTGTCCTGTAATGCTCTGTGTTTTTCACCTACTGTCACTATGTTCATTTCCCAGGGTTTCAGAGATAATATGTTCTTAAAATGGCTTCACCTAGCATGGAATGAGGACACCAAAGGACACATGGAAATGAGGACAGTAAAGCTCAGAGCAAACTGGGACTAGAATCTGGGTCTCCTGACCCCCCCCATTGCAAGATTGAAGGTGGCCCCAAAATGTACGAGATGGTAATTTAGCATGAAAACAGAAAACTTAGATAGGATAAAGGTCAAGAAAATAATTAAAATGATGATATGTGAGCACTTGATTTAACTCCGTGCTTGGGGGACAAATTAAGAAATCCAAAGGCTTATAAAGTCTCAAGTTTCAGGTAAATGGAAGAGTATTTCTTCAGGAGAGATTTTCCCAGAGTTAATTTTTGAAAGAAATGTATCACACAGTCTTTTTCTGGTTGCTCCAAATATATCCAACCCAGGAATGTAAGCACATTTGAAATCAGAGTCTTCATGAAGGATAACAAGTGATGATAAAGCGTAGAGTCAGGGGATGCCCGGTGGCTCAGTCCTTAAGCGTCTGCCTTCCACTGGGGTCATGATCCCAGGGTCCTGGGTTCGAGCCCCTCATCGGGCTTCCTGCTCAGTGGGAAGCCTGCTTATCCGTCTCCCACTCTCCCTGCCTCTGTTCCCTCCTCGCTCGCTGTCTCTCTCTGTCAAATAAATAAATAAAATCTTTTTTTAAAAAAAAAGAAAGTCAAAAAAAAAAAAGTAGAGTCAGGTCATCTTTACTGCGTTAATAAGCCGGTTGAGAGAGCCTCCCCCCACCCCCGACTATTCCTGTAACCCTGGCTTGTGGCCTCGGGCATTTGGAGGCTGGTTTTCCGCCGTCTGTCGCATCTAGCCCCCGACGACTGACGTGGGAGTCAAGTCCCTGTGAGCCTTCGTCTGTGCAGATGAAACCTCTACTGTGTTTTTCCTCCCAGACCGAATCCAGGGAACATATCGTGGCCTTCAACATGTTAAATTACCGATCTTGCAAAAACTTGTGGAAATCCTGTGTCGAGCATCATACGTTCTTTCAGGCAAAGAAGCTACTACCTCAGGAAAAGAATGTTTTGGCTCAGTACTGGACTATGGGCTCTAAGAACCCCAAAAAGTGAGTATTCTTGAGGGACGGAATCCACGGTGGACTGAGATGTACATATGTCCCATTCGCCGCCGCCGCTGGGGAGGGCACATCCTCAGGGGAAGGGGATGCCAGCAACCCCAAGGGGAGCTGTGCGGCTGCGAGTGTCGCCAGGGGGCAGCAGCGTCTCCTTCTGCGTGCACTCCACCGCTGCCCCTATCCCCTCCCTCCTTTCTGCCTCTGCAACTCCGCCGCCCTGCGAGCATCCAGGCAGCCTGAATTACAGCTAGTACCACGCCGTGTCACAATAAGGGACTCTGAGGGTCGTCGTGCTCCTAACAGTCTCTCCCACAGAATGTTAATTCCATACAGTGCTCCCGAATAATGAATGAGGGGAAATAAAGGTTCCCAGAGTCAAGTGACTTTGGGATAGACTACATATCACAATGACAAAATCACAGTAATCATGAAAACTGGCAATTGAGTGTCTACTTTGGACCGCGCCGTACTTAATTATATTTAAATTATATTAAATCCTATGTGTAATAATATCTACAGGAACGATAATCAGAATATTTAATGAGTAGTGCGGTGGAGGAAATTACTCTTCTAAAATGTTAACTTTAGAGTGTATTTCCTAGGCTAAACCTGCAGTTTATATTTTTGTGTATTTATTCTAAGACTGCCCTCTCAGTATAAGATCCAGCAGAAATGATCAAGTTACTGTAAACAGTTTGAAAAAACTGTTTTCATAATTTTGCATTGTTGTTGATGTGGCTGCTACTAATGAAACAGGGCCCCCGCCTAAGCCATTATCTGATATGTGGGACTGGATTAGGCAATTCCAGGGACATTCCTATCATGTTGGTAATCATTAGGTAGCTTTTTTTTTCAAGAGTTTATTTATTTGACAGAGAGAGGGATCACAAGTAGGCAGAGAGGCCGGCAGAGAGAGAGGGGGAGCAGGCTCCCTGCTGAGCAGAGAGCCCGATGTGGGGCTCGATCCCAGGACCCTGAGATCATGACCTGAGCCCAAGGCAGAGGCTTTAACCCACTGAGTCACCCAGGCGCCCCATCAGGTAGCTTTTTATAGATTCAATAAGCAGTGAATTTCTGTTAGTATCAGTGATAGTATTTATGGTGTTAAGTGTTCTCCCTCAGCTTCTGATGAACCAAGACCAAATTTATTTTCAAAGTTTCCAGCTCCTATAATATTATCTAGTATTTGATACATTCAGTGGCTCCTACTGAACATGTCACAGACACAACTTTATGGGAATTTGCTCTTCACTTTAGTTGGACCTAAGCCTTCGGGCTGGCTAACAGGACTGGATAGTGAGCAAAGTTCTCAGGACTTTGCTGAGAAGACTGAGTTCAAATCCTGCCTGTGTCGCTTTTAATTTGAATTTCCTCATTTCTGTAAAATACAGCCAACAGAGTGGGGAGTGAGGTGGGCAGGTTCTGGTTACCCATTGTGAGAGAATAAACAACCCCTATTTTGGTGCCGTAAAACACCCATCTGGGGGCACCCGGGTGGCTCAGTCCGTTAGGTGTCCGACTTGATTTCAGCTCGTGTCATGATCTCAGGGTCATGGGATCATGTCCCATGTGGGGCTCCACACTCAGCGTGGGGTCTGCTTGTCCTTCTCCTTCTGTGCCTCCCCCACATGCATGTGCTTTCTCTCTCTCTCTCAAATAAGTAAAATCTTTAAAAACAAAAACAAAAACAAAACAACCATTTTTCTGTTCTGTCTCGAGATTTTGTGGATCGAGAATTTGGGGGGAGCCTGGCCAGCCCCCTCTTCTGCTCCACGGCATATAGACGGGTTTCTCAGCGATAGGCAGCTGGTGGCTAGGCTGGGCTGCAGATCTAAAAGGGCTGGGTTCCCGTACCTGATGGGATGTTTGGAAGGCTGGACCCGCCTGGACCCCTTACCTCGCTCTGTCCTCAGGGCCTCTTCACGTGCGCTCTCTGGCAGGGTGGCTGGATGTTTTGTGCAGAAGTTCAGGGCTACGAGGGCAGAAGCAGCCGGTCGTCTTCAGGGCCGGGCCCAGAACTAGCACTGCTACTCTCAGTTAGAGCAGTCCCAGGCCAGCCCACGGCCAAAAGTCTGAGAGCTTGAGCCATTTTTAACCTGCCACTGGGGGTCATTTAGCGTATCAGTGATTCTCGGGGGCACTGGTCAGCAGTTCTTCACTACGAAGACCAACTTCATTGTATTGCAGATTTTAGCCCTCACTGTGGCCATTTTATAGATGAGAAAATTGAGGTTAGCTTCCATGATTTTCCCAACTCTAGAGCTACACCTACATATTTGCATGTGGGGCCTCCTCATAGAGGTTCTACATAAAAGGAAGTTGTTCAGAATTTTGCAAGCATGAGGGACAATGGAACACTTCCCCCCCCCAAAGAGTATCTGTTAATAACCTGTGACACATACTTTGGGGAACTATGACAGTAAACTTTTAAATCCTCTTTCTCCCTTTGTTCTGAGGCAATGTTCTCAATCAATGCTAATTTGCTTTCTAATGTAGATTCTCTTGGTGATGCTGCTGTGAACATTTTGATCAGGGTCACTACGATATTTCTTACTGTAAATTAGTACATTGATATTTTCGGGAGGGTTTCATGTTCTTCTGGGGCTTCTTGTCCTCTTTTTGTTTGTTTGGCTTATTGGTTTTAGGCTGCAAGGAAAAGCATGGAACATTTTGATAAGACACTAAAACATTGTTTAAAATGTAGGAACGGTGTGGGGCTCCTGCGGGGCTCAGTCATTGGGCATCTGCCTTCGACTCAGGTCATGATCCCAGGGTCCTGGGATGGAGCCCTGCATCGGGCTCCCTGCTTGGTGGGGAGTCTGCTTCTCACCCCCCACTGCCCCTGGTGGTATTCTCTCTCTCACTGTCTCTCTCTCTCTCTCTCTGTGTCAAATAAATAAATAAAATCTTTAAAAATAAATAAATTATAGGACTAGCATAACTGAGTTTCCTTTAACGTGCCCTCAAACTCCATCCTTTCAAAGAATTCATTCCTTGAGGGGTCTAGATAGCTAAGATTTAAATTCCCTAGGTATAAATAAAACACGAAAGTTAGCTTCAGGGAGGCCTGTTCATACAGCACGGGGCGAGGAGCTCCACCACTGGAGCATCTTCTCGGGTGTTCTTTCAGAGAGTTATCTGTGATTTATAGCTAATGGCTTCTGCCAGCTCGGATGACCAAAAGCACCTTCCTGGAAGGATGGTTCATGTTTGTGTTCACGCCATTGTGAGTGACGTGAAAATTCCTTGAAGTTACTTGAACTGTATTTGCGTTATCCTGAACATGCCTTCTCATCTCGTGATAAGGTTTGGTTATATTCCGAGAGCCACGTTACCGTGTACCGTAGCCGTAGGGCCCAAGAAGAGATTTTCACCAGAAGCCGAGAAGGCACAAGGGTGGGCCAGGACAGAGTGGGACCACTCTGGACCTCGTACCTCTGCTCCTCGTAACCTCAGCCGTCGTCTCTCATCCAGGAGCTAGCCAGCCCTCCACCAGGGAGGGAGCGTGGTTATACTTTCTTTGATGGTGTCATTTCTTGTCGAACACGTCCGTCCGTGTAGAAAGTGAACCTTGCTTCTGGTTTTTCAGGTCTGTAAATAACCAGTATTGCAAAAAGGTGATTGGAGGGATGGTGTGGAACCCAGCCATGCGGAGATCATTATCGGTGGAGCACTTAGAGACCAAGAGCCTGCCTTCTCGGTCCCCTCCTATCACTCCCAACTGGTACGTCCTCTTTTTTTTTTTTTTTTTTTTTTTTTACTACCCACCAGGAAGCACTGTATCTCTCTTAAAAACTCAGCTTCCTAAGTTTTCCCAATATAGGTGGCCCACAATCGAGGCTTATGTCGCACGCTCGGCTCTGGTGGAATGAACAGTTGACTGTTTTCGTGACACACGCAAGCCTCGTTAAGCATTTTCCTTAGAGTGTGTTGCTGGGGTGATCTTTTTTAAAAAAGTTATTTGGTCTGAATTGGAGAACGACAGCCTACTGAAATGCCCCCCTTGGAATTAGAGTGCACACTGGCATATTAATGTTCTGGGCAGTTCTGTGATAAGGAAGCACACTCCTTTAGCACACTTGCCGAAAGCCACACAGCAGCCGCTGCTGTCGGAGCTTCACTTCATCTGTGTTCCGTTAACATCGCACAAAATACACTTTGGGGAAACCTAGTAAAGGGTTGCCGGGTAGGGGGCGTGGCCCCCAGCAGCAATAGCAGACACACGTGGGGAAGTAGTCCACCAGCGTGTAAGAGCGTGGCTTTAAAGGAGGAAAGGGGCAGTTGGCCAATTGTGAAGGACATTGTGTAGCCACATCACCCAGCCTCAGGTTTGGGCTCTCTTGTGAACGCAGAAGTTTCTTTATTTCTCTGGTCTCAGTCTTCCCGTCTATCAAAGGGTTCAGAAATCACCACGAATGATTTAACAGTGTACAAGTGCTTTGTAAATGGAAAAAAAAAAATCAAGTGGAATTCTGGTTGTATTAGAATCTTCCTCGGAGGCATCAGGCCAGTTTCGCGAACGCGTCCCGAACAAGCAGGCATCGTCCGCAGGAGGGGAAACCGAGCCAGAAACATTGCCCCAGCTCCATGCTGGAATGAAGAGCATGGCTTTGTATGAATGTCACAAAAGATGCAGGTAGACCTGTAAATGCCCAAGGAGAGACCTACTAGGACTAAGGGAGACTCCAGCAGGCACAAAACGGGGCTGCTGTACAGGGCCGCTGGCCGGAGACCTCCCCCCACCCCAGCCGCCCGGGGCCAATGGTCTCGGCAGAGATGCTGATGATATTTAGTGTTAGAAATCATAGCATGACTGAGTAGATTGGTTTCTTGGTTTCCCAAGATTTAGGCACTTCATCCTAAAGTGGTAGATCTATGTTGTAAAGTAGCAGCTTATTTTGTCTGGAAGCCTCTGGGGCAGTGATGCCAGGGCCCCGGAGCGAAGGCCCAGGACAGCATCCAGGAGGACAGCGGGGTTTGATGTCGCCACACCCGTGGCCTGGAGCTCTTACTGCTATTTATAGGTCCCCTCCTGAGGAGTCACGAGCCTTTCTCCCCAACTCCGGACACAGCATTATTGATTATCTGGGTCCCGGGGGGAATGGGAATAGCGGAAGCCCTGACAGTGCCCAGGAGACATGGCTAAGGAAGAAGAAGGTGGAAAAACGGAGAGAAAATAGAAGGCTCAGCAGGCTGGGATCACCCACTGCAGGAGCTGATGCCCAGGGGCCGCGCCAGGCGTCTGGAGAACATTGCTTCATTTGGTTCATTCTCAGGAGCGGGTAGGTACAGCTGAGGCCCAGAGAGGTGGTATGAGTTGCCTCAAGCCACACAGCAGCCGCTGCTGTTGGAGGAACAGGGTGGTGGTGCCATGCCTGTCTAATAGGGTATACAGGCTGTATTTTTTTTTAATTTATTATTTATTTGACAGAGAGAGACACAGAGAGAGAGGGAACACAAGCAGGGGGAGCGGGAGAGGGAGAAGCAGGCTCCCCGCCGAGCAGGGAGCCTGATATGGGGCTCGATCCCAGGACCCGGGATCATGACCCTCGCCGAAGACAGCTGCTTAACCAACTGAGCCATCCAGGGACCCCCAGGCTGTATTTTTAAAAGCAAGCATTTTTGTACGCCTGGGTGGCTCAGTCAGTGAAAAGTGTGCCTTCGGCTCAGGTCATGGTCTCGGGGTCCTGGGATCGAGCCCTGCATCGAGCACCCTCTCCCTCTGCTGCTCCCCCTGCTTGTGCTCTCTTGCTTGCTTTCTCTATCAAATAAATAAGAATCTTTTTTTAAAATTTTATTTATTTATTTATTTGACAGAGAGAAAGAGATCACAAGTAGGCAGAGAGGCAGGCAGAGAGAGAGGGGGATGCAGACTCCCCGTTGAGCAGAGAGCCTGGTGCGGGGCCCGATTCCAGGACCCCAGAATCATGACCCAAGCCGAAAGCAGAGGCTCAACCCACAGAGCCACCCAGGTGCTCTAAATAAAAATCTTTAAAAAAAAGAGCAACCATTTCTCTTGGATTAAGTGAAATTCACATGAAGGGATGTAGTTGAAGTAAGGTTTTGGTTTTCCCAAGAACTGAATTTTGGCCTCTTTTTTTTAAAGATTTTATTTATTTATTTGACAGAGAGAGAAAGAACACGAGCAGTGGGAGTAGCAGACAGAGGGAGAGGGAGAAGCAGGCTCGCCGCCAAGCAGGGAGCCCAGTGCAGGGTTCGAACCCAGGACCCTGAGATCACGACCTTACCCAAAGGCAGACGCTTAACCAACTGAGCCATCCAGGCACTCCTGTATTTTGGCTTCTAAACCCTATACTTAATATTGGTGTTCGAATGAATCCAAAGAATTGATCAGTAGGCTGTACAGTCTGTTATTTGTGCATGGAAAGCTTGAGTCTTCCTAGAAGAATAATTTACTCTAAATCAACACTCACCACTTCCCAAAGGGCATAAATTAATCTCATCGGCCTGTTTTTATAGCTGAGGCTACCTCTCTGGGGGCTACAGCACAGGGCTGAGAGTCTCGAAGACTCATGTGGCCCTGGGTGGATCCCGGTGTGGTAATGGGTTAACCAGTTCTTAATTTCCAACAGCGTGAGCCAAGGCATCCTTAGAAAGGTCAGGGCACAAAGTTAGATCCCTGATGCCTGGTAAAGTTTTTAAGTGGAATTTGCTTTCAGCATTCACTCTCGACCTTTCCCCCCCACAGGCGAAGTCCTCGGCTCCGGCACGAAATCCGAAAGCCCCGGCACTCTTCTGCGGATAACCTTGCGAACGAAATGACCTACATTACAGAAACCGAAGATGTGTTTTACACGTACAAGGGCTCCCTGTCCCCCAAAGACAGCGAATCCGAGGTTTCTCAGAACCGAAGCCCGCACCGAGAGTAAGAAACATGTTCTCTTCTTCGTATCTGCTCATTTTGGCTGTTGAGGAATTTGCTCAGGCCCAGAGATGGCCATTTAAGTCAAGGGCTGTAGCCTGCCGCCAGCTCGGAGGCTGCCCTTCACCAGGATGACAGCATACATCAGACTGTCCCTGCCACCGCCGGGGGACAAGCTGTCTGCCTGGGGTCTCGAGCTTGGGCTTCTTTTTCTATATGACAGAGACCTACGCTCCATAGACGTGCTTGCTCTCTCGAATCATCTCCAGTTCTTGAGCAAAGCCCTGCTTAAATCAGTTGACGTTCCAGAGCTATAGATATCTTTAACCTTAGTAGAAGTATTTCTCTAGATTGCCTAAGTTTTAACTGCTGCAAGATTTCTAAATCGGGTGGAAATAGGCTTACTTGTACCCGTCCCCAGAAAGCCTTCTCAGACCCACAGTGTGCCCTCTGGGTTTTATGGGGCGAGGGGGTTGTTTTTGATGAATCATTAGTGTAAAGCAAAAACTTGCATAGACCTTCTCCTGCATTTTTGTTAAATTTTTGTCGACGGTTTGCGTTAAATTCTTTTACGTCCCCACTTTCCCTTTGTTAAATGGGACAGACTTCCTTCACATCTCAAGGCCGGGGGGGGGGGAAATGTCTTTCCCAAAGTTCTGGCTTGAGTTCTTTTATTATTCCGTAAGCGGTATCGAATTCACTAGTTCCCTTCTGTCTTGATTAGCAGGGAACCCAGAGCTCCCCAGTCAGCTCAGTTGCATGGGCTTCCCTTACTCCAGTTTCTGATAGAGTCCCTACTCTTTGTTTCCTTATTCATGGGTCTTATTTTTTTCTCTTAATGAATTCAGAGTCCTACCCTATCTATACATTTTAGAATAGGCGATCTCAAAATCAAGTTTTTGAAGTGGACAAGACCTAATCATAAATGACAGATATGAGAAGACCAAGCTCAACCATTAGGAAGTCAACCATAGATGTTCAGTATTGATTCTGTTTAAGTGCCATTCTATACCTGAAATCTGGGAACATAATGCCTCTCCTAATGGCACAGGATTAGCGAGAAGGCGCTTCAGTTAATCTGTAAATTTTTACCACTCTAGCTGCTAGGCTTAACACATTCATCGCATCCTGATTGGATTCTAGACATCGCAGGTGAATTGCAAATCCAGCTTCCCCTACCATGTGAGATTGTTTCCTCTCTGTTGTCTCTGACTGCAGCAAATGTGGTTTCCAGCTTATCTGTGTCCTTAACACCTCTGGTTAAATAATCCTCTGGTCACTGTTTCCTCTTGACCTGAGCTCAGATGATGCTTTTGTTGAAATGATCACTATCTCTTGCTCCAACTTGCTGCCCTGTTGAAGTGACAGTGTGCAAGGGTGTGAGTTCCTTTGTGTGACACCGTGGTTTTGCAAATCTAGATAAACAAGGCAAGAAGGCAGGGCTGTAGGATTTGAGCCGGTTTGAGTCGGCGATGGGGTTCTGTGGCTTTGGGGAAAGGAGAAAGAGGGTTTGGGAAACAGACCGAGGGCTCAGGGAAGCTCAGTCTCACACTTTCTATGTCAGCCCTTCCTCTTGTGGTTTGCAGTGGCATCATGGAATTGTGGACCATCCAGACTCCCGTGGTCCAGTGTAGTAGCCACTAAGCGTGTGTGGCCATTCAGATTTAAGTTATTTCACGTTTAAATCCCATTCCTCCATCATCCGAGCCTCATTTCAAGTGCTCAGGAACCACATGTGGGTAATGACTACCATACGGGACAGAACAGAAAGAGTACCTTCCATCTCACAGAGAGTGCTGTTGGCGGTACCGGTCAGTGCCGGGCAGAGAGAGACGGATTCTGTCTGGGGGGGTGTGGGTGTTTTCCAAGGCTCCGTGCAGTGCCGAGTGCACACCCTATGTACCCTTCGCTGCTCACGGAGGGAACTTCAAGGCGAATTAGACAAGTCTTTGCCGCAAGGGGCCTCCAGGTCCGTCGGACAGATATCATATTGTCAGCCTTCGTCACTGCATCTTCTAGCGCTTTGGGAAAAAGAAAGAGTTTGGGGAGCGATCTGAGGGTCCTGAGAAACCCAGATACGTGTGCCATGTCAGACTTTCCTACCCTGGCCTGCCACCCGCATCGTGGCATCACGTGGCAGCTAGACCTCCACAGCCCAGCGCAGAAGCCGCTAGCCACGTGGGGCTATTTACATTTACGTCCAGGGGCGCCTGGACGGCTCAGTCACTTAAGCAGCTGGCTCTCGCTCTCAACTCAAGTCTTGGTCTCGGGGTCATGAGTTCAAGTGCCGCATTGGGCTCCACACTAGGCGGGGAGCCTACTTTTAAAAAAAAATGACGTTCATTGACATTAGATTCAAAATTCACTTTCTTTCTTTTTTTTTTTTAATAAAAGATTTTTATTTATTTATTAGAGAGCGAGAGACTGAGAATGAGAGGGGAGAAGGTCAGAGGGAGAAGCAGACCCCCCGCAGAGCCGGGAGTCCCATATGGGACTCGATCCCGGGACTCGGGGATCACGACCCGAGCCGAAGGCAGTCGCCCAACCAACTGAGCCACCCAGGCGCCCCTCAAAATTCACTTTCTTAAGTCTTGTTTAATTCAAGTAATTTCAAGCCCTGCACACCCCTACGCATGGCCCATCAATTCTTTCTGAAACTCCTCCATGAGACCTTGTAAGATGTGTCGTCCTGGGGCACTTTTTATCTTGCGGCTAAATGTTCAAAGTAGCAAATAATGGTGATTCCAAGGTAGCCTTCCTTGTCGCGGCTCTGCTAGGTGTGACAGGAGACGCCTCGTGGAGTCCTGCCTACGGCCGTGCGTGGCCTATGGGGTGAGCAGGTGAAACATGGCAGGCCCTACCGCCTCGGGTGGGGGACCCCTGCCCTCCTGGCAGGAAGCTGCCTCCTGCTAGGTCTTCAGAGGCAGCTTCCCCCCGCCCCCAGGAGTCCAGGGGGCCCTCCGCTGCCCAAGGCAAGCAGGCAAGGTTGCTCTGTGCTTGATGAAAAGAAACTGGGGGTGGTTACTCGAGTGAGTATTTGTTTGCAGGGCATTTAAGAAACGTCTGGCATGTTTTAGACGGCCCGTTTGTGCTAAGGGGCCAAAAGAGGTATTCTGTCAGAGAAATCGGAGGAGTAATATCACGGTCTGGAGGGTTCCTTGTAGAAAGGAGAATTAAGTGTAACATTCTGTACCCAGGAAAACAAGAAGAAAGAAAAAGGGGGGAAAAGAGCAGATAGATTTGGGCTCTCAACCCAGAGCAACGCGCGGCTCAGGCTCCCCGAACGTTATCTTAGCGGGTGAGTCACCGTCCGGGTTGTTCCATATTTATAGCAGCACAACAAAGTTTATGATTATCGTTCTGGATCCTTGGCAGTTTGCTTTGTGCCCGAGTCAGCTGTAGGCTTTTGTTACTCCCAAGGTCCTCTCAGCCCTTCCGTGTCCCTCTGCTGGCTTCCAAGCAAAGTCCGAACTCCACAAGAAAGGAAGTTTCCTTCATGGGGAATAAAAGAAAGAAAAAAAATTTTTTTTTAAACCCACCACTCCCCACGACCCAGAACACGTGGGAGGGGAGGTTCCCTGAAGGAAAAGTGACTTTGCAGAGCAGAGCCTGGCAGAAAACCCAGTTGGGTGCACTGGAGGGTCGTATTTGAAGAACCTTTTTGTCATTGCTTTTTCACAGTTGCCCCGGCGGGTCCTCAGAGGGAGCGGGGTTCTATGTGGTGAGGCCTCGGTAGTTGCTGGCCTCTCTCTTCAGAGCCTGCCTTGTTCCAAGGGACACAGGGCGGCTGTCACTTTTGATCTCAGAACTCCGTGCAGACGACCACGTGAGTGCACTTGATGCTACTGAACTGTACACTCGAGAAAGGTTAGAATGGTCAATTCTGTAGTGTGTGTGTTTACCCACTGCTGTTAAACACTTTTAAAAAGAACTTCTGCAGGGGCGCCTGGGTGGTTCAGTCGTTAAGCGTCTGCCTCCGGCTCCGGTCATGATCCCAAGAGTCCTTGGATCGAGTCCCACATCAGGTCCTTATTAAATTAAAGAATTAAAATTATACTTTTAATTCTTCCCTGCTCGGTGGAAAGCCTGCTTCTCCCTCTCCCGCTCCCCCTGGTTGTGTTCCCTCTCTCGCTGTGTCTCTCTCTGTCAAATAAAATCTTAAAAAGAAAAAGCTTCTGCGCCTCGAGAGAGACTCTGAGAATGCCCCCTGGAGCCACATCGGCCGTGCCCGGCCTGGCCCTCTGCTCTCCCCGCCGGCGGTGCGGCAGCCTGTCCTGACGGTGGGCAGCCCCATCGTCCAGCCTGTGCAGGAAGCCTTGTCTTGGGCGCTGGCCCTGCTCGAGCCCCGTCGTCCGCAGACCCCTGCCCGGAGCTCCTGGAACAACAAAGGGGTGACCCTTTCCCGTTCTCCCTGACAGCCCTGTCCAGTCTCCTGGAAACTCCTTCCCATTCCGTTGGCCACTGTCCACCCTTCTGCCTACTGGTCACCGTTCTCTGCATGTCAGTCCTGGATTAGAGGGTGACACCCGGATTGGGACGTGGTGACATAATCGGTGTACATTTGAGGAGCTCTGTCGGACGAGGCCAGCCCGCCACAGGGCTGCCTTAGCAGTTCTGTGTTTGTTTGCCCTGCACCTCACCTGTCCTCCACAGGCAGCCGACCTCTTGCATGTGGACGTATGACCCATACTTTAAACCCCAGGGACCTGTCTCCACTCACCGTCTCCCTGTCCCGCCTGTGGCTCCTCCTGGGTCTTGGCGAGTAAGGACCGCATTTCGCTACCACCCCGTTTGCACCCGTTGGAAATCTCAGTCATCCTAGACTCCTTTTCTTCTGCCTTCCTCTGTGAGGCCCTCACCTTGGTAATCTGCCCCCCAGACCGCTCTTGAATTGGAACACCATGCCACTGTGCAGCCCGCGGTCGGCCACCTTCGGCATTCACGGGGACGGTCGCGATCGTGTCCTTGGCCTTGGGTCTCTCCTCCTCCCAAGCCATCCCTCACAAGCCAACAGGTTTCTCTGGGAAATCTGTGCCCCAGCATGTCTCTTTTTCAGAGCTTCATGGCTCTGCATAGGCTGCAGTTTTGTCTTTTTTGTTATTAGTATTTTTCGTAGACCATCTTCTCCTTTCGCCCTCAGCTACCTGTTCAGCCCCCTGCTAATTCATCTCTCAAACTCCAGGTCCAGTGCCCCCTCCTCTGTGCAGGCTCTCCTGGCTTCCCACTATACACCAGGCATCTCCACTGCAACAAGATAGCACTTGATTATTTTTATACATTTAATTTTTCTCTCCTTTTTTGTTGTTGTTAATTCTTCTCTTAAACTAGACCATGAGCTCTCTGAGGGCAGGGATAGTGCCCTGTGCACCTCTCCTTCCCCCAGACCTGGCATGGTGCCTGGCACTGAGTACATATTCAGTGAGTACTTGCATGGTTGGACAGACGGACAGATGGTTACAGGACAAGCTCCCACACTTTCACAGCAGGGATGCCCCCTCTGCCACCTCCACGTTAGGTGCCCATATCCTGAACGGCATCGCCTGGGATTTATATGCACGTGAAGATATCAAACAGACCTCCTTGGACGAGTTTGGGTTGACCGTCACCTGCGAGCAGAGCCGGGTGGTAGGTCTGCCACAGTTCGTGCAGCAGGAAACCCTCCTCAGAGAGCTAAAGCATGAAGTGACTGAAATGGAAGTGCTTTCCTGCTGCTGCCATGTCTTCATGTCTGAGGGGGCAGCCAGGGGTAGGGGACGGATACGTGACCCATGATCCCATTAGTGTAGAAATACAGAGCCCAGGGGCGCCTGGGTGGCTCAGTGGGTTAAAGCCTCTGCCTTCAGCTCAGGTCATGATCTCAGGGGCCTGGGATCGAGCCCCGCATCGGGCTCTCTGCTCAGTGGGGAGCCTGCTTCCCCCCCCTCTCTCTGCCTGCCTCTCTGCCTACTTGTGATCTCTTTCTCTCTCTCTCTGTCAAATAAAATAAATTAAATCTTTAAAAAAAGAAAAGAAATACAGAGCCCAGAAAGCAACCCATCTGCCCCATACTCCCTGAGCCACTTCAGCGACTTCTTAAGTTTTGATCTTGGGCCGTTGGCATTTACGACAGAGGTCAGAGTATTGTGTGCAGGATGTCTCCGCGTCCTAAAAACCCACACTCGAAAAGAGTATTCTGTTTGTCACTCAGTGACCCTGATATGAAGATAAGATCCGTATGAAAAATTCCCCCACGAATCTCATTCCAAAGAAGCATTGCACAGGGGGTGAGCTGGTATCCTTTCTCGCGGCCCCTCACACTCCGGTTTCGGCCGCAGCTCAGGAACATCAGCATCTCCGGAGAGCTTGCTGGAAATGGGAGCCTCAGGCCCACCCCCGGCCTGCTGAATCACAATCTGCATTTGAACGAGATCCTCAGGGGACCTGTATGAACGTGACATTCTCAGACGCCCTGAGCTCGCAGAAGCGGAGAACTACATAGCCCACCTTTTCCCCTCCGCTTCCAGGTGCCCCAGGGAATTCTGTGCTCTTCTAGAGTAACTCAGCCACGCCCAGGGGGGCCTCAGTAAGGTGGCTTTCTTCTTCATTCACTCAGCTCCTTGCTTGAGCTCTCGCTGCGTGCCTGGCTGGGTGTCCTGTGTGCTAGGGTGGGAGAGGGAGAGGAAGAGGACGAAGGTCTCTCCCAACGTGGAGATGTCATAGACTCGAGAGAGAAATGACAGCAAATGGCCCCTATTCTGTCGCACCACCCAGCAGACGCCTCCTCACTGGGCGCCCAGAGCCGGGATGCCTTCCGGGGAGCACGGCTTTGCTCCCTCAACAGGCTTGAGAGTGCAGGTCGTTGTCCTTTCGTAGGGTTTAGGGAGGTGTGGCACAAAAGCGTCACGATGCAGGAGTCTTTCTTCCGTGGGCAGTCCTACCATTTGCAATTTCCTTAGCACTGCTTCTTTTCTGAGCAATGCATCCTGCAATGCATCCTGGCATGACTTTGGTTTCTCATCCCTGTTGTCGGTGGCGCTCAGAGTTCTGAAGCATCCGTTTCCTGAAGGTGAATACCCTTTGGTCTGCCTGCCAGTCCGTCCTTGCCGCCGTCTCCCCGGGGCGCTGGAGGTGGGCAGTCCCTCCCTGGCTGTTCCGGCTCCCAGACGGCAGTGACAGTCCCTCCCCGCCGCCGTGTCCCCCCGCTCTGACAAGTACCTCCTTCCTGCCTCCGGGACAGACCCTCTTTGTGGCTTTGTCAGCCCACACTGGCTTCTTGCTTGGGCTTGTCCTACCCTCTTCCTTTACTCCTTTCCTTAGAACCCAGGGACCCCTGGCAGCTCCCCTCGTCCCTCGCCACGCACCAGGCTCTCCGTCAGTAGCACCCCACATCCTGCCCCAAGGAGGGAGGAAGCCCGCTTGCTCTGGCGTCTTGGCTCCCGGCGTCCGTGTGCTGCATCCAGCTGCCACGTTCTTATTGCTTCTCACTTGATGTCCTCTTCACCATCTGTCTGTCCATCCTCCACGCGGAGCAGAGCGTTACTGCAGCCTACGGGGAACGTCTGTACACAGTTGATCAGCCAAGAAAAAATCGTCATATGTTTAATAAATTGCTCTCTAAAAGTAACCTCTCCATCCCTACTTAGAAAATAGGATTGGGCACATAATGACTTGGTATATATTATTTTTAGCGCTGTGGGCTGTGTTAGATCGACCGTTACATTTTATACTGAAAAAGAAAAATACTTTAAAACTTTATATGATCTAAGCCACGCATCCAAAATGTAGAAATTAAATATCATGAATATAAAATTAGACTTTTCCTGCAATTAGTCTGTTCTCTTCTATTTTGTTACTTGACTCTTCTGGTTTTTTGTTTGTTTGTTTATACGCCCTTCACCCTTTCTGTCCCTGTCACCCTCCAGAGTCTTCCAAATGTTTGAAGTGTGTTTGCTATTTGCAACTTCATATTAAAGGTTCAGCTCCACCCCTAGAACTGGAAATAGTGTTTCCTAAACCGGGTTTGGCTTGATTTTTGTCTGACAACTGCCAAGCAGTTGCCCTTCCTGCCACTAGGGGGTGCTCTTACAAACATGAAACGGGCCAAGTTACCCAATTCGGGGGTAATTTTTTTTAAAGCTTTAAGTAAATTAAAGACTTCGTTCATTTTCACTCTGAAAACTTACCACTGGATTGCAGCTTCACTTCCAAAATATTCTGTGTCTGAAATTCCTTCCCATCCTTGGCACCCTTCCCTCACCCAGCAGCTCGAAAGCCGCAAGGCCAAGCTCTTGTCTCGCATATCGCTGTTATTTCTACACTGGTCTGTCACTGAATTTTTATATTCACATAAATTGAGATTGTGAATTATTGTGTGAATATGGTACAGATTTTATGTTTAGAGTAAGACAATTTGAACTTGCTAGGAAACAGAGAAGCCCCAATTTAATGAAAAATCCACAGATAAGGGTTTGAGATAAAAATTTAATGAGGCAGCAGCACCGTCTTTTGTCTATTCTGCGTCACTGAATGCCTCGTCTACTCTCTTCTGTCATCTTTTAAGTCCATTTGAGGTTAGAATGTGGCAAAGTCTGTAGAAGGTAAAGAAAACCCTATAGTCTATAGGCATTTTAAAGCATCTTTTTCTAGGCCTGTGGCTCCGGAGGGAGGATAGTGGGGGTATATGTGATGCAGAGAAGTCGAGTGTCCTACACAGTGACAGCTGAGATGGGTAATCCCTGTGGCCCTCTGTGGTGGCAGCGGGGGCGGGGGGGTGCTCTTAGGAGCAGACTTGGTGTAGTCTGGAGAAGAAAGATGCTTGGGGACCCAGGTCCATCAGATTCTGTATGTTAAGTGAGGGGAAAGCCGAGTGCCTTTGGGCCAGTCACCCAGGCGCTCTAGACCATAGTTTCTTCATCTGTGAAATGGGAGTTAGACCAGAGGATTTCAGAGGGACTGTTCAGTTCTCGTAGTCTGTAATTCTCTGAGACAGAACTTCCTGCGCTGATGGAAATGTTCTGGTGGCTGAGGCGGTTAAGCGTCTGCCTTATGCTCAGGTCATGATCCCAGGGTCCTGGGATCGAGCCCTGTGTCAGGCTCCCTGCTCAGCCGGGAGTCTGCTTCTCCCTCTGCCCCAACCCCCGCTCATGCTCTCCCACTCTCTTGCTTTCTCTCTCTCTGAAATAAAATCTTGAGGTGCCTGGGTGTCTCATTTGGTTAAGCGTCTGCCTTCAGTTCAGGGGATCATCTCAGGGTCCTGGGATCGAGCCTCGCATCGGCTCTCTGCCCAACAGGGAGTCTGTTTCTCCCTCTCACTCTAGCTCTGTGCTTTCTCTCTCAAATAAATAAAATCTTATAATAATAATAATAATTGATAGATAAATAAATAATAACATCTTTTTACAAAATGTTCTGTAACTGTGCCATCCAAAACTGTGCCGTCCAAAACTTGTGTGGCTCCTGAGCATTTTTGCTCGGGTTATATCAGATGTGACTGATATAACCAAGGAACTTCTGATCTTCGTTAAATGTAAATGGCCACGGGAGGACATATATTAGAGGGGGAGATGTATAATTTCACTGTACACAATTAATGGAGATCACAGGCAAATAATGCAAAGTAGGATTAATGTAAATTGTCTTAGAAGTGGAACATTAGTCCCATTCGGGGGAGGCTGGGTAGCCAAGAGTCCCACTGACACAGAGCTAACAGCAGGAATGAGATGGAAGGAAAAAGCTTTCGGAAGGGATGGAGGCGTGCATCTGAGTGAGCTCCAGTAATTAAGCCACGAGAGTAGCTGGGCACATTTCCCTGTCACCTTCAGAGGAGCTGGGAAGGGACCTGAGTTTTCAGCAGCTCCTGGATCCTCCCTGCCCTCCTGCCCTTTTTCCCCAAAACTGAAGGTGGCGATATTCAGGCCGGACAAGAGCAAGGGCCGCCCGTGAACCCCGGGTGTGCCAGAGCCCTGGGATTGACCTTTCGAACTCTCCTAAGGTTGCAGGGATTCGTGACAGCCCTGGGATGCCAAGCCCCAACAGTCAATAATGCTTGCTCTGCTAAAATGTTAATGCACTTATTAAGATGTCTCCTCCTTCCCCATAATGAAGGAGTATATCCGAGAACAATCCAGCACAAAGCTGCCTGACCCAGAAGTCATCCAGTTCTGTGTCTCCATCTTCAAATGCTCCAGGCTCCTGCTCCCCAGATGGCGTCGATCAGCAGTTCTTAGAGGATTTCCACAGGGTGACCAAAGGGGGCTCCACCGAGGACTCCAGCCAGTACTACTGTGACAAGGTGAGCTCAGGGCCGGCAACCACCCCGGCTTCCCTGGGTCGAGGCGCCTCAGGGGCAATTTAAGTAATTGAGGACCAGGGGAAAATACCTCCTCACCACCCCCGGGAGAGAGAAGTAACGTAATTAATCATTTTTGCAATGTTTTCCAGAATGATAATGGTGATGGCTACTTAGTTTTGATCCGCATCACACCAGATGAAGATGGAAAATTTGGATTTAATCTGAAGGTATGTTGTGTGTCTTTACAGGGAAGCCGTCTTTAGATGGCTTTTCAGTTTTTATTAGGAGTGTGCTGCTTGCCGAAGTTTGCATTAGGAAACTGGCTCAGCCCTCAGAACTGGGGAGTTTTGGATGTGGCCATAGTGCTGCCTCACCCCAGGGACCTACTCTGTGCTCGGTGCTCTCCGTGCACTTCTTTATGTCACCTCACTGGATGCTTCTAATGGTAAAGCAAGTATTTTTAAACCCGATTTATAAAGGCGTATTAAGGCTCAGAAAAATGACACACCCTTGGCCAAGTCGATCTACCATCAGAAGAGGGGGTTTTGAGGGAACCCTTGTGAGCATCCCTAAAGCTGATGAGAGGGAAGAGCAGAGCAAGTTACAAGGCCATTTACAGGGCCTTCACCCACCTCTGCCTGCTTTGGCCCACGAGTCACATCCCATCTGTTTATGCAAATAAAGTTTTATTGGAACATGGCCACACCCGTTTATATACAAATGGTTCGCAGCTACCTTGACACTGGCGGCAGAGTTGAGCAGTTAGAACAGAGCCCTCTCTCCGGGACCTGTTTACCCTGGGCCCTCTACAGAGGTGACGAAGCCCTGGTCTAGAGCAGAATGAGGGCAGGTGGTCTCCACTGCCCACCCCCGCAGCTGCCACCGCGGACTCCCCTTCCTGTACCCCAGCACCCCGCTGAGGACCTGCCCTCGTAGCATGTGACTTTTTCTACAGCTTCTCTCTCCAATGCTGACTCCCTTTCCAGCAGCATTTCTAGGCTGTGCTTTCGGAGTCCTCAGGGGATATTTGTATTTTTTAAAAAGAAGCTCGACCGTCTGAGCACATCCTTAGTTGATGGAATGTGGGGGACGGCAGTGAGAGACTTCTGAGCAGCCCTCTGGTTATCCCACTAGACCCCACGGGGTCACAGACCTTGTAATCCCGAAAGGATGCCAACCCCTGGGATGAGAATAGAACCCTCCTGGTGTCAGCAATATCTGCGGGTCTTTGTTGCTATGAGCTATTCAAGTGTTTTGGTTTTTAATTTAATGTGTTTATAGGGAGGAGTGGATCAAAAGATGCCTCTTGTGGTATCAAGGATAAACCCAGAGTCACCGGTAAGTGAACTCATTTTGTTCTTTCCTATGTTTGTTTTCTGTTAAATCTAACATTTCTATTTCCGTGTGCTGTTCCTTGTGCTGACACACCAAGAGTGTGTGTCAATGTATGCATAGAGATGGAAAGAAAAAAGGGAATCCATGTTTCTTCCAGAATTTTACTGGTCGACATAGCACCAGCATCACCTGAGAACTCATTAGAAATGCAGAATCTGGGACGCCTGGGTGGCTCAGTCGGTTAAGTGGCTGCCTTCAGCTCAGGTCACGATCTCAGGGTTCTGGGATTGAGTCCTGCATCGGACTCCCTGCTCGGCAGAGAGCTTGCTTCTTCCTCTCCCTCTGCTGTTCCCCAGCTTGTGTGCTCTTTCTGTCAAATAAATACATAAAATCTTAAAGAGAGAAAGAGAGAAAGAATCTCAGACCCCACCCCCGACCTCCTAACCCAGAATTTGCATTTTTCACAAGGTTCCTGGGCGATGGGTGTGCACATTAAAATGTAGAAGTCCTCTCAAGAAAAGGGCCTGGAGGCACCGAGCGCGTAGCTCAGCTCAGTCTGCACACGGACCCACCGTCCCACCACCCGCACCCTACCCCCTGCCCTCCGTCTGGGCCTCCTCGGGACAGGGTTTGCTTTTCTAGAACACTGAGCAGCAAAGGGTCACTGCATCTCCTAAGAAGGAACCAGGTTGGGGCTTTTACTCCTAAGTGTTCCTTAAGCACGTAGTTTCCTTTTTCTTACTGCCTGTGGCCTCTTCAAATTACAAGGCTTCTGTTCTACACCATCCGGTGCTTTGCTTCTCTCCATGCTGGTTTCCGCCTTTGGTGTTAGGCTGACACCGGCTTTCTCCATCGCAAGATAGAAAAACCCTGACGTTGGGCTGACACATCATTTTCTAACAGCACATCGAGAAAACAGAAGCTCAGAAGCCTCATGGTTACTACGTTACAGTAATAAGTGAAGGTTGGCTACGTAGAGAAAAGACCTCAGTACGTCTCTTAGCTTTATTCTACAACACTGCCTGACTCATCGGGACCATTGACAGTCCCGCAGCCCGCGACCGTGTCAGCATAGCGGCGGATAGAAAAATAATGACACGGTGGCGCCCGAGGGAGGAGAGAACGGGAACATGGTCTCAAGTGTCTGGGCTCCGAGAGCATCCGCGTCCTGCCCTTGAGGATTGTGTTATGGTAACCGAAGAAACTCGCTTTTCCTCTCTACCCAGGCGGACACCTGCATTCCTAAGCTGAATGAAGGGGATCAAATCGTGTTAATCAATGGCCGGGACATCTCCGAACACACTCACGACCAAGTGGTGATGTTCATCAAAGCCAGCCGGGAGTCCCACACACGGGAGCTGGCCCTGGTGATCAGGAGGAAAGGTAACGGAGGCCGAGGGGAGGAGCCACGAGGCCTTAGTGAGGTGGAGCCCATCGGGCCCGTGCTGTGGTTTTGAAAATGTGGAGCTTGTAGCCCACATCGGAAAATCCAAGAACTTTCGCCTCACAACCAGGATGTGGGACTTCTCACTTGAAAAATGTGAAGATCTGCCCATGAGGGGCCCAGCCCCTCGTGGCCAGCCCTCTGGAGGTAGGCAGCACCCACCCAGCCCCCTGATCCCTCCTGGGCCGGCTCCCCAAACCATGCCCCTCTCTCAGCTGCCTGGCCCTGCGGACGTTTGCGTTTTTGGCCCCCTCACGAAGGGTCGGGTTTGTTGAAGTCAGTAGAGCGGAGGGTCCCGGGGTGATCCTCCCTCCACCGCTACTGGGTTGAGAGACCTAGAGCAAGTTTCTTGCCCAGTTCGTGCTTCAGTTCCCGCTGATGTAGAGCAAGGGTACGGTACCCACCCCGGCACAGGGTTCTTGAGAAGACGGACTGATGCTTAGACTTGGAAAGCACCTAGAATGTTTCCTGATACCTTCTGGGCATTTGAGACGGCTTCCCTTAAATACCGTGACTCCTGTTGCTACTGTTGTTGTAAAACAAGCCGAGCCCTTGAATCCTTCTGCCCAGGTTTCAAATACTAAAGGGAGATGAAGTGTGTGACTCGAGGTCTGGCTGTGCATCTGTGTTGTGACCGCACAGGTGTCTGTAGGCCCAGCCCCCAGCCCCCCGCGCACCTGCTTTCCCTTGTCTGCACTCATCGCCGAGCCCAGAGCTGGCCTGCATCCATGAGGCCTGGCGGGTCTCTCTGGATCCCCACCGCCCCACCCCCGCCAGCCGCCAGTGCCGGGCCCAGCAAGGCAGGGGTTCGGGAGCCATAGTTACTGATGTCCATGCAGCCCATGCTTACTGCTCTACCTAACGCTCTTAGAGGGTCAGCACGGTATCCCTGAGGGAGGGAATGAGGAAACCAAGTCACAGACTGGCTAAGTGGTGGGGAGTGATGGGGATGCGCCCCGGGGCATGCAGGCCATCCTAGGGCCAGAACTAGAGTCCTCAGACTTCCCAGGGAGGGGAGTCCTCCACCAGCCCGTGGCAAGGGGCTGGTGCTGGTTTGAGAGTTAAAAATGGGTGCTCGTAAACTATTAGGGCTAAAAGGGCAGTGCCACGGACTGTCTAGAACTAATGATAATAAGTTCATTCTTAATAAACATTTAAGTAAAAATGAATTGACTGAAAGAAAAATAAGTCAACAGCATAGGGAGAAGCAGACATAAGAGAAATCATATTATCCTTGAAAAACAGCGGAAGAAAGGTGCTTCCAGGGGCTGGGGAAAGAACGTGGTCTTTTGGACCAGAGACCTGTGGACTGGCTGGACTCCTGTGTGTGTGTCCCCACCTCCCTGATAGTCTGAGTCACTTCAGACAGTGCAGACAGCTTCTTCCCCCTGATAGTCCATTTCCCCATCTGTGAGATGGGGGCAGTGGCAGCTATTTCAGCATTCAGTTCCACTATGTGGGGAAAATGCTGTGGTGGTTCTTTTCCTTCTCCTTTCTTGTTGTCCTGAAGGCAGGAGGGAGCCATTGAAGGCTTTTGAGTAAGAGAGTGACTTCCCTTCCTGGTTGGAAAGGGAAAATTCAGAGATGATCCCAAAGTTTCCATTTGGGAGATGGGAGAAGAATTGGCAGTGGACAGAAAGAGGCACGTGAGACTGGGGAGGAAGTTCGTGCAGGGCAGGGATGGGGGAGATCCCAGGTTTGTCTTCACCCAGAGGAGTCTGATGTGAAGGGAGAGTCTGCACTGATGCGGTAGGACTGAACCCAGAGGAGGTGTTAGGACTTGATACTTTTACTTGGGAACCTCCCACCTAAAGATGGCCTTGAGGGAGAGGCTGACTGGGCTTTGGGGGACAATGTGGTCATAGAGTGCCCATGAAAAATACTTGTTTTAAGGGACCAAATGAAAGGGACCTGAGAAAGAAGTGGGGGAGGGGAGACAGTTGGGTGGAAGAATGACCAGGTCAGAGAGAATAAAGGTAGAGAAAGTTAGGTTTCTTTAAAAACATCCCTTCCCTTTCTCCCACCTTTGTCAAAAGACTCGGAGTACAAAACACCGTCATTTAGAACTAACCAGAAAGATTAGTATGTCATTTTGTATAATTAGCACTTACTGAATCATTCAAGAAGTAGTGTCTTTGGTGAAAGTGATTGCCATGAGCTTAATCGTTTAATAAGCTGTTTTAAACCATCTGCATGCAGGTGCCGTAAGTATATCTGTGTATATATATGTATATATGTATATATATATATTTTTTTTTGAGAAAAGAGATCAACCAGAACGTTCCTACCCCTGCCAGACACACTCTCTCTTATTCACTACAGCAGTGCCCTCGTTCTCAGACATCAAATCTGAAGATGAACTGAACCAGCTCTTCCCTGAGGCCATTTTCCCCACTTGTCCAGAGGGTGGGGACACCTTGGAGGGATCCATGGAACAGCTAAAGAAGGGCCTTGAAAGCGGGACAGTGCTGATCCAGTTCGAGGTAAGAGACCTCGAGGGCCACGTCGTTGGCCTGTGTAGGGAAACCACAGCAGCCTCAGTGCCTCAGTGGGCGGCTCGGTCGCTGCCACGTGACCCCAGTCACCAGGCAGCCCGTGCTTATCGTGGGAACACGGTGGGGGCTCAGAGCGTAGGGCAGTGGGCCTGGAGAGCCGGGGATGGGCTGGCCGGGGACCACAGCCCGGTGCTGAACTCTGCCTCACCCTCTTACCTGCTCTGCTCGGTAGTCATGGAGAAACATGTCAAATCGAGGAGGAGGGACTCCGAGCATATTTAGCTGCTAACACAAAAGCTCAAATCGCTCAGCAGTAGAAGGTGCTGGAGAGACGGTGTGGGTGAGCCCCAGGGGTTGTGGAGGAGCCAGTCCCTGACCCCACCAGACACCCTCTGTAGTTTGGAGCGGATCGCGTCATCCCATGAGGGCAGGGCGGCTGGCCTGCCCAGGGCCCCCGGAACTGTGTGACCAGGAACAGAAGCCAGAGTCAGACCCTGTCCTCCTTCCCCAGGAGGGGCCTCTAATCACAGAATTGAGACTGACAGAGGCACAGGCCGGGTCTTCGCAGAACTGAGCAGGAACGAAGGAGATTTGGTTTTTCAGTCCATTGTATTGATCACTAAGAGAGTGAATGGAGTTTATCTTCCATCTTCCAAATGTTCTAAAGGTTGAAGAAATGTAGTTCATACAATAAAAGGTAACAGAAGAGCACAAAGAAACCTAACGTAGGCTATTGAAATAGATCGTGATTAACGACAACAAACGCAGTCTGGATTCATAAGTCCAGAAGGAGTCCAGATTTGATTCAAAAGCACAAGTCAGCAATGCTGTTTTTAATTGGAAAGCTATAGAAAGAGAAAAGTCATAGAAGCAAAACTAAGAAGTCTGTCAAATACACGTGGTCACATATTGATTCAGGAAAGCTTGAGTGATGCAAATATCGAACAGGAAACACTGTAAACCAAAGAATCTTGAGTGAAAGAAAGGTTTATAATGGCATCAGGAATAGAATGTAAATAATAGACGTTATTAGAGCATTGTATATCTGAAAAACAGTAGAAAGTATAAAAACCCACAAGTAAAAGGTGCAGGTAATTAACCCCACCCCGAAAAACAAAAAACAACTTCATAGCTTGTGGAAAATGAAATCAGGGTAAGAGGGGAGGAATAATATAATTACCTGGTAGAATTGATAGACATATACCGAATATCTACAAAGGGAAATAGCCCTTTTTTCCAGTGTCCTGCAGGAGGCTGTCTTGACTTAAGATTTTGAAGGAAGAAAACATAGAGGTTGTGTTCTCTGGCCTTGCATTGCAAAAAAGTTCAAAATTGAAATATACATTTTAAACACTGTAAAGCTCAACATTTTTAAACACTCCCCAAAATAATTGAAACAAGGAGGAGGTAAAAGCCAATTACAGAATATGACTAAATGTTTGGCATTGGAGGGGACGGGAAAGGCGGGGAGGCACTGTGGAAACACCACTTCAGTAGTGGGTATTGGGTATTTACTGTGTGCCAAATACTGGGTCAGCAACATAAGGAGGGAAAGAGAGGATTTCTGGCCCCAAGCAGCTAACAGTTTAATATTGGTATATTTGGGGGATGTATCATGAGATCCAGAAACAGCTAAAGACCAAGGTAGGGAGGTGCCTGGGTGGCTCAGTCAGTTAAGCATCTGCCTTTGACTCAGGTCATGGTCCCAGGGTCCTGGGATCGAGCCAGGCTTGGGGCTCCCTGCTCAGCAGAGGGCCTTCTACTCCCTCTCTCTCTCTGCCTGCTGCTCTGCCTACCTGTGCGCTCTCTCTCTCTCTCTCTCTCTTTCTCTCTGTCAAATAAAAACAAAAAAACAAATAAATAAGTAAGACCAAGGTAGGATAAGATTTCCCTGTGTAGTAGTTGTATGTTCCACAGGAAAGGGAGGTGAGGGGTTCCAGGAGGTCGTCTGGGGTGAGATGTATTAAGAAGAAGGATGGGATTAAGTGTGGAGGGAAGGTCATTCCAGGAGGGTCACAGCCCAATGCCGACTAAGCTCCTAAGGTGTCAGGTGGCACAGGGAAACATGCCTACCTGGGTTGAGCAATGCCCCAAGGAGTCCTGGGAGAGCCTCCAGGTGTTGGGAGTCCTTCCTTCGCACACTGTTTGTCCTTAATCAGATCGTCCACAAGGAGGCACTGTGGGCTCTCAAAGAGCGAAAGAGCTTGAGTGGGATCTTCCACAGGGCTCCAGAAAAGCCCCTCCACTCAGCTGGCTCCACTTGCGTTTCCCATATGGGAATCCCACATACGATTTTCCTTGAACGCTGTTCACTGAACTTCACTGAGAAGTTTAAAAATACTTGAGAGAGGAGTGCCCACTATCCCCTGTGGCTTCGAGTAGCGTCTCTCAGAGGGCGACCACCCATGCGGATACCGCCCGAGGAGCCTGTGAAGCGGGGCCCAGCCCCCTGCTGCTGGATGAGCCGCCCAGGGATGGGGTCTGGCTGTTGGCCCTCCTCACAAGATGGGCAGGCGGTTCTGATGCACGGGCTGGTGCCCGGGGACCGCAGCATGAGGATCGGAGAACGTGGAAATGCTAGGGCCAAATTTTAGTATGCACACATTTCGTTTAGTCTGTACGTTTCCTAGAGATGGAGTGGGAGAGCCCTCTTTGTAACTGCGATCGTTTGCAGAGGAGAGCAGAGCCGAGGCGCTGGGTGCCGGAGCTGGTGGGGTCCCCGGAGCCCCATCTCCTCAGTGTCCCCACACGGCCCCCCTGGGAGCCCGAGAGTGAGGCACGTAATGTCACAACTGCTGTGAGAGAAGGGGGACGATGTCTCCCTCGGCTGCGAGAGGGGACCAGCGCTCAAGAAAGCCGGATCGAACAGGAAACGAGGGCAAAGGGAAGCCCTGAATTGAGCCCTTAGTCTGAGCCAAGTGCATTATGGGCATCAGCTCCCAGAACTGTTGTCCCCATGGTACAGGTGGACGATCAGAGTCTCAGGGAGCTTGTCGCACCGTAAAGGGTTCAGCCCGATTGGAACCAGACAGGCTAACTCAGGAGCTGGCTCTCTTAACAAGTATACAGCTCTTGGGAACAACCAAGTGCTGCCTACGTGTGGGAACTGTGATTAGAATAGTACAGCATCAGAGCTAGAGAAGATCTGAGAAGCAGTCTCACCACACAGAGCCAGACTTTACATCCTGACTCTGTCACTCGATTGCTGTGTGACCTCAGGCAGCGTGTCCCTCTCACCTCTCTGTACCCTCTACTTTGCTGTCTGTAAATTGGGCATCTCTTGGGTCAGTTGTAAGGGTTAGATGAGATAAATGCTCGATATGTTGTTTAGCACGTGATAAGAATGCCACAGAGAGGAACAACTATAATTATTTATTAAAAACAAAAATGAAGAAACAGGCTCAGTCTCCATGCAGGAAGTAGTCATGTCTGCTGGGTCTGGACCCCTGAGCCCTCCGACTCCAGAATCTTGGCTGTTCTGGTTTTCCACCTGCTCCCCCGGTACTCTTGGTGGATGGCAGCGTCTCTGGTGGCGGCTGTGCTCTGGACAGGAGCAGAAGGAGGGAGCTGGTCCCTGACAGGTGCCCGTGCCACCCGGTCCCCGACACCAAGGGCCGGCCCTGGCGTGGCTGGGCCGTAGTTGGAATCCTCCCTGTGCTGGCTAGCAGGTTTTCAGCGAAGCCTGTTTTGAAGCATTTTTTCACTAGGGGAATTCCCTGTCCCTCCCGTGGCTTTTGGTAAACAATTACTAATGTGTTCCAGAAAGCATTTGGTCCCAGCTGTAATAAAATCACGCTTAATAATTACTAGCATTTCTGTAGCACTTCGGAGTCTGCCAAGTGTGTTTCACATATGTCGTCTCTGTTGATTCTCGCAATTCGAGGAGGGCGCCTTTATAGATGGAGAGAATGAGGCTCGGGGTTTGGGGACTGGCCTCATGTTACATAGCTGGTCGGATTCGAATCTGTGTGGAACTAGTCTGTGTGGAACCAGTCTAGTCAGTGTCAGAACTCGCCATTGCCGGGGGCCCCCCAGCCCCTCACCAGGCTCCAGCCTGAGCCCCTGCCTCCCAGAGCTGCCCCGAGTGAGCTACCCCGAGTGAGCAGATTGGCATCACACTGCCCGAATGCTCCTCCTGGTTCAGCCGAGGTTGGGCGTCTCTCTGTCTCACGTCAAGGAGAAGATTTGGGGTTTGCATAGCTCCAAGTCTTACCATCTCCGGGATGCTCTTTTGTTAAGGAACTCATCAAGTCTGCCCCAAGTTCACTCCTTCCTGAAGGAAACCGGTGGCTCATTTCATGCTTTCCCTGAGTTGACCTTTCTACTTAAGCAAGGGAAAGCGTGTGTCCTTTGAGAACCAGCTCTCCCAGCAAAGGACTTTGTGCCCCTCTCCATCCGGTGACCAGATGGCTTGCAACTTCCCTGCATCTTTGTCCAGTGAAGACCTCTGTGGAGACTTTTGGAGTGAGGTCGATAGGAAACGCGCCTCTCTTCCACCCTCTCGCAGGATCCAAGCAGAGGCTACGGGACTCCACCCAAGACCACGTCCTGCTCAGAAACCCCCACCCATCCCACTTCAGCGTCTTCCTCCTTTACAAATCCAGAGGCTGCCTTTTTCTCTCTTCGGCGCCATTTTCCCTGAAGTCTCCCTCCTACATCACCCTTATAGGAAACATCCATCAGTGTCAAAACAAGTGACTCACTGGCTTCTGTGATTACTAGAAAAGTTGATTTGGAAGGACTGAGATAGCTGAAGACTTAATGAGAGGTTTAAATTGACACACGTAGAAATTAGTGAAGGCAATTATACCTTCAAGCTTAGAATTCATACCTTAAAAAAAAAGCATTTAAGAATTTTTCTGGATTTTTTTTTTTCTTTAAGGAAAATGTTCTGTAATGTGTGGGATACCAGGAGCAAGTATGAGGCGAGGGCCTGACATTTCAAATTCCGGAAGCCCATTTGGAAGGCAGTGCCACCCCAACTCATTGTCCTGGACTTACCTGTGAAAGGAACTCGAAAGTGTCCTTGATCCCAGCAGTGGGATCTGCTTCAAGTAGCACTTTTGAGGGTCCCCAAATGACTGGCAATAGTGTTTATTTCAACAAACCTTCATGGGAATGTAGGGGGAGACTCCAGAGTGTCTCCACACAGGACCCCCTGGCCCTCTGGCTGGGTCAGGTCCAAGGGAAAGGGGGAGTCCCCAGTATAGACCGACAGCCCCTGAGTATCAGTGAATTATGTCTACAAAGTGCTACTAGGGAAACAGTCTCTTAAGGTCTTCATGTAAAAGGAGTTACCCTTAGCTTAGGTGTCGGGCTTTGTGACGCCTCTTGTCTTGCTTTCCCCGGTGGTGTGCACCCTCTGTTCAAAGCCGCAGACCCCGTTATCGTTCACGCTACACTTTTCGATTAAGCACACACTACACCAGGTAGAGTGATGGCCTGGGGATTACAGTGATGAACCAAGCAAACAAGACGCCTGGCTTCACAAAGATAGCCGTTGGCTGCTGGACACAGGACATAGGTTGGAAGCCACTGTTTGAAAAATCACTGCCCTGCAGGAGAGCCTGGTCATTGCTGAGGGTGTGAAAGGGAGTCTTTCTACTGTTTGATCTCTCCTTGTTCCTTGCCCCTTCAGTTTCCTCTCCTTTTTTCTTCCCCCCTCCCTGTCTTTTCCCTTTTTCTCCCTACCACTCCCTGCCTTCTTGGGTTCTCAGCCTTTGAGAATTCTCCCTTTCTCTGGTCATAGAGTTGATAGGAAGTTCGATTCCCCTGTGCGAGGCCTTGCCAGCCTCCACTGGTCAGAGCCCGAGGGGTGTTGGAAGCTTTTGTCTGAGGGTGGTGACCGGAGTTCACAGTTTCGCTTGGGCCAGAGGTCTGAGGAGATTGGAGTCCTCTCCTGAAGCCCTCTCTCTAATATTAGAGGGACTTTTTCAGAGAAGTGTTTGGTCTGGAAAACCATGTCATTTTACCCATCCCGGCGGTTCTGCGTCGGAGAGGTCTAGCTTCCACTGTTCAGCTTTCTGTCTTTGGAAACCAGAGCCAGGGATATTGGCGCTAATTTAAATATGGTTGTTCCGGCTTAACTGGTTAAGTGACTGCCTTCATCTCAGGTCATGATCCTGAAGTCCCAGGATCGAGTCCCATGTTGGGCTCCCTGCTCGTGGGGAGTCTGCCTTTCCTTCTGACCTTGATCCTTCTTGGGCACTCTCTCTCTCAAATAAATAAATAAAATCTTAAAAAAAAAAGTCCAAACCCCTCCCCCAATAAATAAATAAATAAGGCTGTTCTGTAGCAACTCATTCTCAGCTGATCTTTTTATAATTTACCCTTAGTTTCATGGCCTCTTAGAACTACACTCCAATAAGAGAAGAACAAAGCACTTTAAGATTTAAAAATTAACAGTTTTTAACAAAACCGTTAAATAAAACTTCTAACCCACAGCCCCGGGAACTCCCTCACCAGGCTCCTGGGTGCTGTCATTTTAGGGCAGAATGGAAGGGATCTGTGACTGGGAGCTCTTGCTGGGCTCACACACCTTTAGCCTGGGAATAACCCCAGCCAAGTGTCCTTCTACAATGAGGAGTTCTTCAAAGAGCCTCCTCTGAATTCTGGCTGATGGTCTTTAATTCCTTTCCTTCCATCCCTGACCCTTCTGGAAAGACATACCTGGATTTCCAACACCTCACTCTCCACCTTGAATTGCCCTTCTCAGAGTAGTGTTTTCATATCCTGCTGAGCAGCTCACGGGATCTGGAGAAAAAGTAAATCAAAGGACATTGAAATCCAACTCTTAACACCTTCAGAAGCTAAGTGGATGACTAGGACTTGAAGCATTTCAGCAGAAATAGGGCTCAGTGTGCACCTCGGCAAGGCAGACATGAATATGAGCTCGTTGTCCTACTCTCTGAAGGCCCCAAAAATCATCTTCCTGTTCACCTAGTTTTTTGGAGAATTTTGAAATTTTGTATATAGATTTATTCTAGTTTTGTTTTGTTTTCTCATTCAGTCATTTGAATTTAAGAAATAATTTGGCTGGGGCTCCTGGGTGGCTCAGTCAGTTGGGCATCCAACTCTTGGTTTTGGCTCAGGTCATGATCTCAGAGTGGTAGGATCGAGCCAGTGTTGGGCTCCTCGCTCAGCGAGGAGTCTGCTTGGGATTCTCCCTGATCACTCACGCTCACATGCTCTGTCTCTCAAATTAATAAATCTTTAAAAAAAAGAAATAACTCAGCTGGAGGGGAGGTGGGTGGGGAATGGGGTAAATGGGTGATGGACGTTAAGGAAGGCACTTGTGATGAGCCCTGGGTGTTACATGTAAGTGATGATTCAGTAAATTCTCCACCAGAAACCAATATTGTACTATCTGTTAACTAACTAAAAGTTAAGTAAAAGCTTTAAAAAAAAGAAGAAATAATTTGCATTGTAATAATTCAAGTAATTCAGAAATAGCCAAAGCAGAATTGTCTCCTGACTCCCATCTTCTTTAGCTTCTTTCTCTGTTACACATTTATTACAAATAACAACTTGGTGCCTGCCCTTCCACACTTGTTCTGGTGCTCATGCTAGTGTATTTTATACACAGAAGTGCACACACATATACATTATACATGTGTTATGCCTGTGTGCTGCTATATAGAAAAGGGATCACCACTTTATTCTGTAACTTGTCTTCTTTGCTTAAAAAGAGGTGAGTGACTATCCTTCCAAATCTGTACTTTAATCCTATTCTCTTCATTGCACATAATTTTGTGGTATGACTGTACCATAATTTAAGGCAACACTTCTCCCTACTGGGAAATTTTCGGACTGGGAAATAAAAAACTACTTTGCTGTGGGGAAATTTCTTTGATATGAATTTTTATGCATTCCTGTTGGATAAAGCCCAGGGTGCGCACATTTTAAAATGTTTAAGCACTGCTATTTTATTTTTTATTTTAGTACCTTAATAATCTTATCAACAGATCATTACTGCTGAGATATATACTTACTATAATTATTTTTTTATTATGTTGTAGTTAAAACCTTTTGCTAGATCTGTGCTTTTCTGTTAGAACATCTCAAGTTGATTACATTTACGATTTTTTGGGGAAAAAAAAATCTTTTAACCTCCGACTTAGCTTTACTGATTATATTCACTTCATTGGATTTTACCTCCATGCAGTTAGTCAGTTAGAACCAAAAGGTCATTTGGGGAAATTTGACTCAGATAGTCTCCTTACAGTATCAAGCCAAACCTTCCAATAAATCATGAATTTGTTTCTAGAATGGCCTCCATCCATTAAAAGTGGCAGATATTTAAGAAGTTGTTCAATGGCTACTCGATTGTTATGAACGGAAATTGTGAAGTTCAGTAGCTGAGCTGGGGGAGATTGCAAATTCTGAACATCTGGTAAATGTATAAGACATGACACAATTATTGTTGCCAAAAATCTTAGTGCTAATTCTCTCCTGGTGATTTCTGTGCAGCTTGTTTATTTAATGAAAAAAGAACTAATAAGAGAAACAGACTCACAGAGGTCAGTTTACAAAACAAGAAATACAATTTGCAAAAATACTGGCGGAAAATACTGTTCAGCCTTCTTATTCAAATTGTAAACACATTGATGCTGTTGGCCGCAGTTTGATGGACTAACCATTCTCAGACAGCCCAGTAGGGCAACTTAGTTATATGTATCAGAGTCCTTATAAATATGTTTTGATGCAAGAATTCTCCTGGAAATTTATAAGAATAAAAATATTGAAAACAGCCTAACCAAAAGGTAGAGTAAAAGTTAAATTATCTGAAACTATAAATTAATCCAGTAAAAATCATTTTACGTAGAGAATATTTAGAAGATTTAATGGCACAGGGAACTAGCACTATAATATATAGGAAAAAACAGGCTTCAAAATTATGGTAGTATTTCACAGAATACTTCTTATAAAATGTGAGATCCTCCATGGCGTCCAAATGAGCTTGAGAAATGCTTAGCTATTCATAGAACATAAGATGACTTGTATTTTCCAAATTTCTTTGACCTTGAAATTTTGTAAGGAATGCCTATTAGCATCTTTCAAAACACTCAGGTAGGGGCACCTGAGTGGCTCAGTAGGTTAAGCAACTGCCTTTGGCTCAAGTTATGATCCCAGGGTTCTGGGACACAACCCCTCATTGGGCTCATTGCTCAGCGGGAAAACTTCCTCTCCCTCTGCCATTCCTCCTGCTCTCTCTCTGTCAAATAAATAAATAAAATCTTAAAAAAAAAAAAAAAGAAGAAAAGAAACCCTTGGGTTCCATAGAACATAGTATAGAAATTGCTAATAAGAAGTTGAGTCTCATTTTTTATTTTTAAAAATGTAGTATGTCTTGGTCTTCTGTGTATACATGTGTACTTAGGCTTATTTGTATACATATATGCATAGAAAACTAGAGAAAAAACTATGAAAAGGGTCATCTTGGGGGTTGTGAAATTATTGGTAATTTTTTTCTTTATCCTAGTCTGAATTTCTCAGATTTTCTAGGGGAAGAAAAGAACACTTTCAATATTTTTTTAAGATTTTATTTATTTATTTATTTATTTATTTATTTATTTATTTATTTATTTATTTGAAGAGAGAGAGAGATCACAAGTAGGCAGACAGGCAGGCAGGGGGGTTGGGGGAAGCAGGCTCCCTGCTGAGCAGAGAGCCCGATGCGAGGCTCAATCCCAGGCCCCTGAGATCATGATCTGAGCCGAAGGCAGAAGCTTTAACCCACTGAGCCACCCAGGTGCCCTAAGAACACTTTCAATATTGAAAAAAAGTTGTGTTGTTTTTAAGCTTTCATAAAGTTAATTTAGAAAAAGCACCAGTGAAGGATGTCTGGGTGGTCAGTTGGCTGAGCACCCAACTCTTGGTTTCAGCTCAGGTCATGATCTCAGGGTCATAAGAGGCTCCCTACTCAGCAGGGAGTCTGCTTCTCCTTCTCCCTTTGCCCCTCCTCCTCACTCGTGTGCTCTCTTTCAAATAAATAGATAAAATCTTAGAAAGAAAGAAAAAGAGAAAGAAAGAGAGAGAGAGAGAAAGAAAGGAAGGAAGGAAGGAAGGAAGGAAGGAAGGAAGGAAGGAAGGAAGAAAGACTGAAGGGCAGGAGGAAACTGGGAAGGAACAGACATATCTGTGGCCGCTGGGGTGTATCCTTATCCCCAGACTCGGCAAGTTGTATACATGAAATACGTACCACTTCTTACATGACAATTATACCTCTATAGTGTGGTTTCAAAGAAAAAGAAAACTCAACCATTGAGTCAGATCTGAATTCAGCCTCTCGTTCGTGATTGTGAGCAAGATACATCATCTCTGCTTCTTGCTTGCGAAATAAGGGTCCTCTTAGTCCTTGCCACAGACCTGTTGTCAGAATCATACCAGGTACTGCACAAATATGCCCAGTAGGTGCTTATAGATGTGCAAAAGTGGTTTTAATTGCATTTTTTGCTAGTTGTTTCATCCAAACGGAAATACCACTTTAAATGAAACTTACTTTTTTACTGTGGAAACAGACTTCTGAAATGATGAATGAGATACTCTTGTTCTTTGGTTAAGAACCAGGTTCTCTCCATTGAACTGGAAGGAAATGTTTCCAGACTAATGTAAATGTTTTCCATTGTAACTTTGAGTCAGGATCCTTTCCTTTCTCTACTTGCTTCTAGCATTTGTCAAATAACTGTCATAAGGACAAAGTTTTACTTACCATGATCCATTATCCAGTGATTCAGACCCCTTCCTATGACTTCATTTTCCCCCAAGATCCTCATGTTAAAAAAAGAAAGAAAAAGAAAAAAGTGAATGTAGTCAGTTTCTCATGGGAGTGTAAAATTTCTTTTTTTTTTTAAGATTTTTTATTTATTTTATTTTAACAGAGAGAGAACACAAGCAGGCAGAGAGGCAGGCAGAGGCAGAGAGAGGAGCAGGCTCCCCGCTGAGCAAGGAGCCCAATGTGGGACTCGATCCCAAGACGCTGGGACCATGACCTGAGCCAAAGGCAGCTGCTCAACCAACTGAGCCACCCAGGCATCCCGGGAGTGTTAAATTTCTTAATAGGAAGAGTTTTCTTTTAAAATATAGCACCTAGGGGTGCCTGGGTGGCTCAGCTGGTTGTGTATCTGACTCTTGGTTTGGGCTCAGGTCATGATCTCAGGATCATGAGATCAAGCCCCGCATTGGACTCTGCTCTGGGTGGGGAGTCTGAGGTTCTCTCTCTCTCTCCCTCCCCCCCATCCCTCCCTGCTTGCTCTCTCAACAAATAAATAAAATAAGATATAGCGCCTAATCATGTTTAAATGTTAAGATCTAGTGCCAGGTGTGGTAGTGGTTGACTTTATTGTTAAAGTATGTTCTCACACTCCCTCCATAGCTGTTTTTTACAATGTTGGCTTTTTGTTTATTTCCTTTCCTCACTTCTGTATTTGTTATATAGCAACTCTACAGAAAGAAGCCGGGTCTGGCCATCACATTCGCAAAGCTGCCTCAAAATTTGGACAAAAACCGATACAAAGATGTGCTGCCTTGTGAGTATCCGGCCTCCCTCCCCCTCCCACCGTCCCCCAACACGCTGAGATAATGTTTCTCTTTTTAAAACAGATTGTCTGGTATCCTGGAACGATTTTCAGCGTGTCTGTAAACACCACCGTCTTTATTGCCTCCATGTCAGACTGGGAACAGTTGGGGAATAGTGTTTATGCTAATGAGGCGAGAGCCGCAGATGGGCTTGGGGACTGAACTCTTGTTTCCTTGGCGGGATTGAAACAACGGTCCGGGTAATCGGTGAATTTTTTTCTCCCCTACAGACGACAACACCCGGGTCTCATTGCAGGGAAATGAAGATTATATTAATGCAAGTTATGTGAACGTAAGTCAAGAATCTGGATACTAAGAGCATGTTGATCACTGTCCCAAGCATGGTCGTGGCAGGGGTGGTGCTTTGCGGTGAAAGAAGCGCTTCCCTGTTCGCCCCCTCAGTTCAGCACCTCAGCAGCCCCTGAGGGAAGGCATGGGGGTCTCACTTTACAGAGGACAAAACTAAGGTTCAGAGACATGAAATAATTTGAAAAGTCACAAAGCTAACAGAAGGTGAGACCCAAACTCAGACTCCATGTCTCTGACTCCCATCATCCACATGCCTTCTGTCCTCAACTGCTGACATTTTTGGGGGGGTTTTTTGGGGTTGTTTTTTTTTTTTCTTCTTGCCAGTGGTATGCTTGTAACTTTCTGTGTCCCCCCCCCCCATGATGTTATTACTGTACATCCCACCTAAAAATAAGAGGAAGAAAACTACTTGGGCATATAATCCAAAAAGAAAAGGTCAGAGATTTTGCATGTTGTGGGAAAGGCAGACATTTTGCTCTGCAAATGCATCTTGGACAACTTACGTGACCTCTCAGAACCTCGTTTTCTTCATTTAAACCAGGGGTCAGTACACTTTTCCTGTAGAAGGCCAGGTGATAAACATGTTGGGTTTTGCAAGCCGAGGCAAAATGGAGGGTATTACTTAGGTACTCACACAACCATTTAAAATGTAACCATGTAAAAATATTTTTAAAACACTCTTAGTTTGCAGGTTACCTGGCTGGCTCAGTCAGTTGAGCATCTGATTCTTGATTATAGTTCAGGTCGTGATCCTCAGGGTCATGCCATTGAGCCCCGAGTTGGGCTCTGCACTCCGATTGGGTCTGCTAGAGACCCTCTGGCCCTCTCCCTCTGCTCCCTCCCCCTGCTCACGCTCTCTAAATAAACAAAATCTTAAAAAAAAAAAAAAAAAAAAAAACCACCTTGGAGTCCCTGGGTGGCTCAGTCAGTTGAGCATCTGCCTTCGGCTCAGGTCAGGATCCCAGGGTCCTGGGATCGAGCAGGGAGCCTGCTTCTCCCCCTCCCTCTGCTGCTCCCCCTACTTGTGTTCTCTCATGAACACACACTCTCTCTCTCAAATAAATAAATAAAATTTTAAAAAAACAAAACACTGTTAGCTTGCACAGTGGCTGTCATGTTTAGCGCCCTGACCACTGTTTGCCAACCCCTGATCTAAATGAATAGATGATTTCTCAAGTTCTCAAGTTACACCAAAATATCAAGAACTACCTAATAAAAATGGGTCCTATCAGTGATTCCATTTATTCCAAAACATCCGTGGAGCTCATTGCCCCTCACTTCACCATTCCTGATGTCTTAAGAGCAGAGAGCATCAGAATTGATGGGGTCAGCAAGGTCACGCCATCCGGTCTCCTTGACTATGAGGATATGAGGGAACTTAGACCAGGGTCGAAGAAGCCATTAACCCAAGCATCAACCAAACCATGAATTAGGCGCCTCTCTTTGCCTTCCCGATCTCAGAACGAGTGAATTCCAGAGTCGCTTCAAAGCTCATCAGGTTCAGAGTGTTTTTCATAGAAACGACTCCATTCAGAGGGAAGAAGCGTGAGAGCAGAGCCAGTTGGGGGAGGGGCACTGAGGACAGTTGAAAACATTTTGGTGTTTAACATTAGTGAACTCAAGTGGTAAGTGGGTGAGGTGATGGATGTGTTCATGAACTTGATCGTGGTGATCATTTCACAACACATGTGTATATCACACCATCCTGTTGTACACCTTAAATACATGTAACTTTTATTGGTTGATTATACGTCAGTGAGGCTGGGTGGGGGAAAGGATTGGTCGACTCAATGACGCGAGCGTTGGCAGCCCTGCAGAAAGCAAAGCGTAGCATTTGTGGGGGTATAAGCCTGTGTGGTCTGTACGTCAGAGAAAAGTCCGTGGATCTTGATAGAAAGGCCTGTGTGGGGAAAGATTTGGGCATGAGGACTGGTATGTATTGCTGAAAATACAGATGGGCAATACTGATTATATTTAAGATACAGCAGTAAAGGCCATCGAGACTCCTGCCGCCTTGTAGGTACATTTCTGAGTATCGCCTACCGCGTGTCGCACGGCTTTACCTTAAGTAGTGAATGCTGGCGTCATTGTCAAGTATCTTTCAAGGATCTTTTAAAGTAGCTTTTTCTTTTTTATTTTCCTTGTTGGCTCTAAATTGATGGGATACTCTGGTGTGAGGTCAGGCGCCAACTCGAAGAGTTTAAGATCCAGTTCCCTGTCCGCCTCGTCGCGGTGGTAGGTACTAATCCCTGAACCGTCTCTTGCCAGATGGAAATTCCTGCTGCTAACCTTGTGAACAAGTACATTGCTGCTCAGGGTCCCCTGCCGCACACCTGTGCCCAATTTTGGCAAGTCGTCTGGGATCAGAAGTTATCACTCATTGTTATGTTGACGACTCTCACCGAGCGAGGGCGGGTAAGTGGCTTGATTTCCAATTCAGATGTGGGCATGTCACACCGTGCTCTGTGGAACATGAATCTCAGACCGGGAAAGGGTCTCTGATACCCCCCGGTCCAGCCCCTGTGTGACCCGGAGGTCTCCTTTTGAGAGCTAGTGATAGATACCTCGACGGATGGGCAGCTCAGCGCTCCTGCCCACTCCCTGGCCTTCCCTGAGCTAGGGAGGATCAGACAGCCCCTCCCGCTCCTGGAAGGCTGTTCCCCTTGCCTTGCTTCACCTGCCCCAGGAGGCGCATGTTGACTGTAGCCTCAGCCACCCAGGACAAGTGCTGGTCCTGAGCAGAGCAGTGGACGTGCCACAGAGGCCATGATAAGTAGAGAAATTACAGCCTCTGTCTGCCTTACTTGTGATGCAGCAAAACCCGATGCAAAAAGGGGAAGAAGAGCTTGACTAGGAGAATGATGGGCAGCACACTGTGCTTAGCGGGGATGCATTTTCCAGAGGAGCACATCACTGGTTATAGAACAGAAGTCACTGGGCAAGGGATACCCGTATCGCGCATGCTCTGACTTGTGGGTACAGCCAGATACCTTCATTAGGAAACATTTATGCAGACACCCATTCCAAAATCCGATATAAATTAACTTTGAGCCACCTGCTTTGAATGATGCGTGTGCTTCCTCCCAGGCCTCCCTCCTTGGTCTATCACTCAGAATACCAAATTGATCCACGCTGAAAATAAGAAAGTGCAGATTAGAATGAATAGTATGTTTGAGAACGGTCTACCCTCTCACCTGAAACAGCAAAATGAGAATTCCTAACTGATTCTGCAGAGCCCGGTGGATTGCAAAGGACTTCTGTTGTCCGAAGTAGCAGGCTTTCCGCTTCTGCAAAAACACCTCCAGGGTCCATCCTGTGGGTGTTGGGCTCCCGTTTAAAAAAAAAAAAAATTCCTCCTTATTTCTAGCTGAAATCCACATGCCTCTGAACCTCCACCCCACCTGCTTCTCCTACCAGGAAGACACAGAATAAGTTACCCCTCTCTTCTAGGCACTGGCCTTTTCGGTATCTGAAAATAACCTCAGACTCTGTAAAAGGTTATAAGCTCGGCTTCCAGCAATCCTGTGACCAGCAGGAAGTGTCCAGTCTCTGTCTCGGTGTTGCTCTCGGGCCTGTTGCCCCGTTTTGTACTCTGCCCTTGACTCTTGAAAGCTACATACAGAATGTTGTGGGTTCTGCAGCCAGACGATCTGGGTTCATACCACAATTGCCCCTGAGCAAGTTACTTCATCTCTCTGGCCCTCAGCTCCTCCATCTGCGAAGTGGAGGTGGTCATCGTGCCCATCTTGGATGGGCTGTAAGGACAGAGACGGTGTATGTAAAAAGCTTAGAGAACCTCGTGTGGCGAGTGCCCAACAGATGTTAGCATTGTTTTATGTGTCATCATCACGGGTTGGGTTCGGCCATCAGATCTGGCCTGTCACGTGCTCTCTGCAGCTTTCGGGCTTTCAATCTGTTGTTCTCTGTGTCGACTGTCACTCTTAGCTTCTTGTCACTCATAGTTTGGATCAGAATCTCTTCTCGTCATGTGAGTCACTGTTAAAAAACGTGAAGGTCCTCAAGAGGCAATAGAAACCTCCTTCTAGAATGCTGTGAGTCAGAGGCATGGAGGGCACCCTTGGGGCAGCAGTTGTAGTCCTCCTCGTTCTGCTCCCAGCTCCTGCGTTTCTCCACCTTGTCTTACCCCGTTACCCTGAGACTGTCCCAGGCTTTCCTGAAATCACAGGGCATCACCTCCTCTCCTTGTCCAGAAGTCTCGGTTTTGTCTGGTTTTTTTGTTCGTTTGTTTATATTTGGGTTTTTTTTGTTTTTTATATAATTTAGTTTTGAATAGGAAATGAAGGGACCTAGACCTTTTTTTTGAGTGTAGGGAACCCTGGCTGACTCACAGTCCTGCCCCCCTCTCTCTCTGGAGCCCGCACCGCCCTCTTGTTCTGTGCTGTGGGAGGGAAGGAGGCAGACTCCGCTTCAGATCCCCGCTCTATCATTTCCTACCTGTGTGACTGAGGAAAGCTCCAAAACCTCTGGGTAGAATGGAATAACAATAGCGCCTGTCTTGTGGGATTGTCGGGGGGTTAATACAGCTCGTTTCTTGGAAGGGTGCCTGGCACAGAATAAATGTTCCGTAAATGTCGGCTGGCAGGGGTAGAAGTTTGGGGACCACTTGAACAATTACTGCTGGGACTAGACTGTATTTATTTTACTATAGTATCATTTTTTCTTTAAATTGACTTGTCTTTTTTTTTTTTGCTTTAATAAATTTATTTTGAAAGATATACCTTAGGGGTGCCTGGGTGGCTCAGTGGGTTAAAGCCTCTGCCTTCAGCTCAGGTCATGATCTCAGAGTCCTGGGATCGAGCCCTACATCCGGCTCTCTGCTCGGCGGGGAGCCTGCTTCCCCCTCTCTCTGCCTGCCTCTCTGCCTACTTGTGATCTCTCTCTCTGTCAAATAAATAAATAAAATATTTTTTTTAAAAAAAGAAAGATATACTTTAAATGGAAATCAAATATCTCATGCCATAAATAGAATGTATGCATGAAAATACAAAGACCACAGAGGCGCCTGGGCGGCTGAGTCGGTTAAACATCTGACTCTCGATCTCAGCTCAGGTCTCGATCTCAGGGTTGTGAGTTCAAGCTCTATGTTGGACTCCACTCTGGGCATGGACCCTACTTAAATGTATATATTTATATATGTGTATGCGCCATAGGACAGTGTTACTAAATTCTAAGGAAGTACTCTTGCCTTGCCTTGCAGGCTCTGAACCCAAAGCCTGGCACATATGAATGTGTGCACACACATTCTTTCTCTGTCTCTCATAAAAAGGGAGTTAATGTATTAAAGAAGTGATGTTAAAGCCATTCTTAACCCAATTCAGACTGTCCTTGGCACATATGAAAAAATTTACTTGGGGCACCTGGGTGGCTCAGTCGGTTAAGTATCCAACTCTTGGTTTTAGCTCAGGTCATGATCTCAGGGTCGTGAGATCGAGCCCCACATCAGGCTCTACAGTGAGCATGGAGCCTGTTTAAGATTCTCTCTTCCTCTCCCGTTGCCCCTCCCCACTGCTTGAGTGGGCAATTTCTCTCAAAATAAATAAATATATATAAGTATATATATAATTTAAAATACAGTTCCATGTTATTGAATCCCCTGATTGTACCAGCAGCACCCACACTCTGCAGGCCCTGCTCTGGGCCATGCCGGCTATTTTGTAGGTGACTAATGTCACCTTTGTCACCTTCGCATTTCCACAACCTGCCAGGCTCCCCATTTGAAACCTGTGCAATGCTTGCCTCTATTCTGTAACTTCTGGGTGCCTGGAAGGTTCTCTCAGAGTATCCTTGGAGGTGCCACTCTCCCATGTCCCAAGGGTTTTTGGGGCAGCCAGGCATGATGACCTCCTTGGATTGGGCTTCTCTTTTCCCTGTGAAGTTGGCTTTGTCCTTCCCAGCCTTGAGTTCGTTCTCAAGCTGCAGCAGGCGCGGTGAGTGACAGACAGTCTGCCCTGGATAACAGCCCCTCTTCCTTCATCCTGTTTGTTCCAGCCCAGACAGAAAGGGCCTTTCTTCCATCCCATAGCCCCTGCTGCCTCCACCCGCTCTTACGGGTCCTGCCCCTCCTGCTCCGTCCCGATGACATCCCACCTCCCCGCCTCTGAACCTGAGCTCCTCCAAACCTCCCTGTGTCCCAGGGGCCTTTGTTTCCCAGCCGCCTTCCTGACTGAGCCCAGCCCCGCTGGCCCCTTCTCCTGGGTCAGTATTGCCTTTGCTATCTCAGGCCCTGGGGACGTACCCTCCTGTGTATCCATTGTTAAAAACCTGTTCTTCTAAAAATCCAGGCCACATGTTTCCTCCCTCTCCTGTTAGGAACTCTCAGCTGACCTGAGCCCTTTACCCAGAGCTCCCTGATCCGCTCCTCACCACCGCCCACGCCCACGGGTTCTCTCCAGGCCAGCAGCTTCTCCCCTTCCCTATCCTGAGGGTTGAGGTTTTCAGCGTGCCCCGTGGGCTTTCTCCCGTACTGTGCATTTCGTAGGGCACACGTGTGGCTGCCCGGAGTCCCCGATCACGGCTGTGCCCAGCGGGCGCGTCCGCAAGTGCGGGACCTCGATCACCTCTTCCGGCCTGGGATGTGCTCCCTCTGCAGCATGGCCTCCATTCCTGCCTTGTTTCATTCCCACCCAAGATGTTCTTGCAATCATCTCCCTTCAGGTTCACAGGTTTTCTCATAGCGGAAGAAGGGGTATCGCTTTTCTATTGAAAAAGCATTCTCGGGGCGCCCGGGTGGCTTCGTGGGTTAAAGCCTCTGCCTTCAGCTCAGGTCATGATCTCAGGGTCCTGGGATCGAGCCCCGCATCGGGCTCTCTGCTCAGCGGGGAGCCTGCTTCCCCCTCTCTCTCTGCCTGCCTCTCTGCCCACTTGTGATCTCTCTCCTCTCTGTCAAATAAATAAATAAAATCTTTAAAAAAAAGAAAAAAGAAAAAGCATTCATCCGCACCTTCCCTCAGGGATGCTTTCTCTGGGTGAAAAATTATTTTTTACGTCTGTGTATGTGCCACTTCTGGTATGTATGATTTGCAGTGGATTTGTGCTCAGAGCCTCAGTTTACTCATATGCAAAACAGAGACACCAGTAATACCTCCCTCATAGCATTCTTTTGAGGCCACACTGATGTCCATAAAAAGTACCATTTCGTGCTGGGCATACCCTGTGCAACAGATAGGCGGCTTTCGTGGTTAGCGTCCTGACCCCCGCTCCCCGTTCCCCCCTACCCCCCCACCCCCCGCCAGCCAGCAGGAAGATGGAAACAGAGACTCAAAGAAGTCTAGTAACTCACCCAGGATCCCACAGTTGGTTAGTGGAGCTTATTATTAACCAGGATTGAAACTCTGGGTTTTCACAGACTCCTTGCTCTTTCTGCTACACCCTCACTGCTTTGAGATCCAAATAGACCTAAGACCTTCATTTGATCAAGGCGTAGAGAGTTCAGTTCTGGTCGGATTCACTGGATTCTCTGGAAATAGGTATCTGTGGCTCTGCCTTGTATGGGCCGATCACTTCAAAGACCCTTCGCCTCAGCGGTACCGTGGGCGGGACTCTTGGGGGTCTGTAGCTGAGAGCCCTCCCGGGAGCTGCCCGGGTGTCATCTGAAGCCAGGCAGGGGTCCCGGGCCCACGCCCCGTATGCAGGGGCAGGGACAGACTGAAGAAAGAGGCAGGCCACTCCAGCTTATAGGTGACAGTTTGACTAAGCCAAGGGAGCTTACAAGCCTTGACTTGGGCAGCAGCAAGGCAAGTGGATCCTTGCACCTTCCCGTCAAATCTTAAAAGTTTATAAAGAGGGACGCCTGGGTGGCTCAGTTGGTTAAGCAGCTGCCTTCGGCTCAGGTCATGATCCCGGCATCCTGGGATCGAGTTCCGCATTGGGCTCCTTGCTCGGCAGGGAGCCTGCTCCTCTCTCTACCTCTGCCTGCCTCTCTGCCTGCTTGTGTTCTCTCTCTGTTAAATGAATAAATAAAATCTTAAAAAAAAAAAAA
>CM052813.1:60145413-60194033 GCA_028533885.1 Nasua narica | reverse complement strand
CCAGCTTGCATTCCCACCAACAGTGTAGGAGGGTTCCCCTTTCTCCGCATCCTCGCCAACATCTGTCGTTCCCTGACTTGCTAATTTTAGCCATTCTGACTGGTGTGAGGTGGTATCTCACTGTGGTTTTGATTTGTATTTCTCTGATGCCGAGTGATGTTGAGCATTTTTTCATGTGTCTGTTGGCCATTTGGATATTCTCTTTACTGAAATGTCTGTTCATATCTTCTGCCCATTTCTTGATTGGATTATTCTTTGAGTGTTGAGTTTGAGAAGTTTACAAGTCAATTCTTAACTCCAACTTTCCAGCCGCATACTTTAATTTCAAATATTCACTGTGACGTTTGAAAATAAGAATAGAAAAGCTGTTCTAGACAAATTACGTGCATCTGTTGGTTTATCACCCCTTTTAGCTGTACACAAATATAAGTTTTATGTAAGATGTTGCAACTATAGGCTTGGAGAGAAAAAAAAATTCGAATGAGTCAGAATTTGATGGTTCTGTGATGGGATGGACAGCTTGGCCCTGAGTTTTGTTTTGAAGCTGGAGGCAAGAGCTGAGACAGCTGTGGCCCATGCTTCAGGATTTGAAAGGGAGGATCAAAAACAGGGAGGCGGTGAGCTCTTGGTGAGCTTACGGGGGAAGCCGTAGCAGCCCTACGACCTTGGGCAAGTCGCTTAACCCCCCTGAGGCCGGGGGACCCCATGGGCCATCTGGGGAGTGTGTCAGCTCCATGAGTCGTGGACAAAAGCCTCTGAGGGCCTAGGGGATTCTGCTTGAATGTAAGAGGATATTCGTCTCAGTTTGGGGCTTCTTTCACTGGGATTTCTGTAGACTTTCTGATCACTCTTACTGAAGTTGATGAGGGGGCTCACAGCAACAATGGTAACCTGGCCTCCCCAGTGCGCCTGGCACTGCCCACCATTTCCTCCAGCCTCTGTCACCATCTGGGAAGCAGGTGCTGTCCCAGCCTGTCTGATGAATATGGTGATAAACCCAAGAGATTGAGAGGCAGGTTCAAAGTCGTAAGGCTAACAGGTAGAGGAGAAAAGAAGTCCAGTAGAGTCCAGTAAAGTTCTGACTTCCCACCATGTGCTCATAACTGCTGTGCCTTCTACTCCAGCGGGTAGGGGATGGATGGTGAAGGAGGGTGAGGTGGAATGGGGAGTGGAGAGCAGAGAAGGGGCCTGAGGACCTGGAGTGGGCTTGATGGGGGGGTGGGGGGAGGGAAGAATGAGGAAGAGAGGTTGTTCCTATCTCAAGGCACCGTGACTGAGGCCTCTCCTGTTCTTCCAGCAAGCGGACCCTGATGATAAGGAGGCTGAGCTCTGTACTTATCCTCTGGGCTGCAGCCCCAGGCCGTTTGGAGAGCTGTGGCCTGGCCCCCCAGCAGGCCTACCCTGACCATCCTCTGCAGGAGAGGAGGGGAGGCTCCTTCCTCTCCTGCCCTCGGGGAACAGACACAGAGCTGCTGGGCTCTGCCCCAGTCTCCCTGTGTGCGGGCCCTGGCCGGATGCCCAACCTGTCATCCGGGTGACTGCTCCTGTGCCCCTCCCCCACTGCGGGGGTTAGGTCACACCCCGCGGTTCCCTTGCAGACCAAATGTCACCAGTACTGGCCCGATCCTCCCGACGTCATGGAACACGGCCACTTTCACATCCGCTGTCAGTCAGAGGACTGCACCATCGCTTACGTGTTCCGAGAAATGCTGGTCACCAACACTGAGGTAAGCGGCGCCCCTGCAGGGAGGGGTGGGGGGGGAGGGCACAGCTTAGGGGCAGGTGCTGCGGCGGCATCAGCCGTGGTCCGGGGTGGGGCGGTGCCTCCAGGTCTGCTGTCTTCACCTGGTGAGCATCTCAGCCGGCGTGCGGGCCTTCGGGAAAGAGCCAGCACCCTCGTTCGCAGCACCAGTGCTCACCGCAGCCCGCCGATGGGAGCGTCCTAGTGTCCGCTGACAGATAAACGGAGAAACAAGATGTGGTCTGTACAGCGGAAACCCTGTTCAGCCGTTGAAAGGAAGGACGTGCTGATGCATGTTAGAGCAAGGATGACCCTTGAAGACGTTCTGCTAGGTCAGCTCAGGCGGTCACGAGAGGAAAGTACTGTGCAGCTTGCAGAGGACGTGGAGTACCCAAAATCCGAGGGACAGAAAGTGGAAGGTGGTCGGCTGGGGGAGGGGGATGAAGAGTTAGTGCTTCGTGGTACCGATTGCAGCTCGGGAGGATGAAAAACTTCTGGGAATGGCGCAGCCGGGGAGGTGGGCGGGTTCCAGCGGCCTCGGCAGGGCCGAGCACGGCCGGTGAAAGGGCAGCCGGAGCCGGGACCTCCATAGCGGAGGCCGGGGTCCCCCCGCCCACTTTCGGGATGGGCTCACCAAGGCCACCCCGCCTCTTCCACAGACCGGGGAGGAGCACACGGTGACACACCTCCAGTACGTCGCGTGGCCCGACCACGGCGTTCCTGACGACTCCTCAGACTTTCTGGAGTTCGTAAACTCTGTGAGGTCCCTGCGAGCGGATGGCGAACCTGTGCTGGTTCACTGCAGGTACTGCGGCTCCGTGGTGTTCTTTGTTTTCATACGTGTACTCCAGAGGGAGAGACCTGGAGAAAGTTGGCAAAGAGCACCCTCAATCCCAGGAGACCAGTTGCTTTTGCAAGAAGGCTCTGTTGCCTTTATTTCTGCACTGTTTCAGAAGATTGGGAATTTTAATGAAAGCATAAGGCCCTGAATGTAGGCCAGAAGAAGAAAGCCCCACCCTCAGCTTTCCCTCTGTCCTTGAGTCTCTGACCTTCACAATAGATGCGAATGAGAGGGGGGTGCAGCCTGCATTTATAGGTGGGTCTCTCTTCATCGGTGTTGAAGCCCCTGGCCTCAGAATATATGAGGAGAGGCCTGCTCAGCCTGTTGGAGAACACGCCCTGAATGTGTGTTTGGTATTCTTGAAGGTCAAGGGAGGAAGACTCTGTCTGAGTAAACGTGGGAACTGGCTAGGAGTTCAGCTGGGCCATGCAGGAATACTGCCTGAGCAAATCCCAAGTCTCTGCTTCTGTCCCCCAGTGCTGGAATAGGGCGCACGGGTGTGCTGGTCACCATGGAAACAGCCATGTGCCTAATTGAGAGAAACCTGCCTGTTTACCCACTGGATATTGTCCGGAAAATGCGAGACCAGCGTGCCATGATGGTGCAGACCTCAGTGAGTAGAAATCCATTGATAAAAGTAGTAACGATGGCCAACCCTTTCTGGGCACTCGCTCTGGGCCAGGCCTGTGCGAAGGGCTTTGCAGGTTCAGAGACCAAGGCTCAGGGCTCTGCATCCCTTGTCCAAGGTCGCAGAGCTTGTCAGGGGCTGAGCAACTCCAAAGCCCACCCATGTGACCTCTGTCTTTCACTGCCCTTCCCCTTCACTGCCTCAGTCGTGTGGTTCCTGCCAGCCACGTGGCCAGGGAGCAGCCCTGGTGTGTTCAACATGCTCGAGCCACTGGCCCATGATTTATCCATCAGAAGCAGGCAAAGTCCCCGGAGGGTTTTACCCCACCTGCCTTTCTGTGGGTGAGCCTTTTGACTCAATGGATGTTTCACACAGCCGTACTCTCCTCCTCGAGCTGTCTCCCGTGTGGGTCACACCTGGTCATTGACGCTGCAAGTGTCCTCCAAAGGAGGTCTCCTGGGTTTCCCCTAGAACTTCAAGAGAGGGGGGTGGGGTGGTGTAGAAAAAAGAACATGATTCAGGCTACCCCACATACTGGGTGACCTTTGGCTAGTCCCTTAACCTCTCTCCAAGCCTCAGTTTCTCTATCTGCAAAATGGGGACCATCCCACATTCATTTAGGTAATTGCACATGCCGAAGAGACCCAAGCTTGTATGTGGTAGGAAAACTGGATCAGTCAGTTAAGAACCTCAACAGTAATGAAGTCCAAGGGGAGTCAAAGAACTCAATGGAAGAGTATCAAAAGCAGACTTTGGAAAGTCAAGGAAGGCTTGCTGGAGGAGGAGGTAGAGTAAGCAAAGAAAGGAGTGGCAGTTCCATGTTGCAGCCAGCTCTGTGCCCTCACAAGCTCATGGACAGAGTTTCTAAGATTTCTCTAATGATTGTGAGCTCTTGTTTATATTATACTCAGGAAATACAATTAAGAGAAAAGATCAGGTTATTAAGACTCTCGTTCTCTGCCCTGTTTCATGTTACGGAAACCTCACTGCCAGTTCACAATGTTTGCAGTGCATCTTCCAGCTGGATTTTCCTAGCTGGTGAAGCACGGTCTAAATGCTTTCTTTCACCCAGTACACTTCACTAAATAAGTTCCTTAGGTGTTGGTTAATATAAAGAATCATATCCTGCAGAGCAGCATTCGTCAGCCCTCCGAAGACAGAGTCCAGGCTCCTTACCATGGCACAAGGCCCCACACCCCCAGGGCCCGGCCGCCAGTGCAGGGCCCAAGTGTTCCCGGCCAGGGCTCTGAGCCCCGAATCTGCCATGTGGAACCGACTGGTTCCTCCCTCGGCGGGGACCTCCATGACACTTTGCCCATCGCTCTTTGGGAGCCCCCAGCCCTCACGATGCAGGATCCCAGCTGCACAGGTCTCTGCCCCGCTGTGCGTCCCTGGCAGGGACACGGAGTCTGGCCTGGCCCAGAGCTGGAGCTCAGAGTACTCCCGAGCGGTGTGACAGAGTGAGCGTAGATGTGGTGTGAGGCCGTGTTTCCGGAGTCTCGAGTGGACTGACAGGTTTCTTTTCTTTTCCAGAGCCAGTACAAGTTTGTATGTGAAGCGATTCTTCGTGTTTATGAAGAGGGCTTAGTCCAAATGCTGGATCCCAGTTAAGACAACTGTGAAAACGTTCATTCCTCTTTCCCAAGGGCACCCTCCGTAAGGACGGACCTTCTCTCTGGAAGCAGCAAGAGGAAATCTGTAGGCTGTGGGGAAGGAATGAGCACGTTTGAACCCAGGCACTTTAAAGTTCTCTAGAAGAGGTATCGTGTACATAGGGACTGTGTAGATACGCATGCGTTACAGCAACATTTAGGCCCATTCGCCCTCAGAAATAAGCAAAAGAGGATCTCAGTTTAGGGCCTGTCCTATTGCCTTCCTCCCTAGACCTCACCATGTTCCTGTAAACCATCCTTGGGCAACTGAGAGGGGAGGCCAGCAATGCTGCTGACCTCCCAGAAACAAGAAGGTGTGGCTACTTCGAGTTGCTTGGGTGTTTTGTGTGTATATGTGTATAGGGCTCTAAGGGCTGAGCTTCCTGTGCTTTGAGGCAGAGCTGGAACCGTTAGCATTCACCCGCCGATGCTAAGGGAACCCTGACGAATGTACTCGGCGGCAGGATGGTGGGATTGCCTGCTGAAGGGCGGGCACTACCTTTTCTGCCCCGCCCCCCGCCCCATCTCCCTGGCGCTTCCCATATTTGTGTTTCTGAGAATCATGTCCAAAACGCCCCGCTGGCTCCCTGCATCAGTGACCCTCTTCAGGGCCTCACACAGCGCCTGGACTGGGCTAGTAACGTAAGTTCAGGTGAGCTTTCAGTTGAGACTCTGAGAGCGAAGTCTCCCGGTGCGTCTTGTCATCTGTCATTAGGAGCAGGGTGCTTCTCGCCTCTGCTTGCTTCTTGCCGTACCTGCAGAACCCAAGACTGGAATGGTCGACTACTGAATCTACTACATGGATTGCTGCTACTTCAAGCTATTAAACTTGAAACATTAACGATTTTCCTGAGGGGAGATGGGATATCATCTAAATATTCAGAATCTTTGGCCCTTCTGAGGAAAGATCTAGTCATGGAACCATGGAAACCCCAGCTTCTTAGAGGGTTGTCCGTGGATGTGTGTGGATGTGTGTGTGTGCGCCCATGGTAAGTGTTTCTCAGGATTCCGAACTCGATTCAAATTACAGTTGAGTTTCTATAAAGAATGAGTCTCTGTATAGAAGAACAAATGTGTGCATTCACCCTCGGTTAGAATGGTCTCCATTTCATTTCAAAGGAGAGGATCAGGCTATCTGAATATAAACACAATTTGATGTTAATTTATTCTAAGTGCACCCCGATTTTGATTGTCCTAAAGAATTCTGCCTTTGTTCATACTGTGTTAAATTTTTTAAAAATTTGTGACAGGATTGTAGCAAATTATTATTTAAGGAAAATAAATTACATAAAATTTTTAATGTGGTATTTTTAAATAGTGGCTTTTATATATCCCAAAGAGAGAGGAAGCTCAGCCAGTTTCTTAGTGGGATTTATAGAAAAAGGATGCTTTTATATCATAGCGTATTGAAGTGAAGCCATTTTGATGGTTAGCAAACTCTTGACCAATCAAGTCATTTCCTGGTTGCAAGTTGGATACAGACCTAGATGGTGGGAGCTGGGTTTCTAAAGGTTCTTTATCTCCAGACTTAGCTCATTTAGTTGCATACATCCCACCTGTCCCCCACCAGTATTTTACTGCTAAATGGCGAGGGTGGGAGGGAAGTGTCACGCAGTGCCATAGCCCACTACTCTGAGACAGGAGACCACCGAAGCCCCATCTTTGTCGGATTCCAGAATGAAGCAGGAAAGGCTGCAGTTACGCAGTTGGAGATTTGGTTCCTGGTCCCACTCATCAGTAACTATCTCTTGGCCTGGTCACTTTGGAGCAGTACGTCTCTTTCTTCTATTTCCTGTAAAACAGGAGAAATAATACTGAGGCTGTGGGTTGAATATGTGGATGGAAGAAAATGCTCTCAGCGGGAGTTTTTATCAGCTGGTGGCTATCTGACACTGCTTACAGGTACGTTACTTGGAAAAGTTAATTTACCAGCCATTAGCCCCAAAACCCATGAAATAGAAGTATATGGATCTTTCTACAAAAGAAAATTTCTTTTGCTGAGAACAAAAGAACAAAGGAATATCCTCCTACCAGTGCCTTTTTTCAAGTTGGACTCAGAAAACATTCTACCAGTTAAGTCCCATAAAAGAGGGGAAGGTGGAAAGCTGACCTCCATGTAAATGCCATCAGGATGTCTAGCAAGTCATTGCTGTTTGATAAAAATGCATCAGCACCCTGTGTGCAAGAAGCTTGAGAAGACTAAATGTATTTGGAGACTTGTGGTTTATTTTTTTTTCTTGAAAAAGCAAATCATTCAATAGAGTTGCAGAAATGCTATCATCATTATACGTAAATTTCTAAAAAGCTTACCAAGGTTACAGCTCGCCTTTTTCTGCCACTGTTCAGGCCAGTAGTCCAGACCCAGCAGATGTTATTAGCAACAAAATTCATGAAATACTGGGGAAGAACAGAAGAGAATTATCTAAAGGAGCAAAATACACGAGTAAATATTACTACAGATACAGCCGATTGAATTCTGTGCCTCCACATTCCTGCTTCAGTACTTTATACATTTAAGCAATTATACTTCAGCCTTTTTGAGTCATTAGTGAAAAACATCAAAATGGAATATTTTACCTGGAAAATTTGGCTGGATGTGAACAGAGAAGACATTTTACATCTGCATTTTGTCCTCTGGAAGATCTGATCAGACCCACCGATGTGCTGACTGTGATGGGACGTCCCTCCCTGTGTCCCTGTAGAAACTGCACTTGGTATTCTGAGTTCACAGAAAAAAAAGATTGAACTCAATCTGGCAGGGGGAGGTCAGGATGAGGGGTGATCTGTCACAAACGTGCTGGTCTGTAATTCCTGCCACAGTAATTTATACTTAAGAATGTTTTTAATTAAGTTTTTGACTTTAGTTCCAGATAGTTAACATTAAAAATGCTTTTAGATTAGTGTGTGTGCTCTCTTGCTCCCTTTTGCTACTTGACATTTTTGTTGTTGTTTCTCAGAGATTATCATTTTAGTGAAAGCGACAGGCTGCTTCATCCGTCAGAGGCAACAAAGAGGCAGCATCAATAGGAAACGCTCACAGAAACTCAGACGAGGGAAAGCTCACTCGGGTCTAGACCGAGACTTGGGTGAGATGTGTCGCCCTCTGGCTTTGGTTTGAAAAGGAGAAGGTTGGGCTGGACTAGATGAGTTCTTGGGTTTTTTCAACGTTTACCATTCTGGAGAGTCAGTGTTCCAGAGAATTGAAATTAACCCCAAATCAAAGCCATGTAGCTACTGGAGAGAGATGTATCACATTTCCATGACTTATCTCCAAGATATTGTCCCTCAAACCTCAGCAGGGTTGAATGCCGAGACAAGGATTGGCACCCAAAGATTGGCTCTTGCCATTCTGCGCTGAGAACAGAATCCATAGAGACAGCAAAGACTGACCTCTGAGGAGCCAAACATGGGAGTCTGATGGCTGACCGTCCACCATCTTTATAGCCCACATCTGTTTGGAGCAACGAAAAGATTGGTATTAACACCATTTTGAAAAGTTTCTTAATGAACAATATTTTTTTCTGTAAATTTGGGATGCTTTTCATTCTGAACCGTCCGTGACTCTACTGAAAAAGTTTGATTGATATAAAAACACACAAGCTATGCAACACTTTGTGTTGTGTGTTGACATTTTTATTCTAACAATCGTCTTGATTTCTGAAAGGGTTTTCTCACTCTGTTTGCCTTTTTTTTTTTTTTTTTAGTAAATATTAACTCTCTTGGAGGAGAGTGCTCTCTGCCCATCCCTGCCTTCCCTCTGGTCAGGAGCATGACGATGCTCTGTATCTGTTTCTGTCTTGACCTGGTGTAGCAAATTCTAGATCTGAATTAGGTTCAGCTGTCATGACAATAATAGCTGACATAAAGAAGTTTCTGTACTTTATATATCACACAGGGCTGCCAGGGTGGTTCCATGATCTGTAGGCTCCCAGGTTCCTTCTGACCTGGTACCCTGCCATCCCCAGTATGCAGTTTCAATGCTGAGGTTTGTGACCATGGCTCCAGCCAGCAGGATGGAGGAAAGGGGAAGGAGTAAGAAAACCCCCTCCCTTACGGTGTACTATGTACCATCGGGGTGTGTTGGACATCTCATTGATCAGAACTTAGTGGCAGGGCTATACCTCCCTGCAAGGGAGTCTAGAAAAGGTTTTTATTCCAAGGAACCACGTGTCTAACAAATTCAGGACTTCTGTTTCTGAGAAGGAAAGAATGGGTTTTGAGGGACAATGAATAATCTCTGCCATAGTTCAGCCCTTTGGTTCTGCCATTCCTCCCCTCTCCAAGGTAGACAATCCAAGCCCCAGCCACTTATGGCTTCAAGCTAAAGCTAAGATCACCTTTGGATGATCTGTGGTCTTCTCCATCAGTTCTGGGTGACTTCTTGTCTAATGACCTCTAAACTCAAGACAAATGATCTCCCAACACAGCCCACAAACAGCAGTGAAATAGAGACAGGAAAACAACCATTGAAAACTCATTTGTAAGAGGAAAGAACAGGAAACACTGCTCCAAAGGCTATCCAAGCCCACTGCACAGGAAGAATGAAGACACTTCTAGAAGGCCAGTGAGTCCCTCAGCTGCCCGACAGCCAAGTCCTGCTCTCTGGGAGGACTTCCTTGTCCGTGGACCTCCATGGCCACATCCAAGGTGGGACTGCAGTGGTGGGCAGCCTTCTTGGGGACAGAACAGCTGTTGTAGCCTGTTTACTCCTGGAGCAGTTTTGGGGGTCCCCAGGTTGTGGTTTCTGAATTCCAGCAAGTTCCCACAGCTGAGGGTCTGGCCTAGACCAGAGCATTCTATGCTCTGCTCATGCCTCTTAAGGGTGGCTACCTTGAAGCCACCAGAAAGAGAAGCTTGGGTGGGAAGGAAAGACCCTTCATCTGACCTCTGGAGCTGCCTAGTTATTTTCTGGCAGAGAGTCTTGAATATGGCTTGCTGCCCCCAGCCTTATCTCCTGCTAAAGCTGCCACTCCAAGGCTGCTGCCTCGAATAGCTGCGGTTTGAACAGTAGCAGTTGGCATTTTCTGTACTTGAAGACCTTCATCAATTTTGAGCACAGGCTACAGACTGCCTCCCTTAGCCAAGCCAGGCTCCCTTCCATCTCTGCTGCAGCCCACCAGGCTAGCCCCAGCCAATCTCATTTTTATGGGACTTTGTGAAAAGCAACAAGGGGTAACAGTTACACTTATTGTATCCTCCCACCATTTTCTCTATTATCTTGGCCTTGGTCAGCATGTGGTCCCTCCTCTAAAATACTGCAGATGATACTTCCATCAAAGTGACATCTTAGTCACTATATAAAAGGCAATGTCTCTCTTTGCCATCTGCTGGCCTGCCAATTCCACTAAGCCAATGCCATATTTTAGTTGGTATTTGCAACATCCTACTTTCGAGGATTAAATTCTGAATCCAAAAACCAAAGTAGAGTTGGCTGGAGCAAAACAAATTTATTTCTCTCTCAGATAAACACAGGAGTCTAGAGCTGGTAAAGGGGCTACATGGTTACCATGATCTGTGCCCCTCTGATCTGGTTGCTCCATCTGCCCCAGCATACATCTTCATCTTCTACCTCACAGTCCAAGATGGCTGCTCCAGCAGCAGTCATCACATCCACATTCCAGCTGGAAAGAAAAAGGAAAATGGTGGCCAAAAAATGCCTTTTGCTTTAATGGATAATTCCTAAAAGTTGCACAGACGACTCTGACTTACAAACAGTTGGCCAGAACTTAATCATATGGGTACACCTAGCTGCAAGTGAGGTTAGGAAATGAAGTCTTTGTTCTGGATGGCACTCTACCCAGCCAAAATTCTGGAGTTTTCTTATTGAAGAAGGGAAAATGATGTTTTGGGCACCTTAGCAGCTCCCCTGCAGATTCCTTGACTTCAGATCTACTGAAGGGCTGACTTAGGAGGAGATACCCTGCTCAAGACCTAGCACACAAGAACAGATGCAATGAAGTCATTTCAGTGAGACTGATCACCCGTTTGGAAGCACAGCACTCCCCTGCTGACAAGGTCAGCACCCATCCCTTCCATGCAAACGTCGTTGGAATAAGAACAGACTGATAACACAGACTCAACCTCTTTTCTAGAAACCCCAGAGCCCCTCCCATCCCCCACCCCCAAATTACACAAGTTAGTCTCCCCATGGCCACCCTTGTATCCAATACTTGTCAGTCCCTAAACCTCTGGATTCCTCTCGTAGTCAAGGAAGGCTCCAGGATTTCTGAGGCTGCCCCCGGGACTTCCAACATCATCGTCCAAACCAGGGGAAGAGCCAGGGAAGACCTGTTGGGACCTGCAGTGGCAGAGGTCCAGGGGAGAGACGGTGGCAGTGAGGATGAGGTAAGTGGTCACAGCCCCAACATACATGAGAGGAAGAAGAGAGGACTCCGTGACTGGCGCGTGGCTCCGGTCGCGGGGAGAGCCCTACCTGGCAGCCGCCGGAGGTGTGGAAATGAGAGCGGGCCTGATCGTAATCGAGGCCAGGGAGTCAAGTGTGGAAACAGTAGACGCGCTATTTATAAACCAACCATAAAAACTCACAAAATTGAAAGAGAAACAGCTAAGAAATGCCTAGACGCATTCTAAGATACACGTTCCAGTTAGAGCCCTCCGGTGGCCCGTCATTGCTTGTTTCGAATCTGGGTTGTCCTGGGTAACACAGAGCTTGGAGGCACTCTGGCTTTGTCTCGGGTCGGCACGGCCGCGCGCGCGGGAACCCAGCAGGCCCGGGGGCGGCTCCCTGCCCTGCAGACCGCGGGCGCCCTGCAGCCTCCTGCGCCCCCCTCCCGCAGCCAACCCGCCCCAGGCTAGCCCTCCCCCCCAGATTGTTCACCATCATCTTTCTGCCTCACTCGCCCCAGGTCAAGCTCTCCTGTCTTTTCTTCCTACCATGCAGAACTGAAAAAGATGTTCATAGCAGCCTCCTTCACAATGGACAAAACCCGCCAAATGTCCGTCGGCGGAGGACGGGAGAGACAAGACGTGGTCTGCCCACACCGCGGAATAGGGACGAAGGGTTGACACACGTGACAACACGGGTGAACTTGAAAACACGCTAAGTGAGCGAAGCCAGACAGGAAGGTCACCTATTGTATGATTCTGCTCGTAGGAGTGGTCCCAAGAAGGCAGATTCATAGAGACAGAAAGTAGATGGGAAGTCGACCCCAGCCAGGGGCTGGGAGGAAGAGGGGTGGGGAGTGACAGCTGATGAGTGCGGGGTTCCTTTCGTGTGGCCCTCTGACAGCTGGGAAGATACCCCCTCTCTTGTGTGGGGAGTCCCTGGTTATGTTAACCTTATCTCCCTCCTGGAGAGATCCACAGCAAGGTGAGAAGTAGGTATCAGTAAATGCCTGTGGAATGAACACCAGCCAGTGCTCACCTAGGACCCTGTTCTCCCGAATACTCTGCCTCGTTTAAGTCCCTTAACACCCCTATCACCCTTCTCCCCAGGGCAAGAGATTTTTAAAGGAGCTGGGGGAGAGATCAAAGAAAAAGATCTCTAGATCAAAGGAAAAGATCTCTAGACCACATAAAAATTCAGGACACCATAAACACCAGAAAAAGGCAATCAATAAACTAAGCAATATTTGTAACAAATATTAACAAATATGACAAAATTTTCAAAGAAGAGATACCATTTTTAGCTTTACACTTGGCAAAAATAAAAGTCATGTTTTTAAGCAATTTAATGACAGTTTTATGGAAAATATTCGAATGGAGAAAAGCCTAGAAAGGAAGTCAACATTTTAATAGTGATTAGACCGAAGTTGGGGGATTGGTGGGGATCGGGCTTTTTTGTTACATTTTGTTCTTTTCCAGTTGTTTATGATAAATAAGCATTCCCGGGAGAATCAATAGGACAAAGCAACAGATGCTACCTTTTGCTGACTTTCCAGTAAGATAAGTCACCATGTTGGTAAGGGGGTGGTAAGATGATGGGGTTGGAACTTAAACTGGTACAACCTAGCAGGAGGACTACCCATTTAACCCTTGGTCTTAAGAACTTGAAAAATGTTGATATTCTTTAACCCAACTTCTAGTCATTGATTCGGATGATTAGACTAAAAAGCAGCTATGAAAGAGAACATAAATGGAGACAGTTTACCTATGGCATTATTCATTGCAGAGGTTTCTAAAGCATGGAAACAACGGAAGTGTACGATACTGAGGATGTAGGTTAAATCAATTATGGCATGGTCGTATAAGAGAATATGCAATCGTGGAAAATACCATTTGTAAAGAACACTTAAATAAAATTAAAAATGATGATGTCATGTTCACTAGAAAAGTCTCAACACAAACCAAGTAAATAGTGTGGTCTTCAAGGCATGTACATGCATACATAACAAGAGGCTCAAAAGATTCTACCACTAGGTTAACAGCGAATATCTTGAGGTTTATGAATTAAGGTTGCTTTTAAGTTTTTTCCACAACTATCATATATATTTTTATGATCAGGAAAAAAAATCATTTTAAAAAAATCACTTTTAACTAGTCACAGATTGCTTAATAGTACAACTTAACATCACAAAGGCACATGACTTTGACCCAGCAGTTTCATCTTCAGGAATGTATGCCTCACATGTGCGAAATAGTCCACTTACCTGATTATTCACTACAATATTGTAATGGCAAAAGCCTGGAAACAACAGGAATGCCCAGCATAGAGGTCTAACTAAATTGTTATATAGACTTACAATGGAATATTCAGCCATCACAAATAACAATGAGAAAGCCCTTTATTGTTATTACTCTATCCTTCTATATACTAGTAATAGTAAATATTCTATACTATCCTTTTATTACTATTATTCTATAATATAGAATACTCTCCAGGATAGTGTTAAATGAAAACAACAAGGTAAGAACAAGGTATAGAGGAAACTTCTAATTATGTAAAAGAAAAGTTGAAAAGAGCATCCATCTATGTGAATAGAGAGACTCATATATAACTACATATAGTCATAGTTATATACAATAGACACTTGCTTCTATGGGCATAAAATAACTCTGGAAGTTCACACAAGAAACTTGGAACACAGTTTTTAAAAAATGCAGATGTTTTACTCTAGATGCTTTGATACCTTTTTATTTTTTTTTAATTTTTATTTTTTTTAAGTCCAGTATGATTAACATCAAATCAGCAACTGTATGACTTTTTCAGTAATTAATAATCCCCCAAATTAAAATCAAAACGAACAACCACTGGTTCCCTAGCATTGTTGTTCAGAGCTTGGACTGTGGATTCAACTTGCCTCATTTTATTGTATTTCATTTTATTTTTTAATATAAGATATTTATTTATTTATTTGTTTGTTTGTTTGTTTGTTTGTTTGTTTGTTTGACAGAGCACAAGCAGGGAAAGTGGCAGGAAGAGACAGAGAGAGAGGCAGACTCCCTGCAGAGCAAGGAACCTGACATGGGGCTGGATCCCAGGACCCTGGGATCATGACCTGAGCTGAAGGCAGACGCTCAACCGCCTGAGCCACCCAGGTACCCCTTAACTTGCCTCATTTTAAATCCCAACTATAGTGCTTGGTGACAATGTAAACATGCAGGAAATTTCTTAACAGCTGTCAGCTCAGTATCCTCAGTCATGAAATAGAGGTGACAGCAACACCTGCTTTGAGGGATTGTTAGAAGGATTAATGCAATTATTAACTGAGGATTAAATGAGATAATTCGTGTAAAGTCCTTTATTGTATACATATAATACATAACATCTATTATTATTCCGTGATCGTCCTGGGGATGGCTGGTTCACAGGGCCGCTGGAATCGTCCCTGCCTCCCCAGTGTGGCATGCTATCACCCACTTCATAAGACTGAGCAGATTAAGTGAATTAAGACATTTGATATCCCGGAAACAGTGCCTGGTTCATAGGAAAGGTTAACAATTGTTATGAACAGAAACATCCTTTAAAAGGCCATTCCCATTCTTCCCTCACATCTCTGAACTCGTGGGCTCCCTGTGTTTCTATAATTGTCTCTTTCCTAGAATTTCTACGTAGAGGGCGCCCGGGTGGCTGAGTCATTTGGGCGGCCGGCTTTTGATTTCAGCTCGGGTCATGATCTCGGGGTCCTGGGATGGAGCACCGTGTTGGCTTCTGTGCTCAGTGGGGAGTCTGCTTGAGGATTCTCTCTCTCCTTCTGCCCCTCCTGCCGCTCGCTCGCTCGCTCTAAAATAAATAAATCTTTAAAAAATTTTCTATGTAGACACTTTCTAAACCTGCCTGTTATTTTCCCATACTGTTCTGCTCTGATTTTAAAGCTCAAAGTATCTCTTCCTCCATCACTTCAAAAAAGTGCTTCTTTGAGAGGGTTTTTTGGCATCGTTTTATCATCTTTAGCTCTTGGGTTGCAAAGTCTCCCGTTTGTCGCAACTGCTGACTGCACGCGACAGGTCTCCTCACTTGGGTTTATAAATGTGTTGCAGGCCCTTCTTTATTGGGTTTCTGGGAGCACCCTGTACTCAGACTGTAGAAGTTTCCCTTCCCCATGGTTTCCTGGACCTTCAGTTCCCCGTCCAGTCCTAGTCACATTTGTACATTCATCTCTCCACTTGGAATCCTCATGCCATGCAAGCGAGGGAGCCCCACTTCTTCCCAGGGGCCAGAGCCAGAGCTGGAGTTGTCCCGGTCCTGCCTCCTTAGCGAGGCAGCCTTTGTGACCAGGCGCTCTCCTCAGGTAGGCAACAGGTTTTCGTTTCCCTGCAAACGGAGCCTTCGGGGCCCTCCCCTCGCGGACAGGCACCAGCCCCGCTGCTGTGACAGCTTCTTAGCTCCTGCCGTGAGCTCCAGCCCGGAAAGGTTGCCACTCACTTCGGGCAAAGGGAGAACATGCATGACTCCAGCTCTGTACCCAGGTTCACCAGGAGGCAGGGAGAAAAAAAGCAGTGAGTGTCTGGCCCCACAAACCTCTTGGAAAGTCAGTTTTTAAAAGCAAATGACAAAGCCCTGTGGAAAAGCTCAAGCACCTCTGTGTTGTTAAAACCACAGGCCTCGGGGCGCCTGGGTGGTTCAGTTGGGTAAGTGTCTGCCTTCGCTTGGGTTGTGATCCCGGGGTCCTGGGATCGAGTTCCACATTGCGGGGGGCGGGGGGGGGGGGTCCCTGCTCAGTGGGGAGCCTGCTTCTCCTTCTGCCTCTCTCTCTCTGTCTCTCATGAATAAATAAATAAATTCTTTAAAAAAACCAAAAACCCACAAGCCCCAAATGGCATCACTCAGGCCAAGTCACAAACCAGGCTTTACTGTCTAATCTCATGACAGTTTTGATGTCCCCTCGGAAGGTAATTCTTAACCAGACAGTCAGGAATTTTCTGATCGGCACCAATGAGGTAACCTGCCGCATGGGCCCTGTCTTGCCCCCAAAGAAAGATGAGGTCATCTGCATGGTAGGACCCCATGCTCTTCCTCCAAAGGAAAGTGATCTTGCCTGGAGCAATCCTGTTCCTTTGCTAGTAACTTTCTTGCCCCACCCTCCTGCCTCTAAAAATCTTCCGTCTTGTGCAACTCCTCAGAGCACCTCTCTGCTTGCTGGATGAGATGCTGCTCAGTTCATGAATCAGCTAATAAAGCCAATTAGATGTTCACGTTTTTTAAAGATTGATTTATTTCTTTCAGAGAGAGGGCACAAGCAGGAGGGGCAGCGGGGGAGGGAGAGGGAATCCCCAGCAGCTCCCTACTGAGCGTGGAGCCTGACAGGGGGCTCGATCTCACAACCCAGAAATCACCACGTGAGCCGAAACCAAGAATCGGACACTTAACGAACTGGGCCGCCCGGGCGCCCCAGATGTGCACATTTACTCAGTTGAATTTTGTTTTTTAACAGTACCGAACAGAGATTTGGAGGAAATGTACCAAAATGTTAACTGAGCCAGTTTTAGTGTTACAGGAATGAGTAACGTTTCTTTCTACTTGTGGGTATTTTCCACATTTTCTCTTCCCTTTACCTTGGGGAAAACATCATAAGCCATTCTTATTTTGTTTTTTACTTATTTGAGAGAGTGAGTGAGAGAGAACACGAGCAGGGGGAGGAGCAGAGGCAGAGGGAGAAGCAGGCTCCCCCCAGAGCAGGGAGCCTGACTCAGGGCTCGACCCCAGGACTCTGGAATCATTAGCTGAGCCAAAGGCAGACACAACCAACTGAGCCACCCAGGTGCCCCTATAAGCCATTTTTAAAAGTAGTTTTCCAATCAGCTAGCAGGAGCTTGCTGAGGTGACAACAGAGGACCACTTTCTCCTGTCAGACCCTGGGGGCAAATAAAGCAGCTGCAGGAGAGATTGGACCGGCCCTGTGCTAGGAGGTGGAGGGACTGGGTCGGAGTCCCTGTTCTGTCCCATATTTGCTAGACCACCCATGGAAGTAGCATCTCTCTGCATCTTCTTTTCCCCCCTTGTAAATGGAGCTTGTCCATCCGTTGGTTTACTCCACAATGCTTTTTTGATTCTGTGCCGTGTCCTTGGCTCTGTTTGTGGGGTCCGGGGCTGCCACAAAGAACCAGACAGACGTACACTTGAAGTTCCCGTTCTAAGGTACAACTGTCCGATAGAACTTTCTAGGATGATGGCAGTGTTCTAAATCTCCACTATCCAGTATGGTAGCCACTAGACCCATGGGGCCACTCAACACTTGAAATGTGAGTGCTTCTGAGGGGCGGTCCTTTTTCTTTACATGTAATTATGTAAATAGCCACAGGAAGCTAGCGGCTGTGCATCTGATTCTGCCATAAAGAGCAGTGAATGCCTTTTGCCCTATCTCGTAGTTTGTGGGGGGGCCAGAGCACAGTAAACGCGGGGCTGTGGGCGTCCTCGGATGTGAGGATGCATCGCGCCTCCCTCAGACAGAGCGAGCTGCGGGACAGAACTCAGCTGTGGGGACCTTTAAGAGCAGGAGCCTGCTGTCACGAGCACGGGAGGGGGAGGAAAACGCTCCAAGTGGCAGGCACGTGGTCTGGGATCACCTGCTCCACGGGCAAGCCGCGGTCTCCCTGGGGAGCACAACATGTACCGTGGAGCACAACAGGCAACTAAATCTGTCCCGGTGACATCTGACTGCTGGCTCGCTCCCATCTCTCTCCCGCAGTTGGCCCCGGGTCCCTCCGCTGCTTTCTTCCCCGTGGGCGGATCTCTGCCTTTCAATCCCTTGAAAGGGGGCCCTGCCAACCCACGTGGCTCCATTCCACACATACCCACCCTTCCCTCCGCTGCCCTGAACCCTTCATTCCAAATCAAGCAGGTTTTGTCCTCGGCCGAGAACAAGAGGCAGCAGCCTGCCTTCTGGCTTTGCCTGACACGGTGTTCTGATGGATGACCTTTTCGGGGGTTTTCGGGGGCCTCGTTTGCTCTGAGAGCACCCTTTATAATCTACCGGATGCCTTTGCCACAACGCCTACCTTCCCCCACTCGCCCTGCTGGAGGGGAGGCCCGTGGGCCCCAGGTGGGCCCTGCTGCCCCCCTCCTCCCTCGACCACAGCTAACTGGGCCACAGGTGGCCCCACATCAGCCAACTAGAGGTTTGCCGGCGGCCTGTGAGGCCTATGGGCTGAGCCTATCAGATGCTTTCTTGCCGGGACTCGTACAGAAATGCCCAGAGGATGAGGGAGTTAGCAGCGGGAGATAAAGTTGAAAAGAAGTTCTGAGATGGCATCAGGACGCGCAGAGGTCACGGCAAGCCCGGCTTATCGGGAGACCGCCGCGCAGAGGAGATGCAGAGGGGTGATGAGAGAGACGAGAACAGCTGGTCTGACGCGTCTCCAGCTGGGGCCCCAGCCCCCGGAACCGGAGACACCCGAGAAATCTCTTGCGGGTAACTTGTCATGTATCACAGATCAGGTTTCCTGGAAACGGGCTCTCAGGGGAGTCACATGCGGAAGCGGTCTGGGGGAATGCTTTCGAGAGATCCGCCCGTAAGAAGGTGAGGGAAGGCGAACTGCACTGAGGGAAACCAGAGGAGATGCACTGGCATCTGAGCCTCACTTGATCCTTCGGGGATCTCTGGAGCCGCGATGGCCCTTCAGTGCTGTCCCGGAATTAAGGCAAAGGGACCCCAGGGAGGGTGCGGAACCTGGAGGCAGGCAGTTCCCGGCAGGTGATGGCAATTTCCATTGAAGTGCACGGGGAGCCCTCAGCAGCCAGTCTTCCCGGCCTCTAGGGTACAGGAGTAAGTACGCTGAAGAAGGGGTCTGCTCGGAGTAGCACGGTAGCATGTCTACACACACACACACACACACACACACTCTTAGAGTTCCTTGAAGGCTGAGATTATATGCTCTTGTGTTTTTCACTTCTCATCTAGCACCCGGAACAGGGTATTAGTCGAGTCGGAGTCAGCAGACACATTGAGCATCTCTCCTATGCCAGGCATTGTGCTAGGCACATGACCTAGATTCTCTCTCAGAATCCTCAAAATGATTCTGTACAGGGCAATCTTTCAAGAGTAGAAATTGTTATTAGCATCATTTTGCAGAAGCAAAAATTGAATCTCAGAAAGTAACTTGCCCAGCCAGCCCACAAATAAGGGCAGAAGTAGAATCTGAATGCAAGATTTGACCCAGGACTCTGAGACACCCTTTATGGCCAAGACAGCTAACTGTGTGCTCTGTGCCCACTCTCTTCTTTTTTCTTACTGATGGAACCCTAATTTTCTTTGAGGGTGACTTGTTTTTGGCTAAAAGGCTACATTTCCCAAGCATTCCTTATTTTTAAGGGTGGCCATGTGGCACAAATAGAAATTCTTAGCTGAGACTTTGAGAAAGTTTTTGGAGCAGAAGCATTGACTCCCCTTGAAGACTCACCCTGGTCCATTCCCATTCCCTTCCTTCTGCCTGAACGTTGACGTGAGATCTGAGGCTGCAGTAACTATCTTGGGACTTAGAAGATAGAAGCCATACTCTCAGGTTGGCAGAATTGAAAGGCAGAAGTTGGACACATTGGAGAGTTTCCATGCCAGTCTTAGAAGTCCTGCACCTATCTGTTTAAGCCTCTTGTTAGTTTAGAATCTACAATTCCTTACCGATATATTAGAGTTTGTTTATTATTCTGTCATCTTGTAGATACAACCCAAAGTTGCATTTGGATTCCACAGTCCACAAAATTGCATGATGAAGTTATACTTTTGCCGTGGTTGGAAACTGTATTAGGCAAATATATTTTTTTAATATTAGAATGTTTCATTTCTACACTAACATATAACATCTGATCAAAGTAATAGTAGTAACACCCTACTTTTATTTAGCTCCTTGTGGAATGTGCATTATCTAATTTGGTCTTTGTAACAACTGTGCAAAATAGAGAAGTGCTACTCTTCCCAATTTACTCAGGAGAGTAACCAAAATTCAGAGATAGCAGGTCAGAGAATCTTCAGATCTTGGGACAATGAAAGACCGTCAATAGTTGGATCACGTCAATTTCATATCAGGTATCTTTCAGTTCCTTCTTCTGTACCAAACAGAACCCAAACTTCTTAGATGGCATTGAAGGCCTTTACAACCAGGATCCCAGCCTCGCTCTTGTACTTGAGCTTCTCCCAACAGGAATCTGTATCAGATACTATTGCTCCCAGCTAAAGGAGGAGTCATGGGATTGACATTTGAGCAGTAGCCTGAAATCCCTTCAGAAAGGGAGACTGAAACAAGAACTTGAATGCAGATAGTTTATTTGGGAGTTGATCCCAGAAGTGTGAGGTACCAGAGAAAGTGAGATAGGGAAATAGGAAAAGACTGTTGAAGAGTATGTTATGTTATGTGAGTGACCCCTGGGGCCATTGGGCCTCAATCTTGCCATGGCCCCCCTGAGGAGCACACAGGATGCTTCTTGGAATTGTCTGCTCTAAAATCAACAAGGAGAAGTATTTCTCCGTTGACTGCCATCTCCCATTATACAATGGCTGCCCCAGATGGCCTGGGCTCCCCACCCTTCTGGGCTGCACTCGTGTAAACCATCCTTTCCAGGAGCATTGCAGAAACCAAGGGACAGAACAATGAAAGGTATAGTGCTTATCCTTGAGGTGTGTGCTGTCAGGCTGAAGTGAATTAAAAATCCATGCTGTTTTTAGTTCTGATTAAATAAGATCCTGCTAGATGAATAATCCAACAGGCAACTGCTCTAAAATCTGGGCCTGATGCAACAAACAGCTCCCTGAAATTATTAGAAGAGGGAACAGAAACCAGGCAGATTCTGGGGCAGAATGCACATGCAAAGCAGGGAAACTGTACAATGTGACTTCCCATTTTCATAATGTCCAATTTACAATGTAAAATAACCCAATGTGTAATGAACCAGGAAAATGGAACACATTCTCAAGACAAAAGAAAAGCAACTGAAAATGGTTCCAAGATAATCCAGATGTTAGAACTAGAAGACAAGGATTTTTCAATGGCTGTTATAACTACTTCCAATGGAATAAAACAAAATATACTTTTGATGAATGAAAAGGTAGAAAATCTCCACAGGGAAAGAAAAATCAAAATTATTTTTTAAATAGAAATTCTAGAAATTAAAAACAATATTTTAATTATTAAAAATATAATGGATGGGGGCGCCTGGGTGGCTCAGTTGGTTGAGCAACTGCCTTCGGCTCAGGTCATGATCCTTGAGTTCCAGGATCGAGTCCCACATCGGGCTCCCAGCTCTGCAGGGAGTCTGCTTCTTCCTCTAACCTTCTCTCCTCTCAGGTTCTCTCTCACTTTCTCTGTCTCTCAAATAAATAAATAAAATCTTTAAAAAAAATAATAAATAAAAATAAATTTAAAAATATATAATGGATGGATTTAAGAGTCAAATGAAAATGACAGAGGGAAGAGTAAGTGAACTTGGACATAGAGCAATAAAAATTATATAATATGAAGAACAGAGAGAAAAAGCTTTTTTTGTTTTGTTTTATTTTGTTTTTCAAGAAGAGACTCAGGGCCTGTTAGATACTATTGAGTGGTCTGACATATATAATTGGAGTTCCAGAAGGACACTAGAGAAGGAGAATGGAGCAGAAAAAACATTTGAAGAAATAATGGCTTAAATGTCTCCAAATTTGATTAAAAACATCAACTTTGAGATTCAAGATGCTCAATGGACATCAAGCAGGATAAACACAAAGAAGGCTGTGCTGAGCCACATTATAGTCAACTGCTTAAAGCCAAAGATAAGGGCTAAATACTGACAGTGGTAAGGTTGACAACAGGTTATATACAGGAACCACTGTGTCTGTGGACATCATGATTATGTGCCCAAAACATCTTAAGGATTATACACAAGAAGAAGGAAGCTTTAGAATAATAAGTGAATCCATCAAGATCGAAGGAGTCAAGGCCAACATACAAAAATTAATTGCATTTCTACATACTGATCTGAGCAATTAGAATAAAATTTAAAAATCAACTCCATTTATAATACACTCTAATGTACTATAATCGAGTCACTGGGAGCCTAGCATAAAGGTAGACACAAAAATCAATGGAAAAAATAGAGATTTTAGAAATAGCCTCATTCTAACATGGTCAATGATTTGACAAAGAAACCAAGGTATTTTAAGCGGGGAAAGGATAAACTTTTCAACAAGTGCTACTGGAACAACTGGATACCTATGTGGAAAAAAATTAACTTTGACCCATATATCAAACCACATAAAAAATTAACTCAAGGGGCGCCTGGGTGGCTCAGTTGGTTGAGCAACTGCCTTCGGCTCAGGTCGTGATCCCGGAGTCCCTGGATCGAGTCCCATGTCGGACTCCCGGCTCTGCGGGAAGTCTGCTTCTCCCTCTGACCTTCTCGCCTCTCATTCTCAGTCTCTCGCTCTCTAATAAATAAATAAAAATCTTTAAAAAAAAATTAACTCAAAGGCATTCATAGATCAAAGTGTCAAAGCTAAAACTAAAAATCTTCTAGGAAAAAGAAAAGGAGAAAAACACTTGTGACCTTGGGTTAGGAAAAGAACACACAAAACCCAAACTTTTAAAAAATTGATAAAATGGATTTCATCAAAATTTAAACTTTTTTTCTTTGGGAGATATTGTTAAGAAAACCAAAGACAAACCACAGACTGGGAGAAAATATCTGCAAAACATGTATGTGACTGGCATCAGAGGTTTAGAGGTGTGACGTGGTTGCAAGTACCTGATACATAGAACTTAAACAAGTGGGGTTTATTTTTTGCACATAACCAGAAATCTAGAGGTGAGAAATTGATGGCAATGGTTTGAATGCTCAGTGATGCTATCAGAGACACTGACTCCTTCTCTTTTTTCCAGGCTATTATTGGCATGACGTCTTCGTCCTCATGTTTCTTGCCTCGTGGCTCAAGATGGCTGCCACAGTTCCAGTCAACACTTCATCACATAAAGCAGGAAAAGGGGAAAAAAAAGACAAGTAGCCATACCTGCTGTGTCTCTCTTCTTTTATCAGCAAGAGATTTTTCTCGAAGCACCCGTTAGCTGATGTCTGCTTAGTTCTCACTGGCCAGGAAAAAGTCACATGGCCATCACTAGCCTGAGGGGAATCTAAAACGTAAACTTGTCATAACTGGTCTAGATCTCCTTGTCATGATCACCTTGGAAATGATACTGCAGATACCTCTGGAATCTAAAATCAAGGCTCTATTAGCAAGGAAAAGAAGGGTAACCATATATTAGGTGGTCTGCCACTTCACCCTAAGCTCTAGCCATAAAGAACACTTTCATTTTCCAACATATTCCAAACTCTTTTGTGTATCTATTTCTTTGCATCTGCTGCCTGGACTTTGATTTTTGTCTTCACCCGACAAATGCCTTCTTAGCCTTCAAAATTCAGGGCAATTTTGCCTCAATAAAAATATATATTAAAAAGACCAAAAAAAAAAAACAAAACCCCAAACTGGGCAGACATCATCTCCTTTGGAATGCGTTTCTCTCTCTCTCCCTAATGTGAAGTAAATATCAATCATCAAGAATGCCTGAACTTCCTGCAAAACATGCCTAATGGATTGTCCATGAAGTGAAAAACCAACCACTTCCTTTTCTCTTCACAAAATGGTTCCAAGTCAAGAGAAATCTTTTAATGGCTCTACATTTCCTGATTCTAATCTCTGCCTGATGCTCAGTTGCATTTCTGCCATTTGATTCTTGAAGACACCCCAAAATCCTTAAAATTCATATAATGAACTTCCCTTCTTGTTTATGCTAATTCAAGCCAGTTTCTGTTACTTGAATCCAAAGAGTCATAATTAATACATGATTCCTTGCTCACTGGTGTCATAGCCTTACCTACGAGGGCAGAGACGGTTCTCACGAAGAGTCTATGAGCTGCCCTGCATTTCCCGGCTTCCACAGAAGTTAACTTAGGGGTGGTCACGTGACACGGGTCTAACCAGTGAGCTATGGACAGAAGTGATGTCTGTTACTTCTGGGCCAAGGCAGTTAAGAACCAGTGTACCTCTTTATCTGTCCTTATCCGACTCTGACAACAATGTGTCGTATATGGCGTGGCTATAAGAAGGAAGAGGGCTTCCTACCTGCACTGGACTTTGCATGAGCCAAAAAAAAACCCAGCTTTTTTCATGATCAGCCACTATTCTTGTCAAGGAAGTGTGATGCAGCAACTACCATTAATTACACTATCGCATCCATTTAATTATAGCTATACGTTACTGATCTCTTTCATTAGAAAATGATTCATTTGAGGTCAGTAGCAGGTGTTCATTGCATGACTGTAGCACCAGCCCCTTACAGAGCCTGGGACGAGTGTGTTAAATATGTGTTAGAAGAATTACGAGGGAATGAATCATTCCACCTGATGTTTTAACACCTCAAGTAAACACTAGTAACCAAAGAGAAACTTCTAGAGCTGGAAATTGAGCCTAGAATCTTCTAACTCCAACCCGAGGGCTTTCTGTGGCTAGCCGTCATCATTGTGGGTCGATGACGGGAACTATGAATTAACTCCAATGTGTGGCAACTCAGAGACGGGCCATCTATGTGCAGCTTTCTAGGACAATTATTCTGGAAAGTCATTTCTGGGAAAGGGCCCAAGAATTTATGCACAGCAAAGGAGAAAGACTTCTTTAAACATTGACTGCTTGTGTTGCTCTGGTCATGAAACTCTGAAAACAATACAAGTCAGAAGCTTCCTAGGGGACAGAGGAGCATCTGGCCTTTCCAAAAATTCAACATTCCTCTTAAAAACTCGACTACTGGCTATCTTCTGCATGGCCCTCCGGATCACTCTCGACCTTTCTGCTCTCAGCTTCCTAATGCCAGCCAGTACGCACTGCAGTGCAGGGCTCTGGCCTCCAGGAGGTTCTGTCTAGCAGGGATCTCTGGCAGGAGCTCAGAAGAGGGAAGGGAAGGACTCTAGTGGGCTGCTGCCCCAACTGAAGGTCACTGAACTCTGTTAACCCTTTCCTTGCCTCCTCTCTCCAGCCTAGGTGCTGTACCAGCTCTACTGTTATTATAGTCAGGTCCTACAGCATCCCTGGGGGGCTCCCTTCCACCCCCATACCTCTGTAGTTACTCCCTTTCTTGCCGAACTTTCCTCAAACTATTCTGATTTGAGGTGTCGTCTGTTGCTTATTGAGACCCTAACTGATAGACTGACTTTTCCCAGATTATAGATTCTATATCCCAATTACATTTTTACATGCTTAGTGTGGGCCTTTCAGATAGAGACTGAAGAAGAAATGAAAGTCCTCTATAATTCTACTCCTAAAGATAGCTAACATTTTAGAGCATTTTGCATTTCTTTCCAAGATTTTTCTGAGCACACATTACATGGGGTTTATTATTATTATTATTATTATTATCATTATTATTATTGCAGTGGCGTATAAACAACATAAAATTTACCATTTTAATCATGTTTAAGTATACAATACAGTGGCATTAAATACATTCACAATGTTGTGTAACCATCATCATCATTTACTTCCAGGACTTTTTTTTTCCTTAAAGATCTTATTTTTAAGTCATCTCTCCACCCAACATGGGGCTCGAACTCACAACCCCAAGCTCCCCCTGGCTGGGGAGCCAGCCAGGCGCCCCAACACTTTCCTTTTTTTAGAGCAGTTTTAGGTTCACAACAAAATTGAGAGGAAGGTACAAAGATTTCCCATATACCCCTGTTTCCCCAGATGCATAGCCTCCCCCATCAGCATCCCCCGCCAGAGGGAAACCTTTGTTACCGTTTGAGGAACCCGCATTGACACAACAGCATCACCTAAGTTCCTAGTTTACATGAGGGTTCACCCCTGGTGGGATACATCCTGTGGGTTTGGACAAATGTATAATGACTTGTACCTGTCAATATAATACATACAGAATTATTTTTCACTTTCCTAAAAATCCTCTGCACGCCACCTAGTCCCCTCTCCCCATCTTCCATATCGTTTACACTATTTATATTTCAATGCATATATTTCAATTTCATTAACACCCTTGCATCATGAACACTTCTCTGTGTCATTAAGGTCTTTCTTACATGTCCTATTGCAAAGTTCTACACCATCATGTAACGTGATTATTTTTCCACGTCCCGATTTAGGTGATTTCTATTTTTTTGCCCTCATAATGTCACCGCGATGGTTATACCAATTCATCAGTCTTCATTCAAATTTCTAATTACTTCCTTTGGTTCTTCAAAGTTTTTACCCTCAACTAATGCCCGATATATAGTACACACTAGAGGGAGCTTGAGAGTTCTCAAAAACAATAGTTTTCTGTGCCCCAATGAAGAATGAAAGTAACCTGCCAAGACTGGCAGAAATATTAAAGGCATCTGAGGGCTTTCCCTCACCACTGGCAAAGCTATGCCTGATCTCATGAGGAAACAATGTGAGCATTTTCTTCCCAGGCCTGAGGGACCCTCTTGGGTCAGGGGCAGAGCTCAGTGGCTATTTTGACTGACGACAAGTGTGGTCATGAATCTTTAGATCTGTCGATGACCGATCAGTGACCGCAAAGGCCACACTCAGTCTTCGAAGAGGGCTCTGAAAGCAGGCCCCACCCCAGCCACAGGGAGCCCCCGGGGGCCAGGCGTTGTGGAACGAGTTGTACTCGCTCTCTGCACTTGTGGTGTCTGTGTCTGACAGTCGGTGGGGGTAACTGTCCTGAACCAAGGCTCGGCGTCACCAGCCAACAAGTGGGTGGCAAGCCATGTGACTCAGACTCCTGGACTTGGAGGAGGCGGAGGCAGGGCCCTGAGCTCCCCAGGCTTTAAATCCTCCACTGCGGCCCCTCCCACCTTTTCTAGATGGTTCTCCTAGCAGAAGAGTCTGACACAGGGAGAGCCTGATGGGCTGGGCAAATGCAGCTGAGAAGAGAAAGAAAGTGCCCTGGGAATGTGGAATACTGCTGTGTCAACCCTCTGTCCCCTGAGGATTAAGAGGGCACGGTCTGTTGCCTGGGACCACGGACTTTGCCTCTTCGTCCCTCTGTCCCATCTTCCCGGGGATTGGCCCCTCCTGGGTCACCAGACTTGACTTGCTCATTTGTGCAGGAGATACACTGAGACCTTCTTTCCTTAAAACTATAAACGTAGGAAGTTTTGACTGTGTGCCAGAGGACTCCCGGGTACCTAGGAAGGCAGTAGATGTTTACAGTCGGCAGAAACAGGAAGCTATGAGAAAGGGGGGTCTAACCCGCCTCAAGGACCCATACTTTCAAATGCTAAAGGCAATACAGGTAGGGTTCAGGCAAGAACTTTCCTTTAAAAAAAAATAAATCTGTGGTTCTCAATCTTAACTGCATGAAATCACCTGGAAAATTTTTTAAATAAATAAAAATAAAATTAATTCTCATTCCCGGAATGGTCACATGGAAATGTCCAGGGGTGGGGCCCATTCCTCAGTGGTTCTTGGAGTTCCCAAGGTGATTCCAATGTGTCGCCCATCGAGAGAACCACTGGCCTTAAAAGAACAATGAAAGAAGGCCAAGGCTTTAATGGAGTGAGGGCTGTATAAACTTAATGACCAGATTTCTAGTCTGTACTTAGGTATTTTATTTCTTTAAATCTTGCTTCACAGTGCACTCTGGACTTCATTGACAAAGCCAATTAGAGATCTATAAACAAGTTATAAAGTGAATAGTTCAATTTAACGAGGGAAAAGTACCCTGTGTCATTGTGCTCGGGGAGCCACGGAGGGCTGAGAAAGGCTTGGTGAGCTGCCGCACCCCAGGCCGCCTTTTTTCACCGAGGAGGCAGATGGCTTGGAAGAAGGAGAGAAAAGGTCAAAGTTCATCAAAGCAAAAACCTAAAGATAGCAGGTTGAGAAGCTACACACCCAGGGGGCAAGAATCTGAATTTTAGCAGCAATAGTATAGCCAGAGAGCGGAGATCGGGGGCTCCCCTGGGGGGCGCTGTCGACATTCAGGGGGGCCCCTGGGCCTGGACTCCTGTTGACCCTGCAGGCAGGAAAGCCCAGGTTCCTCGCATCCCAGAGCCTCAAATTGCACCCCTCTGTTTCCTGCATCCTCTCCTCTCTTCAGCTGCAGACACCCTCCCCTTTGCAGCGTAGGGCACAGCAAGAGCAGAGATTCTGGTTCAGCTCAGCCGAGCGCGGGTTCGAGCTCCATCGCTGACTAGCTGTGTGCGGGTCAGGAAACGTTTAAACCCTTCCGAGTTCTGTTTCTCCTCTAGGGACTCGGCAGGTGGTGTAGGAGTAAGAAGTGCTGCTTTGTCAACCCAGCATGGCCCACGAATGCGGATGAGAGCTTCCGTTCCCCTTGGATTAAGGGATTTGCCTCTTCCGCCTGGGTTCATCCACCCAAGGATTGGCCCCTCTTGGCCAGTCATGGTTGACTTGCTCATTTGGGCAGCAGATAATAGTCAGAACAATCTTTAGGCGCAGGCAAGGGGGCCGCTGCTCTGGTTCCCTCAGTCTCTAGGGTCCTGTTCTTTGCCTACACCCCTCCCTGCTGGGTGAGGGGTTAATGGGTCAAAAGGACTCGCCACTTAGAATCCATGCTCCCGTCTGGGCCACATTGCAGGGCCCAGGTCCCTGAAATGCCCTGGCAAAGGAACACCGGAACAGGACCCTATAGACCGAGGGGACCCCCACTTTTAGGGTTTGTAGGGGCCGCTCCCCAGATCCATACTCATGAGGCTGTACCTCCCCTGCTTGTCTAGGGCCTGATGGCAGCCAAGGGCAGCTGCTGGGGAGCGGGAGGCGGGGGTGAAGGTGGACAGAACAGAGACATCTTGTTTCCACACAGGCGTGTCCTCCTGGTGGCTTCGGACAGAGTCAGGGTTGAGAGGAGAAGGGGCAGTTCTCCCTACCTCGCCACACTTCAGCTCAGAACTCTGATGAACCTGGGAATTCTAAATGGGGACCTGGCCTCCCAGGTCGTTATGAAAATATTTGTCGATTGGGAGATTAGCGCTTACTTTGACAACTTCTTAGCTTGATTTTTAACTTTAAAACACTGGCGCGTATGGTCTGCGGTCTGTGGACCTCCGTTTGTTCCCCTCCCCAGCCCTGCGGATGTGACAGGCGGGCCCGGAGAAAACAATGCGATCATTTAGGTTGTTGTGAGGATTAAGTGAAAAAAAAAATCATATGAGTACAGAGTAGGTGCTCAGTAAGGATTATACCTTTCTCCTTCGGGCTCATCGATGTCACTCAAAAAAATGAAGTTTCAGAAGAGAATCTTCTCTAGGTAAGACACCACCTTCCTCCTTTCTGGTTCTAGAAGGCAGCTCATGCTGTGTTGACTTACTGGGGCTAACATGGCCTCAGGCCTTTCCACTGAGAGGCTGATCCAAGTTTGAGAGTTAAGCCCAGATCCCACAGTTTAACTGTGGCCCCAAAAAATGACTCTTAGGCCAACCAGGAAGTCTGTCTCCTTCTGAAGTGTCTCTAGGGTGAGGTAGCCTTAGCCGGGCAGGGCTCCAGGAACCAAGGCCTCCAGTCTGGGGATCTGGCAAGGCCCGTGGAGGGAGATTTCTGGGGCGGGAATCCGCAGGGAGGGTAAAGCAGTCACTTCGGAAACTCTGAGAGCTGTCTGCCGAGGTGCTTCGGCCTAAGCCCAGGAATGGTGCCCACAAAACCAGCAGGGCTACCCCGGGGGCCAGCAAAGAGGGGAGTAGGGGAGGGGACCTGGCTGGTCCGGCATTCAGCAGTTGAATACTCGGGGACGCCAGGCTTCCTGGAGAAGTGGGAACCCGCAGAACAGGTTCACTCTGCTATGTATCTCGTATTTGCTAGCGTATCTACTCTGTACTTTGAAAGTACGCACTTACTGTCTGCATTTTAAACTATAAATGAGAGTATGCTAAGCTTTCAGAAAACAGGGCTGGGTGCAGGAGGACCACAGGCTCAGGGAGCAGTATGGGCAAAGAGCTGGAGGCACTGAAGATGTGAGGTGTCAAAGGACACTGAATGAGATCCTGAATGAGTGTTGGGGGGTTGGGGGGTTGGACGCAGAGGAGGCTGGGAAGGTAATCAGGCCATACTGGAAGGGCCTGAAGCCTTCTTCTGTTGCTTCACGGATCGCAGAGGAAAATGTGCTGAAGACTGTAATACGATTTTCTTCTCGTTAGAAAACTCTCATTTCCTATAAACTTTAGGAGATTTTTTCATATTGGTCACCACATGTTAAGGAATGTTTAACCCATATATAGGCTGGACCACTTACTGCTTGAATTCTCTCTCCCTCCCTCCCTTCCTTAAATTCTTTCTTTTCTTCTTTTCTTTGATTTCCTTCCTCCCTCCTTTCCTCCTCCCTCCCTCCCTCCCTCCCTCCCTCTCTTCTTTCTTTCTTTCTTTCTTTCTTTCTTTCTTTCTTTCTTTCTTTCTTTCATTATTTAAATAACCAAAGAAAAGTTATTTTTCAATCACAGGAAAGTTCATCTGATAATTTTGGTGTTCCACTTAGTTCCAGGAAACACCTACCTGAAAATTACTATTAAAAAACCTTCCTGGGGAAAAAAAAAAAAAAAAAAAAAAAAACACCTTCCTGGGGGCGCCTGGGTGGCTCAGTCAATTGAGCATCTGAGTCTTGACTTGGGTTCAGGTCATGATCTCAGGGTCCTGACATCCAGTCCCACATCGGGCTCACGCTCAGCACAGAGTTTGCTAGTCCCCTCCCTCACCCTCTGCCCCTCTGCTCACTCACTCTCTTTCAAATAAATAAATAAAAGCTTAAAAAAAATTCCTGGATACTTAAGATGTCAAAAACAAATGAACTTTATAAATATTTTCAATGTATTCAAATGCTAGAGAGAGCTATAACTCTCAAAAACAAGATCTATTTGACTGTCCAAGGTAGCAGTATGCTTCCTTAAGATCGAGAAATATGGGCTCATTTCGAGGCAAAGTACACAAAGCCTTTAGATTTGTACTCTGCCACATTTTAGCTAAAGGGCTTGGGGGTCAGAATGCAGTAAATTCACCTACGTGCCTATCATTGTCCCCCCCAACCCCAAACCCCATGCATACTTTAACTCCCTATTGCCCCTCATATTAAACCCAGGTTGGCTAATTTTGATGATAAAACACTAGTTCTTTATACCTATTATTGGTATAAATGCATCATTGTTTATTTGCCAAATCCCTGAAGGGCAAAGATCTAATTAATCTATTAAGGCTTCTCTTGGAAAAAAGTCAAACCTTTCAGATGAGAAACCTGGGTGGATGTCATCAGCGTGTTTTGCAATGGGGCTGGCTGGATTAGTCCAGACCGAGCAACCGGCCTCCGCTCAGCCCGCTCTGAGGTTCATGCAGGCTGGGAATGCAGAAGAGGGAGCGGTTCTGTTTGGGGCTGTTAAGCAGAAGGGGCCCGCAGTGGGGCACCCAGATGACTCAGTCAAGTTAAGCATCTGACTTCAGCTCAGGTTGTGAACTTGGGGTCCAGGAATCCAGCCCTACATGGGGCTCCTGGCTCAGTGGAGAGATTGCTGGAGGATCCCCTCTCTGCCTCTCCCTCTGGCCCTCCCTGCCGCCACTTGTGCTCTCTCTCTTTCAGAAAAATAAATTAAATTTTTAAAAGTTGTGTGGGGGGGGTGCGCAGCATCTAGCAAGCCAGTGTCCCAGGCCCCGTGCCTCTGCAATGGAACCGCTGGGCCTGTGTCTGCAGAAGTGCGGGCAGAATAAGGGGAGCGCCGATGGCCCGGGCCTGTAATCTTCCCAACAGTGGACTTGAGAGTAAGGGCTCAGCTCCGCCCATGGGACTCTCTCCTGAGGCTTCCCCTGATGGGCGAGGCCACTCATGGGAAAGGGGTAAACATGATCCCCCGTAAAGACCTCCCACGCCAGCCTGGTATTTACTGGTAGTTGACCCAGTGGGAGTGGACAGTTTGGTTTTGTTTATTTTTAAGCTACAGCCTTCTACGTGTTCTCCATACCTTCTTAACATTCGAACCCCGGACTGATCTCCCCGTTGAAGGCTCCTGTCCCTCAGAGGGACACAAAAACGAATCACCACCTCATTGAAATGACAGCTATGGCAGTGTTGCTAGAAAGAAGGAAAAGGAGGAACCAAGTGACCTTCCCTACAAAGTGAGAGAAAACCTCTGGAGCTCTCCATCCAAGAAGCCTGGGAGCCGTGACTTCAGGAGGCTGAGCATCCCTCTTCGGGGGGGCCTTGATCACGTGCCTTTGGCTCATTGGCTCTCCACGCACAAGTGCTCAACCATTAAGAGATTTCCAAACTGTGGTGTCTGAGTGGCTCAGTGGAATAAAGCCTCTACCTTCAGCTCAGGTCATGGTCTCAGGGTCCTGGGATCGAGCCCCGCATTGGGCTCTCTGCTCAGCAGGGAGCCTGCTTCCCCCTCTCTCTGCCTGCCTCTCTGCCTGCCTGTGATCTCTCTCTCTCTCTCTCTCTGTCAAATAAATAAATAAATCTTTAAAAAAAAAAAATAGATTTCCGAACTGGCTTTGTGACATCTGTACGCACAGGGTGGGCAAAGAGTGACCAACAGTGGGCAGGGGGGTAGTGGGAAGAGAACACGGCTCACTCTACACCCCTATCCAATAGAACTTTCTGCGGTAACGGCAATGTCTACGTCTGCACTAACACGGCAACTGCAGGACTCATGAAGCACTTGAGCTTGAATGGGACCAGGACCGCTACAGAATGGAATTTTTCCTTTTGTTTCATTGCAAATAGCTTCAAAGTAAAGAGCCACACGTGGCTGGTGGCTGTCATATTAGACAGAACAGCACAAAGTTCTCTGACCTCGAGAAGCCAAGGGAGGGAGGGCGGCTTCAGTCCTCCTGGACTTCTCTTTTTCCTTGCTTCTCTGACCTTCAGCGTCTCCTTGATCATCACTCTCTGGCAGCTCCGTTGCCAAGGCCTCTGCTCAGTTAACCCTACCCCACTGGCCGAACTTCAGCAAGAGGCAACATTACACTATCTGCTTGGAAAAGATTGAGCGTGGCTTTCTCGGAGCGGGATGCGGTTGGCAAGGATTGCTGAAGCTGAGCGTGATATTCCCAACTGCTAATTTGCTAAAATAATTTGGGAAAGTGCTACTTTAAAACCCTGACATGAGCGAAAGCAACCTTTCTGAAATTTGCAGGAGGCAAAAGTCCATGCTACTGGAGGTTACGTTTGCTAATTGTCTCAGTAGTCGTTTATTAAATGGCTATAGAATGTTTCTCTCTGTCAAAGCACTTGGCCCAGAAAGGCGGGCTCGCTTGCCGAGATTTTCTATCGTGACCCCATCCGAAGATTCAGCCTGATTTCTTATCAACTGGAAATTTGGAATTACGTAATCAGCTCCCTGCACCCCTCCCCCACCTCCAAGAGCCACAGATGTTTTCACGACAGCCCTTGCAATCCAGGCAAATTGTCCCATGCATAGGCCCTGCTGAGAAGAGAGAGGCAGGTAGACATAGGGGACTGTGTTTTGTACTCTTCTGGTTAACTACCTACAGCTGGTTGGATCAGGGCTGGGCGTTGACCCCAGAGGAACCAACTTCATTGGCTGGCCAGTGACCTGGCACAGAAGAATGTCCTCCCTGTAGATTCCCTCCCTCCGGACTCTAAACTGGAAACAGAAATGGCAGGTGGGGGCTGAGAGGGGAAAAGCCAAATGTAGTGACTCAGGGAGCAAGCTCTCGGCCCGAGACTGATTTTGCATAAATGGAGTGTTCGGAATCTGTGTTTTTAAAAATTCCTCAGGAGACTCAAACACACTGATGCCCAGTTTGTTTTAATTGCATAGGTACTTAGTCACCTCCAATAAGATGCTTTCTACCCAACCTCACACTTCCCCTTTGGAACTTTAACATAAGATACAGCCAGTATTTTGCTATTGTTGGGAGTAATTCAGTGTAAGGTTTTCAATTTAATATTTCCTTAGGATAGATTGCTAGCAGTGGGGTTAATAGTCAAAGAGATACGGATCTTTGTGGTTCTCGCTACAGACTGCCTTCCCAGCCGGTTGTGTAACTTCATGGTGTCATTGATTAACTGAGCAGTTCAGTTTCACCACAACCGTGCCAGCACTGGAACTATTATTTTGCATTTCCCTCCTAATCCTCTGTATTTCTTTAGTAAACGTCTGAAAGTGCCTGAAGTCTGCTTTAATTTGCATTATCTTTGATTATAGTTAAGATAATCATTAAGATAATGTTTCCCACTTGTGTGTTTACTGTGTTTTCTCTTCTCACTCAGTTTCCAGAAGTAATGTCATCTAGACACCCCCTTCTCCTACTATTTTTCTTTTTTCTCTTTTGCTTCCTTCTATTTTCCAAAGTATAACACACACAGCTATAAATATTTCCAGGGGCAGCATCCTAAAGTCCACCTTCCCACCCCCATCCCACCCCCCCATCAGAAAAGCAATCTTTTTCCATTGTAGTGAAATCCCTATTGTGCTTTCCAGTGGTGTTTTGCACAACAACTGGTACACATACTCGTTCAGGAAGCATGTCTTTATAAAGATAAGACAACTGGATTAAAGAAAATTAAACCAGTTTCTTAACTGCAGGACTTCTCAGGGCCTTTAACACTCCTTTAACAAATGTTTGGTGAACTTCCAAGAGAAGAATGTATGAGGCACCTTTTCCACACCTATTTTGCCTGCCATAATGATCCGTGTGTGCTGAAGCATGCTGAAGGAATGGTGTCCTGGAGGAGGTATTTTGAGAAGCCCTGCCCTGGCCTGGAGGTCAGACCCGCACAAAAGTCAGCAGGCTGACTGAACAGTGGGGCAAAACCATGGCGTCCCTCAGTCACTCCACTTCAGCCACCAATATACAGTCATGAAACACAGGCAATATGTTTCTTTTTAAAGATTTATTTTGAGAGAGAGAGAGCACATGCGCGCACAAATAAGGGAGGGGCAGAGGGAGATGGAGAGAATCCTCAAGCAAACTCCCCACTGAGAGGGGAGTGCCACTCGGGACTCGATCTCACGACCCTGAGATCATGACCTGAGCCAAAATCAAGAGTCAGACACTGATCCGACTGAGCCACCCAGGCGTCCCAAAAACTACCTTTGTCCCAGATTTATAGTTTGGGTTTTTAGGTTTAGGTCGTTGGTCCACTTTGAGTTAATTTCTGCATATGGTGTAAGATAAGGGTCCAACTTCATTCTTTTGCATGTAGGTATTCAGCTTTCACAGCCCCATTTATTGAAAACACTGGCTTCCCTACTTGAATGATCTTGGCGCCCTGGCTGGAGCAGAGTCTGAAACCCAGCTCTGTCAGACTTCACACGGTATGGATCTTCTGTAGTAGAGTGTGTGCCCCAGGTTTCTGTAAAGCAGTCTTTCTCTCCCAGACCCAGAAAGGCTGTCATCGGCCAGGCCTGCAGGGTCCCTGACCTGCCTCCCAGGTGGGATGAGTAGGCCTCAGGCCTGGCCCGAGGGCAGCCCTACCACAGGCTGCTCCCTCTGGAAGCGGCCACACCAGCTGACCGGGGCCTGGCGCGGGGACTGCCCAGACCGGTTTGCAGGGTTTCTGTTCGCCGGGAGCCACTTCCCTGGCCACGGCGGCAGCTTTCTCCCTCTCCCTCTCTCTCTTTCTTTCTGGCTCCATTTCTCCTCAAGTTCTCTTCCTCTCTCTTTGCTCTCTCCAGTCCCTGCACAGCCCCTGCCAACCCCCGGGCCAAAGGCCCTGGGCCACAGACTTCACTTCCACTCCCATGTCCAAGGCTGGGGGCCCCATCCTCCCCTGGGCCGCCTGCCTGGACAGCCAGGCTCTGGCCCAGAAGGTTTCTATTTTTTTAATGGATATAAAATTATCGATAATTACAGGAACAGGAATGCTAACAAGAGCAAGTCACATGTACTGGGGCCTTACCAGACATAGTTGGCATACTTCATGTCCTTTATTCCTCACCCCAGACCTGTGAGGTCAATACTATTATTATGCCCTATAAATAGATGAGCGACTAAGGAGTGAGGGCTCAGATACTATGCCCAAGGTCACACAGCAAGGATTCAAACGAACCTCTGAACCATGCTCCTGGATTGTGCTGCGTGGGGACCCTGGTCATTGTCTGTGTGCCAGCCAGTGTGTGTGTGTGTGAGAGAGAGAGAGAGAGAGAGAGAGAGAACAGAGAGAGAGAGATACAAAGAAATAGAGAGCAGGAGTGAGCACACCATCAGGACAAAAAGGCCTGGGGAGAAGAAGTCACTTAACTAAAGTCAGGATGGTGGGCAGGGGTAAGATTGGGTCTTGAAGTTAGTTTCTCAAACCCCAACCATGGTAGCATCCAGTGGGCATTGGTCCCCCTAGAGCAACTGGGGAGCAGGTTTGGGGCAGATAGCCAACAACCGAAGTAACTTGTCGTGAATGTTCTTGAACACATGCCCAGGACCACTCACTGGGCACCCTGCCTCTTCCTCATGCCTGGATCGTGGCTGCTCTCATGGATCCTGGTTTCCCAACAGGCTCGGGCCTACCCCGTGCTGTTGGAGTTCCCACAGCTGGGTGCTCACTGGGGTAGGGGATAAACAGGTAAATAAGGCAGGCTTCCCCTTTAAGATCTGAATCTGGGAGGGAAGAGGATTCAGCAGCCCCAAACCTAGAAGCTGCCTGACATCTGCCTCCCCCGCCCCAATAGCCCATCCCTCGCCACATTATACTGGGTTTACATCTTTTTCCTCTCTCAATTCTTTCTTTCTGCACGCTCGCCCACACTGCCATCACTTGTAACTGGTCTCTCAGCACACAGAAGCTGCCCCATTTGTGTGGCAGAGGGAGATATACATGCCTATGCTGCCCTAAGTTGAGAGGGAAACAACCAGGTCTATCAGGGAGACCTTACTTCAGGAGCCCATCTGGGTTCTGAAGGATGAATAAGAGTTCAAAGGTACAAAGGTGGGAGAATGTATTGAAGGATGGATTTGCATATAAAGGGCTGAAAGGTGCCTTGGGTGTCTGAAGAAAGGCAATAATTTAGGGGCGCCCGGGTGGCTCAGTGGGTTAAAGCCTCCGCCTTCGGCTCGGGTCATGGTCTCAGGGTCCTGGGATCGAGCCCCGCATCAGGCTCTCTGCTCAGTGGGGAGCCTGCCTCCCCCTCTCTCTCTGCCTGCCTCTCTGCCTACTTGTGATCTCTGTCAAATAAATAAATAAAATCTTAAAAAAAAAAAAAAGAAAGGCAATAATTTAGAATTCGGAATGGGGGAGAGGGGTGAAGTGAGAGTGGGGCTGTGGCAGCAGGCAGGGCCAGATTAAGAAGGCCTTTTCCTGGTAGGCAATGGGGAGCTACTGAAAGACGAGGCCTCTGAACGTGAGGGAGAGTCTGGTTTAAAACCTGTTCTGTCTCCCTAGCAAAGAAACAGAGGCCAGCTCAAAATTAGTATGCGGAATTTGTCCAGCTATCAAACACAGGTGGCCCCGGGCCCCCTTCCACGCTCCCGGAACTGTCATTTTTACCAGTGTCCCTTGTCCTTAGCCTTGCTGAGAGATTATAAATAGGGGAACAATGTGGCCCATTCCCTTTCCAGAATGGTCGATGGCACGGAGGTCAAGGGATGAGGGAGAAGGAGGGCTGGACCTTTCTAGCTTGGACGGCTATCGCCGTCAGAGAAAGGCCCCCCTCTACTCCCCACACCAGAAAGGTCTCCTTGGCACCCCTCTGCTCTCCGCCTGAAGAAGATGGAATTCTAATCTGATTGGGCAGGTTCCAGGGCGACTGTTAGGTCAAGTTTACTTGTGTGCGGGGTCACGGGGCATAAAGAATGGACCCAGGAATGTGCTCCTCTCTTCCTTCCTCCCACACTTACTGTGCTGCCTTTGCATCCGGAGTTGGTTACTGGCTAGAAAACATCCCACAAACATGGGGGGGTGGTTAGGGGAGAGAGAGAGACAGAGGGAGAAAGAGTGTGTGCGTGCGTGCGTGCGTGCGTGCGTGTGTGTGTGTGTGTGTGTGTGTGTCTTAGGCCTTCAGGCTAGGCCCTGGGCTCCATCTCAGCTTTATCAGAGGGCCCTGGGTGCTGGGCGAACCCAGCAAAACCCAAACAAAGCCCAGCTTGTCTCCACCACCAGTGCCCTTGCTGCCTGTTTCCCCTGGGAATCTCCCGGCGCGGGGGAGTGGCAGGGCAGGGCGGGCCTGCAGTGGCTTCCACCTTAATGTCATCAAAATCCCTGCCTTTATTTCTCACAGCTTCATCAAAAGGGAGCAGGGTGGGGGGAAGGGGATGAAGGGATGAAAAAGAGGGTGGAGTCTCCGGAGGTCAGAGCCTGCGCTGGGGAGCACAGCCGCACAGGGCCCCTCCCAGTGAGTCAGTGAGGGCGGGAGCTGGCTAGGCTGCGGGCAGGGGCGGTTGCAGTTCCGAGAGGCCCGGAGGCCCAGCCACAGAGCTGTGGGATCCTGGGCTTCCCGTCCTGTTGAGCTGGGGCTCGGCAGCGCCGTGGCCTCGGGCAGGTCCCACCACTTCTCCGCGCCCCTGTTTCCTCAGCTATAAACTGGGGATAAGAACGCCTCCCAGCCAGGAGTGTCGTAGAGTCATTAAATGTGGTCATGTCTGTGACAGCCCTTAATAAACCATAAAACCTCCATGCAGCACGGAGAAATAGTAGCCTTTTTATGATTCCCTTGGGAATGAAAAGCAGGTGCCTCTGATAAGCATTTGTCCTATCCAGCTCCACCCAGCTCCTCTCTCTGCTCAGCTTCACAAAATGCATTTATTCCTTCCCCGGCAGACCCTCTTGGAGGTTGGTAGTATTGGTTAGACTCGCCCATTTTACAGATGAGAAAAGTGAGTCCTGGACAAGACTCCAGCGGAAGTCCCATGTTCTTTCTCTGATACTCACTGCCTCTTCCGATGCTAAGCTTTTTCAAAAACGAGCAGCCTGGATCTACCATCGCCACATCCCTGCTCTCGTTTTCCCTTAAACCATACAATCTATGCACTGCTTCCACCGCCGCGCTGGCTACAAGGTCACCAAGGCCACAGCTCATCCCCAGCCTGCCCACTGCGGAGGCCCCTCACAGACCCAATTCCTCTTAAACCTTCCCTGCCACACCTCTGACCCTACCCACTCCCTCCTCTTTCTGCAAATTCTCATTCCTCGGCTTGAACTAGGGCTTGAAGTCGACCACGGAGAAGCGGGTGATGGGGAGGACTGCTCCTTTTGTGCCTGCGGTTCCTCGGTTGGACGGTGTTGACCCAGGTGAGTCACGGAAGCCTCGCTTACTGGAATACTGCTTCCACACGGTGCTCTGAGCTGTAGCAGGAGTTCAAAAGCGCTGTCTTCTCCACCACCAGCCCCGCTGCCAAGGGCTTTCCACAAAAGTTTGGACCGACTTGACAGAAGACGGGTTTTCTTTTTCTTTTCTTTTTTTTTTTAACTTGATGGCAAAGAGGATCAGAGCTATCAGCTTGTGCCTTGGCTGGGCATGGGAAGGTTAATGTCAGCAGTCGGACTAGACTCTCCCAGCAGGAGTGGAGCAGGGTCGAGGCAGAGGAACCCAGCTGCTGGTGATGGGGTAGGGGTGATGTCTTCTCTGGCATTGTCTGCTGTGGTGACCACGAATCATACACAGCTATGGAAATTTAAGTGCAACAAAATGAAATATTTAGCTCCGTGGTTGTACTAGATACCTTGCAAGTGCTCAATAGTCATGTGTGCTTAGTGTCTGTCACATTAGCACAAACAGGGAATGTTTCATTGTAGGGGCTCCTGGGCAGCTCAGGTCATGGTCCCAGGGTCCTGGGATCGACCCCTGCATCAGGCTTCCTGCTCAGTGGGGAGCCTGCTTCTCCCTCTCTCTCTGCGTTTCCCCCTGGTTGTGCCTCTCACTCTCTCAAATAAAATCTAAAAAATTAAAAAAAGGAAGAAGAAGAATGTTTCATTGTAGAAAGTTCTATTGGACAGCACTGATTTTAGAGCACTGGATAGGAAAGAATAAACAGTAAGCTAGCTAAGAGAGTGAGAGAAAGACAAACTCCTTAGGAAAGTCCAGGAAGAGGGCTAACACCGGGGGTGTAGACAGAAAGGCAGTAGGGTGGGCAAACTCTATAAAAATGCCCCCTTTATGCTGTGCACATCTGCGATCAGAATGTCAGGGCTGTCACATCAGAGCCACAGGGGTTTCCCCAAAGTGGGATGCATAGCCTCTAGGGACAGGACACCCATACTAGGGATGGCATCAGGAAAGTGGGGGACACTCTGATTTCTCTCCAGATGTTGATCTTTTGAATCTAGACAGAGGGCTGGATAGTAGACATTTGGAATAGAGATCTAGGGATTCAGTGTTGAGGAGGAAGTCAGAAATATGATCTGGAGCAGGGGGAAAGGATTGGCTAACAATATGAATTTGAGACTCAGTTGTAGTCACTGGAGTCCTTTTGTCATTGCCATTTGTATATATAAAATTTTAGATAATTTGTTAACTTGACATTTCTTTTTTTTTAAGATTTTATTTATTTATTTGACAGAGAGAGAGAGAGATCACAAGTAGGCAGAGAGGCAGGGAGAGGGGTGGGGGGGAAGCAGGCTCTCCGCTAAGCAGAGAGCCCAACGTGGGGCTCGATCCCAGGACCCTGAGATCATGACCTGAGCTGAAGGCAGAGGCTTTAACCCACTGAGCCACTCAGGTGCCCCTGCCATTTATTTCTTAACAATTCAGTGATAAGCAGTGCCTTGCTAAACATTTGCTTGAAGATGAGTCCTTTAAAGTATGAACAAAGCAAGTGTCTATTGAAAACAATGCTTATAGGGCTCCTGGGTAGCTCAGATGTTTAAGTGTCTGCCTTTGACTCAGGTCATGATCTCCAGGTACTGGGTTGAGTCCCATGTCGGGAGGGTCCCAGCTCAGTGGGCAGTCTGCTTCTCCCTCTCCCTCTGCTTCTCCCTCTGCTTGTGCTCTCTCTGTCTCTATCTCTGTATCTCTCTCAAATGAATAAAAACAAAACAAAACAAAACAAAATGCTTATACATTGGAAAGAGAGCAAATAAAGCAGAGGCGAGATCTAGAACCTGGAAAATCATCATTCTAATCTGAGTCACTCCTTAAATTGTAAATTCCAGGGGGTAGCTTCAGGCATGGCTGGATCCAGGTAGTCAAAAATCAAACAGACATCAGAAATTGATATCTCTCCATCTCTTGGTTCTGCTTCTCTTTGCATTGTTATTATCCTTAGGCTTTCCCTGCGTGGTGTCAAGGTGGGCCCACAGCAAGCAGGTCTAGGCATAACACTGCTGGTTCCCAATAATCTCAACAAAAGGTCCTGGACTGACCGCCGTTGACCTGACTTATGTCACTGCCCATTTTTGAGCCAGTAATAGGCCTCTGGGAAATGCAGTGCTCTGATTAGCCAGGCCTGATCAGGTGCCAAACCTGAGGCAGGGGATGGGGTAGGCAGCTTCACCTAGACCATTAGGACTCTGAGTGCAGGTGAAGTAGTTTGCAAGGTAACCCAAACAAGCCAAGTGTAGGCCAGCAGAAACCATAGTAGCAGCCCACTACATAGTCTGTAATTAATGCTAGCTATCATTATTGTGGAACAATACCAGAAATATGAAACAGACATTTATCAAACACTAGAAAGGGTAGGGAAGGATTTGTGGTACTCAGTAAGGTCTCAATGAATGCCTATGGAGGGGAAAACTTTACAAGAGAGTCAATAGGAACATATACTGGAGTGTGTAATCTTGTTCTATGAAGAAAAGAGTTTGATGGAATGAGGGCACAATTTTATTGAGTCTAGGAAAGGAGCCAGGAAACAAAGGATAGGGATAAATGGCACATTTGTGAAAGGAGTTCCTTAGAGACAGGGCTAAGGGCTGTTTAATTAACACGTAAAACTACTCTGGAGGGAGGGAGTGCATGAGGAACTCTCCAAGGTTTGCAGATGACACGGGGTGTGTGGGGTAGTGACGACAAGGATTGTGGGGAATTCCTGTGGACCTGAGGAGGTGGGTGAAGAAGTGGGAGTTGAGCTTTAATGAGGGCAAGGCAAGGAAGTGATTCTGGGGGCCAAACCCCAAATACTGCCCAGGTAACGGAGGAAGTCACGCTACTAGTGATAACCAAGGAAAGGATCTGGCATTGAGCATCGACTATTTCCTGGGAACTTCAGCTCCATATGGTTCTAGACAGAAATGCAAGGGAAGACCCTGGGGCTTCTGCATAATGGTTTGAGGACAGAAGGGCTCGTAAAGAGTGGTATGTTGGCAAGCAGGATACGTGTGCAGTTCCAGCCTGTTGGCGCTGAGCACAGAGGAGGGCTGAGAAATGGCAATGAACGTTTTGGAAGGGCTGGTTATAGACCTCAGATAACAGGGACAGGGACTTGTAGGTCCGAAAGGCAAAGCTGAAGAAAGAGCAATCGCTATTTTGAGATACATAGCACTGTGAGAAGACAAAATGCAAACTGCCTCGTCAAATGTTGACATTCTCAGGTTGAAACTTGAGTGACATGGAGTTTAATCAAAAGAAGGCCTGAGCTTCGTTTGATTAAGGCCTGAGTTCCTGCTCTGTGTGGTAGAGAAAAGAGTGCTTGGGTCACTCTAGTGATGAGCACTGAATGAGATCCAGCAGGAGACAGCGCCCGACACTGAGGAGGGGGGTGACCCCAAAGCCACATGGCAGCCCCATGGGATTCTCGATGACGTAGTGCTGTTGGTAGCAGGTGCACGTGGGATCTACAGTCAGAGCTCGGGCTGTGCTCCGGTGTTCATCTTCTCTGTCTCTAAAAGGCAAGAGCAATTCCTGTGCCATAGGGCCATAGAATGATGAAATGAGATCCTGAATTCATTCAACAAAAGCTTTTGTTTGTTTGTTTATTGTTTGAGCACTGACTACTTCCCAGATAGCAATCTAGGTGCTAGGTGGGGATACAACGATGAGTAAGAAAAAGCCATGTCGGGGCACCTGGGTGGCTCAGTGGGTTAAAGCCCCTGCCTTTGGCTCAGGTCATGATCTCAGGGGCCTGGGATCGAGCCCCGCATCCGGCTCTCTGCTCAGCAGGGAGCCTGCTTCCCCCTCTCTGCCTGCCTCTCTGCCTTGTGATCTCTTTCTCGCTGTCAAATATATAAATGAAAGAAAGAAAGAAAGAAAGAAAGAGCCATGTCCTTCCAGAGGTTGGTGTCTAGCAGAAGACAATGAGAGCCAATAATCACAACCTGAATGGTGTTCCATATGGCGGTGTGGCTTTGGAAACTGTAATGCACCGAACCAATAGGATTTAATACTGCCCTTGTATTACTATTGCTGCTGAAATACATTACCGTGAACTTGGTGGCTTGAAATAGTACAGATGTACTATTGTACAATTAATTCGGGAAGCCAGAGTTTGAGATGGGTTTTTATAAACTAAAATCAAAGGCTATGTTCCTTCTGGAATATCTAGGAGATTATCTGGTCCTTACCTTTTCCAGCTTCCAGCAGCTGCTTGCATTCCTTGGCCCCTGGACTCATCACTTTGACTTCTGCTGCCAGTGTTGCATCACTCTGACTCTGACCCTCCCGCCTCTCTTTTATAAAGACCCTTAGGATTAGATTGGGCTCCTCCGCAGATCATCCAGGATCATCTCCCCACTCAAACTCCTTAATCTAATCATATCTGCAAAAGGGATCAAGATGTGGACATCTTGGGGCGCCTGGGTGGCTCAGTTGGTTGGGCAACTGCCTTCGGCCCGGGTCATGATCCCAGAGTCCCAGGATCGAGTCCCATATCGGGCTCACAGCTCTGTGGGAAGTCTGCTTCTCCCTCTGACCATCTCCCCTCTCATTCTCCCTCTCTCTCTCTCAAATAAATAAATAAAATCTTTAAAAAAAAAAAGATGTGGACATCTTTGGGGGGCCGTTACTCAGTCTACTACAGTACTCCTGGGCTATCCAGCGGGAAATGAGCTGTCCTTAGAAACCAGGAAGCAGATTGGGCTTCCTCTGAACACCAACTTGCTGATGGTATTCTATTAAGTGGAGTCTTGGAGAAGGGGAGCAGAGCGGGTATCTGACGGCTGATTGAAGATGCCCCCTCACAGGACAGTGTCACATGCCAGAGCCCTGGAGAGTGTACAGAGAACACTACCCAACAAGTCCAGGCACTGGCAGCTGCTGGCTGGGAGCTCAGACCTCAGGCAAGGATCTTATTCCTCTAAGCCCCAAACTCCACCTAAGACATGGGGATAAACAGAACTACCTGGAAGGGTTGGAACCAGGATTAATGAAAATATCATCCACGAAATCACCTAAGACATCATCTGATCCTCAATCAATGTCTATTTCCATTTCCAGAATGCCGCCTGAGCTCATCCCTCCCTCTTTCTCTGTGGCCATTGCCTCCTTCCAGGCCTCTCAGGAACCTTCACTGTTCACCAGTCCCGCCGCATGCCTCAGCCTGGCAGTGGTTAGGAGCTCTGAAGCCCTGCAAAGAGCCCCTGTTAACTGGGAAATCTGGAGCAAGTCTCTTAAGCACTCTAAGCTTCAATTCCCTCCTCTGTACAATGGGGCTAAGACCGGCTGTAGAACCAGGTTATTCCGAGGATTAACTGGGATGATGAATGCAAAGGGCTACTTAGCACAGTGTCAGGCACAAAAAAAAAAAAAAAAAAGCAATGTTATTGTTCTGGAGAGGCCTGCCCTCCTCCTTTCAGCCTGGTATTCCCCAACATTCCTTCCAACACCGGATGACCCACTTCTCCCCAAGCAGAGTTTGAACTCCTATACCTGAGGGGCATTGCTTATAAACACTTCTCTCTGCCTCCGATCTTTCCCAGCCTTTCCAGTTACGGCTAGTTATTTGTGCAGGCCTCTGCCTCAATACTGGACACAAGCTTCTCGAGGAAAAGTATTTTTTTTCCCTGAGAAGCAGGTTGAAAAAGTACTCCCCCCTCCATGCCCGGCCTCAGTTTCCTTATTTGGAAAGAGTCCATTGGACTGGAACGACCAAAACGGCCCTTCCAGCTCTGAGATCTTAAACGGACAGAACTTAATTCAGCAGGGACACTGTAGATCACCTAGTGTTCCCTCGTCTTTTCCAAAAGGGGAAACCGAGGGCCCAGTAGGGCTTTCCCCGAACGCTATTCTCTCCCTCCCTCTCTGGCCTCCGAGACAAGTCTTCCCGCAGGGCAGGCCGTCCCGCTTTCCTCGCTAGGCAAGTGGAGACCCTCGGGCGGCTGCAGGGCTCCGGGGCTCCAGGCGCCGGAAACACGTGTGTGCTCACCTACGTGTACACACGTGAGCACACCTACAGCAGCAGGGGGCGCTTGGGCCGGCAGGGGGCAGCACAGCCCCGGTTTGCAATTACCCGGCGCAGCCCCGAGGGAGGAGGGCGTGCTGCAGTCCCGGCGGCGGCGGCGGCGGCGGCTGGAGGTGCAGCCTTCCAGGTGGGAGGCGGGGGCTGCGGGCGCAGGAAAAGGCGCCTCGGGAGCCGGCGCTCGGCGGGGCCTCCTTCGGCCCCGTGCGCGGCGCGGCGAGTGGGAGCGAGCGCGCCGGGAGCACGCAGGCGCCCTGCTCGGCTGGCCCTCGGCCGGCGCGCGGCGCGGGAGCAGCCCGCAGCCCGCGCCCCGCGCCCCCCGCAGCTCCGGGGCCGCCCGCGGCCGGCCGTCGGGAGCGGCCCCTCAGCTGCAAGCTCGGGCCGCCGGCTCGGGAGAGCGCGCGGCGGCTGCGGCGGCGGCGGCGGGACGACCCCGCGGCCGCCCCCGAGCGCGCCCTCCCGCCCGCGGCCACTCGCGGCCGGCGCTGGCCGGGCCGGCGCGCCCCGCAGGCAGCCGGAGCGCGGCCTCGGCCTCGGCGGGAGCGAGCCCCGGGCCGCAGGCGTTGGGAGGCGGCGCAGGCGGCCGCGGGCACTGACGGCGTCGCGGGGCGCTCCCGGGCGGCGGCGCAGCGGCGGCGGCGCAGGGGGCGGAGGCAGGGGGCGCCCCCAGCCAGGATGCTGCGGTTCCTGCGCCGGACCTTTGGCCGCCGCTCCATGCAGCGCTACGCGCGGGGCGCGGCGGGGCGCGGGGCCGCCGGGCTGGGGGACGAGCGCGACGGGGGGCCGCGGGGGGGCCCGGCCGCCGCCGCCGCCTCTTCGACGCTGCCAGCCGCGCCGGGGGGCAGCGTGTTCCCGGCCGGCGGCGGGCCCCTGCTCACAGGCGGCGCGGCCGTGCACATCTCCGCCGCCGGCGCTGCCAAGGCCACCCTGTACTGCCGCGTCTTCCTGCTCGACGGGACCGAAGTGAGCGTGGACCTGCCGGTGAGTGACGGGCCCGGTGCCGGGCACTGGCACCCCTTGGGACAGCTCCCCTTCCCCAGTGTTCCTCTCTGGGTGCCCCTCTTGCACCTCTCCGGGAATCCCTTCCCCCTTCACCTGCGAGCACTCCCTATCCCTGGTTCTCTCTCGGGCCACTCCGTCCCGGTCTCTTCTGGAACCATTTGAGTGGCCCCGTGCCCCCGTCTTGGGACATTGCGCTGCTGGGTCGCGCCTTTTCCGGCTCCCACCTCGTCCTTCGGGCCTCACTCCCTCCCCCGCTCACCCAGTCCCCTCTTCGCGAGTCCGCGCCCCCTGGCGCGGGTGGCCGGTGTTCCCCTTCCGCCCCCCAGGTTCCAGCGGGGGCCTTCTTGGTGCTGGGTTATTGATTAGAAAAATCTTAAAGCAATTCGGGGCTGCCCCGCGGTGGCCTGCTTGCCTCACAAAGTCGCCACCAGGCCTTGTTGAGACGGCAGGGAGGAGAAGCCACATCTGCTGCCCAGCAGGAGCCCCAAGTTTGGGAGGGAATCTGGGGGACCATTCCTCTCCCGACCCCCTGGATGTCCCCCACCCCCGCCCCATCCTCATCGCAGAGTCCCTAACAGCCCTCAGCCTCTCAGGGGTTTGGGTGACTTGGGAGCTAACTCTAGAATTGACTCTCTTGGACCTGGCCAACTTTGCACCGGCAGAGCCCTTTGCTGGGGCGCTGGGAGTCGGCCCTGGGGCGCCCACTGGGCCTGGGGCGCCCACTGGGCCTGATGTGCCCCCCCCCCCCACAGTCCCGAGCAAAGTGCTTGGAGCGCCCGAGGGACCCCCGGGCGGTGGCGCCGGGTGCGGGGCCAGCCGCCCACAGGTGGTTGCACCCCGCCCCCCTCCAGCACTGAGCTAGGCTGGCGCTGTTGTCCCCGCCAGGGCGGCCAGCTTTCTAGCCCGAAGGGGCCAGATGTGATCAAATCAAATCCGCACATTAATGGGCGCCTACTGGGCACCCGGCGCTGCGGCAGACGGTGCCTTTGGGAATCTTTGGGTGTGACTGAGGACACAGCGCCAATCGAGCTTTTAGATGAATGTCACAGATCATTCCGAGGGTTTCACGCGAAAAAAAGAACATACCCAGACTTCCAAAGGAAACGTGTAGGCCTTCCCGGGTAGGGGAAATTCTTTAGACCTCGCGGGGGAACTAGGAACCTGTATGGCTTTTAAATGGGAAAATCAGAGGCTGCTTGGCCTGGACTTTAATGCAACCTTAGGTGTAATTTTGAGACAGTTTCAATTTATGGCAATTTTATTTTTGTGCCTTCTAGTGCTCTCCAGAGAGAGCTCTCCATCGTTTTGTTATGATAATACCCTTGTGGGGCCTTTTTATTCAGGAAGAAGGAGCCAACGTTCCTGTGCTTAGAGCTGTTGTCTTTAAAATAGCATTAAAATGTTACTCCTCCCCACGGCTGAGGCTCTCCAGCTCCTCTTCAGCTAGGAGGGGAGGCCCCAGAGCCAGGAGGATTGGAGAGGTGGGCAGCTGGTGTGTGGAGAGGATGTGGCGTATTTTGCATCTCGGATCAGGGAAAGGAATGCTTTCCCTGAGAACTTTGACGGTGCTCCTAGAGGATGTCTCCTCCCCAGGGATGATTCCTTTATAAAATGTATTGCTTCTGTCACGTTTGTGTGACAGGCTTAAGTGGGGGTTCTCAGATGAAATATGCAGACTGAGCCAAGTGCATGCGTGGTGGATAAACCCAGGCAGGTACCCCAGCAAACAGGTTGGGATGGGGCCGGAATGCCGACTTCTTCTGGCTCGGGAGCCCTCACCGAGTGTGGGGGAGGGGGATATTTTCCATCTGGAGAGGTTTCTCCGCCTTACAGAAAGGTTGCCTGACAGATTTCCCCGGGTTTCTTAATGATGGCAGATTTCTTGGTGCTTTAAGATGTGACAGAGCGAACCCCAAATTTTATTTATACAGACACACACGCATATGTGTAGCCACCTGTCCAAAGACAAAATGCAGGCTTTTGTCATGTGAGCCCTCAGGGAGGAGTGATGAAGAAAAATCACCAGTGGGCACGGCTCATCGATTTAAAGATTTATTAGATATCAGAACTGCATCACACAGTCTCCTGTGCTAGTCTTCCCAGACCCGAGTTTTAGTTCCTGTCATTAATTCTCCGAGTACGAGGTTAGTGCCAGGCTCCCAGTGAATGCGTGGATGGATTTGTA
>CM052813.1:60023195-60145313 GCA_028533885.1 Nasua narica | reverse complement strand
GTGCACTCGCCAGGCTGACTATGGCTCCTTTGTAATTAAGACCCTCTGGTGGTGCTAGCTTCAAGAATTCCTTCGCTCCACGCACGAACAAGAATGATGCATTGTCATAAGCCTTTTGAGTCACCCTGTTCTGGACACAGGTTCTGCAGTTGACCTGAGCCCAGCAGCGCCGGGGTGACCACGCCGGGGCACCCCCGTCTGCAGTCCGCATTTACTGGGCGTCCCCCGTGTGCCACGCACGGTGCTGTGCGCACAAAGGCATACGAGCGGTGGCCCGGAGGCTCCTGGGGAACACAGAAACATGACGTTTTATTCTAAGTGGAGCTCTGTGATGTGATGGGGGCTCACCCAGACAGGGCGCTGGGGGGTGGGCAGGTTACGGGGGCTTCCTGGAGACTTTGACACTTGAGGTGGTAGGACCTCAAGTCTGCGTCCCTTGTGCGTTTTTAGAATACTTACTCTCCAGGGCTAACCCCTGGCCTGTGGTTTTACAAGTAAAATAAAGGAAGAAGCACCTGTAATTGTCGTCAGCAATCCTCTGACAGGGCCTGGAACCCCCCTTGTCTGCTGGCGGGCTGCACCCCCTAGCATGCCTGCCTGTTTTTAACCTTTGTGTATTTCTTCAACCTTTGATAAAACGTGAACAAAAGGGTCTTTAAAAAAAAATCCCTCTGTACCATGGAGCCTAAAATGGGCTTGCTGTACAGACCCGGCTTCCAGGGGAATCCCTCGCTCACCCTGCAGCCCAGAGAGGCTCCCTGAGCCACTCATCGTCAGAAAACCTGGCTGTGCTTGGGAAGGCGCTGCCTCCCTCTGCTTAGAGCAGCCCGGCCCTGCGCGGCCCTCAGGTGTGGTCTGGTCCGAGCGGGGCAGGACTCCCTCGGCCTGCCTGGCCTGCCCGAGACACTTGCCTTCTATTAATGCAGCTGAAGATCCCATTAGTGTGCTTGGCAGCGGCACCCGCTGTTGACTCATATTAGCTCTCTGTTGACTAAATCCCTGGCATCGCTTTTGCTGCTTTTGCTCGTGCGGCTGTTGCTCAGCCCCGTCTCCCCCCTCCCCTGTGTGCACAGTCTTCCAGCAGCTCTGGGTGGAGAGCTGTGAGGATGTGTGTGCAACTGGCTGGTTAGCACTCCCGCCATGCCTTGGAGGGCACGGCCCGTGGGCCTGGAGTGGCGCGGTTGGCGCAGGCGCTTTCACCGGATCTGGAACTCAGCATCCACTCGCTGTGGTGCGGTGCAAGGCGGTGGTGCGGTGCAGGCGGGGAGAGCTTCGCAAGAGCCTTGCTAGAGTCTTGCCGCTGGCTCTGCAGCCTTGGGCCGCTCAGGCTCTCTGAGCATGGATTTCCTGGTCTTTCAAATGGGGATGTCGGCAGGATTGTGTGACAAATGGTGTACAAAGCTTCAGCACACAGCAGGCCCCTGAAGGGCTGCTGGTCGCTTGTGATCTTACCCTCCTCCCACACCTCCTCTCTGGCCTGTGGAAAGGGGTGGGAAGCATGTCTAGTAATGTACCTGAAAGACAAACCTGAAAAAGCTGTGGCAGGAACGCTAAACATCTCTTTGTGGAAATCAGAAGTTGTATGGGGTATGAGAGATGCTTTTTGAAAGTTTCACTCTGGGGTCGCCTGGGTGGCTCTGTGGGTTAAGCCTCTGCCTTCGGCTCAGGTCATGATCTCAGGGTCCTGGGATCAAGCCCTGTATCAGACTTTCTGCTCGGCGGGGAGCCTGCTTCCCCCTCTGCCTCTGCCTACTTGTGATCTCTTTCTCTCTGTCAAATAAATAAATAAAATCTTTTTTAAAAAAGAGAAAGTTTCACTCTTTTTTTTTTAAAGTCTTTATTTATGTATGTATGTATGTATGTATGTGAGAGAAAGAAGGTCGGGGGGAGGCAGGCAGAGGTAAAGGCAGACCCCTCACCGAGCAGGGAGCCAGATGTGAGGCCAATCCCAGGACCTGACATCACGACCTCAGCCAAAGGCAGAGGCTTAACAGACTGAGCCACCCAGGTGCCCTGTTTCACTTTAGGTGAGGAAAGGATACCTCCGTCCCCCCCGCCCCCACCTCAGATGCAAAATTCTTAGAGTTTTAGAGCTAGAATCTCTGATACAGCGCGATGCACGTGATAGAACATAAAGATCATATGCCTTATTTTGGAGTTGAAAGGTACCCTAGACAGCACATACCCCATCCTTTGTAAGTATGGGAAACTGAGGCCTGTGCATGGAGACTGACTTCCCTTTAGTTGCTCTGTAAAGAGTCAGAATGGGTTACTATGGGAAACCCCCCCCCCCCAATGCCTGTCCTTGGGAGGTGAGTGTAGGATCAGTGGTAGAAAGACCGCCCCCCTAGTCCTGATACAGGACCATGGAAAGGTGATGGGATATGTTCCTCGCTGTTGGGAGTAGGACACATTTTCCCCAACAATGGGAAACTCCAGCAAAATGGTTCCCTAACTGCAGTGTTCTCCAGAGTGCATCTGGGACTTTTTTTTTCTCTCCAGTTAAAATTCTCAGGGTCCACCCTCAGAATTTCTGATTGAGTGGTTCAGGAAGCTGGACTTGGAACAAGCATCCCAGGGAATTCTGATGAACAGGGTCCCTTCACATCCAGTGAAAAGCACTGGCAGGAGAAAGGAGACAGAGGGCAGCTATGCCGAGCGTTAAAAACTGCTGTAGGCCCACGAGCACAATGGTCATCTCCGAGCCCGGGGTTGAAGTGTCAGTCCTGAGCTTGAGGGAGCCCATTTTTGTCACAGTGGAGTGAGGCTGGGGCAGTTGCACTGTGGCAGTGGCCCAGGTGAGGGCTGACGAGGGCCTGACCTGCAGGTGTGGGCAGAGTGCCAGAGCGGTGGGCAGAGGGAGTCGAGGTGAGTGTGGGGGAGGGGAAGGCGGCCACCTGGTGGGGTCTAGTGTGGAGGCGGGGAGGGCTTCAACCTCAGGTGTAGGAAGAAATGGGGGACCATAGAAGATACTCCAGAAAATGGAGGAAGGCAGCTGCTCATTTCCACCCTCTCCCAAGGTTCTGACTTCTGTGGTCACCTTGCCTCATCCTGGGCCCCTGGGTGGCTTGCTTTTTCCTGCCCCTGACAGAAGGTATTGGTTCAAGGTGGCCCTCCAGTGCTAACCCCACCGCCCCCCAATCTCAGCCTGTGAATGAGGCCATGGGGAACCTCAGACCCCTACCTGGGTCTAAGTTTGTGTATTTTTAGGAATAACTTTGTTTTAAAGGAGGGCTAGTGGGGGGGGGGGGGAAGATCAGGGAGGAAGAGAGGTGAATGGTGAACAGCCTTCCCAAATGGGATACAGACATGACCCTGTCACACTGTGGTCTCACACTTGCTGGATTGTAAGTGTTAATATGGGAGAGGGGGGTGTCTCGCAGCGTTTCCCGTGCCAGTAACATGACCCCATGCTGGTCCAGGACTGAACAAATATTAACTTGTTAAGCACTTTCACGTGCATAATCTCATTGAATTCTGTCCCTGGTGCACCTCTGGGGATGAAGGCACAGGTCTGTTTAATTTTGAAATAGCAAAAAGTCAGTGTGTGTGTGTGTGTGTACTTTCCCTTAATTTCTTGCATAGGGACCTAGGAAAAAAAATCCACTCAGTAACCACAGAAATCCTCCACCCACAATTTGTCCTCAAAACAGGTGTTCGTGCTTGCCCACTGCCAGAGTGCCTGCACCGGCCTCCTCCACTCTGCCTGGAGCGTTCCCTTCAGCGGGCACCCGGTTCTGTGGGCACTCAGGTTTCCTTCTCTGGCCCTGGCAGCTGCCTGCAGGCAGGGTCCACTGCTGATTCATCTCGCTGGGTTGGGTTTTTTTTTTTTTTTTTTTCAGCTTGGTGTGTGCCTGCAGCTCCTACTTTCATTTCCCATTAGAACATGCTTAAAGCAGAAAGGCTAGAAAATAAATTCGGAGAAGCCAGAGAAGTGGAAGCGTCAAAAATTTCATTAGAGATAACTAGTTAAAATTGTGGTGTATATCCATCTATAGTTTTTTTCTTTTTGTGTTTAGGTATAAATATGTCCTCAAAAGGATGAGTTTGCGTGGGGTGATTGAAGTCTCTCCACTTCTTCAGGATCTTTGAGTAGGGATCACACACCCTGAGTTTGTGACCTTTGGGGGCGGAGGCCCTCGGCCCCCCCCTTACATTCCCAGGGACCCCTCGGTGCTGGTTGCCGTCTGAGCTGCCCACCTAAATACTGCCCCTGCTTGAGTGCTAAGCAGGCTCCCTGTCCTTGGAGCCTCTCCCCACCTCTCCCCACCATCAGCTCTACGTTCTGCCAGGTTTGAGGCCCTACTGATGTGGCCACAGAATTCTCTCACGTCTGGAGGCTTGTGTTCTTAGCGCCTGCTTTGGGGTGGTCGCTGTGCTCTCACCGGCCAGGGATGCGCATGCCCTCTGCCAGCCGGAGCGGGTCTGGCGGAGGTGGGTGTGCCCCCTCTGCCCTGATCCCCCCAGTCTCCTCCTGCAGCCTCTTTGGCTTCTCTCTAGAGCCGGGTTTATCTCACTGTCCCTCTTGATTTTCATTTCTGGTTTATTTTTAAATGTTTTCTAGAATGGTTTGGTTTACCCGTAGTGTATTTTCCTCAGTCGGCAAGGGCTCATTGAGCACTTACACTGCACTGAGCACTGGGGAGGCCTCCACGAGGCATGACATCATTCTACTCTCAAAGGGGAAACCGGGTAAATACGGAACTTGTAGCTCCACCTGAAGGAGCGCACAGGGGGAACAGCTGAACTGTGTTGGTTTGATGCCCAAAGTGACATCAGGTTGTCCCAGAGGGTGCACAGGAGTTCCGCTGTAGATTTGGTCAGAAGGTGTCCGGGCAGAGGAAACAGCAGGTGCAAATGCGTGGAGGTCAGAGCCAGAAAACCGCATTTCCTGGGCTCTGGGCTCCTCCGAGTAGAGGAGGATTGTGAGCTCTGGCAGTGTCCCTAAATCTTAAAGGAGCCGGTGAGGAACCTCTAAAGCGCAGATGTGTGCCTTGAGCTAATAGAGCTGAGGCTTACTGAGCATTTGCTGTGTGCCTGGTCTGTGCTAAGTGCTTAAGGGGCCAGCTTGTCCAAGTCTCACAAAAACTTGGATGGTGTTACTGCTGTCATCCCCGATTTGTAGAGGAGAGAATCGGGGCTCAGGAGACAGGTTAAAAAACTTGCCCACATCACATAGCTAGTAAAGGGAGACTCCAGCTTGAAGCTCAGGCTATCGGGAGAGATTTATGGTCTGGAAAGTCTCTGACAGCAGAACATTGCTGGGGGCGGGTGGGGAGTGGGTTCTGAGACTGTCGCAGGGCTCCTGAGGCGGAGGGGGACCTCTGAGCCTCCTTTGCAGGCCAGTTGGGATTTCCAGAAATCAGATTTACATCTGTATTTTATTTTTAAAAAATATTTATTTATTTAAGTAATCTCTACCCCCAACGTGGACCTTGAACTCAGGACTCCGTCTCGCACACTCTTCCGACTGAGCCAGCCAGGCGCCCCCAAGCTGCAGCTTTCGTTCACGCTCTTTGTACAGTTTCGCCCAGAGTACGTTCTGGTTTGATGGCCATAAATTTTCAACACGGAGGTCAGAAGTAGCCTACATTTTGAAAAAGTGCTTACTAGAACAATGCTAAACTTCTCACACAGAAAAAGCATCTTGCGCATTCCCATCCTGCTGCATAGCAGCTGGTTCCCTTCAGTCCTTGCGCTTTCGTATACGTGCGCGTAAACCTGGTGTAGATTTTTTTTTCCTCATCCAAGCCTTTGTGACAAATCCCTCATCCATTTGGTGCCCTCTTCTGTGATTATTCTAGATTACATTCACCCTGCAATCTGTGCGTGGGAGCGTGTGTGTGTGTGTGTGTGTGTGTGTGCGTGTGCGTGACAAGAGTAATACTTGTCTCTACCTGTCTCGGGGTTGGCGGTTGATAGGCAAAGCACCTGGTGTCTTCGCTCTTAGGCAACTCTACCCCCTAGGCTTGCAGAATCGGTGTCACTTCCTCTAACTGCTACCTGACGTGAAGGTATTATTATCCTGTTTACACGTGGTCTCAGGGAGCATGTGGCCTTGGGCCACTCAGGTAATGAGTGTGGTAGAGTCACAGTTGAATCTAGGATTTCTGACTCATTTTCCAGTGCTCTTCCCCCAGCCCAGGCTGGGCACACTCGGCCTCCCTGTTTGAAACGTGTGTTCCTGGAAACTCCTTTGTGATTTTTTGTTTTAAATAATGAAAGTTTTCTTTAAGGTATAACTACATTAGGAAGAGTTTAAAATCCCCAAGTTGCTTGTGATCATGGACATATAGACCTGTAAGTTTTGGATCTATAGTGTTCTTTGAATATTCTACTATTCAAGTAACTGCTTATTATTTTTTGGGGTGATTTTATTTTATTTTTTCACTCTTCCAAGCTTCATTGTTCATGTATCACACCCTTTGTGATTTGACAGGTCAGAATTTCATGCAGTAAAACCCGCCGTTGGGGTGCCTGGGCGGCTCAGTTGGTTAAGCGACTGCCTTCAGCTCAGAGCATGATCCTGGGAGTCCCAGGATCGAGTCCCGCATCGGGCTCCCAGCTCAGCAGGGCGTCTGCTTCTCACTCTGACTCTCCCCACTCTCGTGCACTCTCTCTCACTCTCTCTCTCTCAAATAAATAAATAAAATCTTAAAAAAAAAAAAAAAGACCACTATCATTCTTGTACCTCTTTGCCTTTCAGCATCTTTGGCCCTTGCGTCCTGTCTACCATTTCTCTGGATCTTTTCCCTAAAGTCATAGCTGGCCGAGTGCCCAGCGTTTCCTTGTGGAAGCTACGGACTGGAAGATGCGATCCCCAGGGTGCTGTGCCACCTGTGGGATCCTTTGGAGCTTTCTTGCTTCCCAGCACCGAGCTCGGTCACAAAAGTAGGACTGTCGCTGCTGCCAGCCCGGCTGGCGGGACGTGGACAGCCTGGTTGGGCAGGGGCCTGTGGCGCCGGCGTCCCTCAGCCCTGTCGTGTCTCTTCCATGCCCGTTTCTTTCCAATCTTGTTACCGTCCTGACCTCTGCAAGGCAGGTTGAGGTCAGCAGGATAGTGCTTCTCCTTCAGCCTACCTCCAGGCTCATTCAGCGGCAACCACTTTGAGTTATGTTTTTTTTTTTTTTAATTGTGATAAAGTGTACGTAACGTAAAATTTACCATTTTAACCATTTTTAGGTGTACAGTTCGGTGGCACGGAGTGCGTCCCCATACCTGCACGGCTGTCGCCCCCATCCGTGTCCAGTTCATCTTCCCGCACTGGAACTCTGGGCCCATTAAACTGTAATTGTCCATCCCCCCTCCCCGCAGCCCCTGGCAACCACCCTTCTGCTTCCTGTCTCTGCGGATCTGACTGCTCCGGTTACCTTCTGCAAGTGGAGTTGTGCAGTGTTTATCCTTTTGCGTCTGACTCCTCTCCCAGCATAGCATCTTCAGGGGGCACTCGTGCCGTAGCCTACGTCGGAGTGCCCTTCCTTTTCAGGCTGAGTAATAGTCCGGTGCAGGTGTACCCCGCGTTTCCCTTATCCATCATCAGGGTTATGGGTTTCTGTGCAGGTCTAGGCATTCCTAATGCAGCCGTGCCTATTCACTAGTGGCACTGCCATCGGAGACTCAAATGTCACCAGCCCTCCGCTCGTGGTTCCATTCTTGGCATCCTGGCACCTCTCCCCCAAGACGCTTCTGCTCCGTGCTGGTCGTCCCCCCAGGTTATGTGCTCCTCGTTTTCCCCCTGACACTTTGGTCTGAATTACTCCATGTGGGCAGGTCCTCGGTCTTCAAATGTTTTGCTACTGCAAATATAAATACAGAAGAGTGTACCAGGAATAGATTCGAGAGAAATAATACCATGAACATCTGTGTACCCACCACTGAGCTTAAAAACAAAGACATTGGAATGCTCGGTGAAGCGTCTGCCTTCGGCTCAGATCATGATCCCGGTGTCCTGGGATTGAGCCGAAACCCCCACCCCACCTTGCTCAGCGGGAGCCTCCTTCTCCTTCTGCCCCTCCTCCTGCTCGTGCCCACTCTTGCTCTCTCTCAAATAAGTAAATAAAACCTTTAGAAACAAGCCAACAAACCAAATAATACAAAGACTCTCTAATGCCGTTAAAGCCCCCGATGCTCCCCTCATGACCACACTTCCCGCCCTTCCACTCCCCTGAACTAAGTCTCTCATCCCTTCCTTTTCTATGTCACAGGTTCACTGCATCTGTATGTTTAGCCAAATGATATATTGTTAGTTTTGCGTGTTTGTAAACTTTATATAAATGGGTATTTTCAATACCGTGTTCATGAGATTTGTCCACATTGATGAGCTCACGCTAGTTGTCATTCCTCTGTAGTATTCCACTGCACGAATCTACTGAAATCTGTCCTTTGCTGGTGGACATTTGGGATGTTTCCAGTTTGGGGCTGCTAAGAAAAATGCTGCTTTGAACCTCCTGGAATGAGTCTCCTGGTGCGTATATCAAGCAAGCGTCTCTCCTGGATATGCGGTCAGGAGTGGACTGGCTGGGAGGGCGGTGGGCAGGGCCTTGTAAGATCACACGAAATTGTTTTCCCAGAGTCCCAGCGGCATATGAAAGCGTCTGTGAATCCGTTCTTCACACTTGGCATTGTGCAGCTTTTTTTTTTTTTTTTATACCAGTCTAGTGGGAATTCGAGGAAACTCACTGTGGTCTTCACTCCAGTCAATGATGAGGTTGAGTATCTCTGCTTGTGTTAATGAACCATAACCATATTTCCTCCTAGAAGACTTTGTTCTGTGATTTTTGCCTGTTTTTTAGTTGTCCTGTTTTTCCTGTTGCATTCGACTTTTTCCTTGCTAGTCTTTATGAGATTGTCTCCCATGTGTCGCCTTCTTCTGAGGTAACCTCCATGGAACAAGCGAGAACACTTATGTCTGAGTCCCCACACAGGCCTTTCCTTACTAAGTGAGGATTAATGTTTTGACTTCAGTTTTGCTGTGCGCGAATTGTAGAGTCAGTTGCCGCTGGTGATTTTTCATGAGGAATTGTAGGATCTATAGATTACACTTCAATTCTGCCTACTTTTTTTTTTCAGTTTTTATTATTGAAATTTCTTTTTTTTTAAGATTTTATTTATTTATTTGACAGAGAGAGAGGGCACAAGCAGGGGGAGCAGCAGAGGGAGAGGGAGAAGCAGACTCCCCGCTGAGCAGGGAACCCAACATGGGACTCGATCCCAGGACCCTGGGATCATGACCTGAGCCGAAGGCAGACACTTCCCCGACTGAGCCACCCAGGCGCCCCCTTTCCCGATGATTTTAAAACAAACCCCAAACATGTAATTTCAAACCTGCACTTCAGGGTACATCTCTAAAAGACAAAGGCTATGTTTTTATAAATAGATCCACTATACTAGTAAAACACCTAAAAAATGTTTGGTTATCAGAAGATACTTAGTGTTCAGATTTTCCTGTTTGGTTGTTAGCAAGGTCCTTTCATTGCATTTGGTTGATATTTTATCTAAAGCTTTTTTTTTTTTTTAAAGATTTTATTTATTTTATTTTAACAGAGAGAGAACACAAGCAGGCAGAGAGGCAGGCAGAGGCAGAGAGAGGAGCAGGCTCCCCGCTGAGCAAGGAGCCCAATGCGGGACTCCATCCCAGGACGCTGGGATCATGACCTGAGCCAAAGGCAGCTGCTTAACCAACTGAGCCATCCAGGCGTCCCTTATCTAAAGCTTTTTAAATATTGTTTTCAAAATATTTTTTCCCTAGCTTGTTGCGGTATAATTGGCAAATAAAGATCATATACATTTGGAGTGTAAAGCTTGGTGATTTGATAGAGGTATAAATAGGAAAAGCTGTTTCTGTGCATCAAGCTCATGGACATGGCTGTTGCTTCACCAGTTACAGTCATGTGTATCTTCATTTCTGAGACTCACTTTTAGCAAATTTTGAGCATATTGTACATTATAATTAACTATAGTCACCCTTGCTGTATACGAGATCCCCAGAACTTGTTCCTCTTCTAACTGAAAGTTTGTGTTCTTTGACCAACATCTCCCCGTTTTCCCTTCCCCTCAATTTAAAGGTCTTAATCTAGAGTTTTCACCTCCCCTCGCCTTTTTGGGTCATTTATTTGCTGATTTGTCCTATAATACTTTCTCACTTTCTGGATTTTGTCGATGGCATCTTCAACATTTGCTTACCCTGAGGTACTCTTGGTATAGGGAACTGGAATTACTTGAAGCATCTGACTCTGGGCACACAGAACAATAAGACAGGCTCTTGGCCCTCAAGAAGCTTGGGTGGAGACAAGTTATTACACCCGGTGTGAAGAGTGCCTTAGAGAACTTTAGGGTCAAAGAAAGGTCTAAGGTAGGGGAACTGAGTGGGAGAAATGGGCAACCAGAAAGTCTCGGAGAGAAAGTCAGGCTCTGAAGACAAATGGGAGAACAGCCTTCCTGATGGCCAGATCAGCATATGCAAAGGCACTGAGGTTTGAAATAATCCATTCAAGATTCCTGGCCCTTGCTCAAGCCCTGCCAGTGGGCCCATCATCCTCTATTTTTCATTGGATGTTGCTTTTTTGAAAAAGGTCCAAATTCCTCATCTCTGGAAAGTTTTCATATATTTGATGAAAGAATGTCTTTTCTTTTTCTTCTGTGTCTAACTCCTCTTTCTTCGTTAGCTCCTTGACATTTTTTTTTAGAGAGAGAGAGAAAGAGAGAGAAGGAGAGAGTGGGGGAGGGGCAGAGAGAGGGAAGAGAGAATCCTAAGCAGGGCGTGCAGCTCCAATATAGGGCTCAATTTCATGACTGAGATCATGCCCTAAGCCAAAATTGAGTTGTATGCTTAACCGACTGAGCCACCCAGGCGCTTACCCTTGACATTGGTTTTGACCATCTTCCTTGACCTTGGATTCTTCCTTTCTCTAACCCACTCCTATTTTCTGGGAGGCCCCCAGTGAGCCCTTTCAATCTCCTGGCTGGAGGTAACAGTAGACAATTTAGGGAGCAGAATCAATGAACTCTTAGAGAGAAGGGGATGGGGCAGATGGTGGGGCAGCGGGAACCACTGGGTTTTGCCACTAGCAGAGCCCTCGGAGGCCACATGGCCCAGAGCCACATTCTGGGATGTCAGGTCTTCCCTGCGCGCATTGGAACATTCACTGCTGCTCCTTGCAGCCCACTGCTGCTCACCTGTGGCAAATGAGCAGTAATTAGTGTGTAATAAAAGCGGTTGCCTGCACGCAGCCCTCCCGGCTTCTACTCTCCGTGGCCGACTGACAGTCAGCAAGCCTCTTGGCCTCTCTCAGACTCCCCTACCTCTCCTGACCGCCAGCCCCGATTCTCCGCAGGCCCCACAGAAACACTGCCTGCCCTATGGCCTGGCCATAAAACGGACGTGGGCTTCATCCAAGAAAGACCAGGAAACTGTAAAAGGCTTATGAGGGTTAGTTATTAACCTGCAGAGCACTCTGGCAGCCTTTACACAGCTCTGCACTGACCGTAGTCCTTTTATTGCTCCTGTTTGCCGGGCCTGAGACCGGAGGTCCAAGCCGCCTACTCAGTCGGTTGCAGGGTGTCCTGAGTGACGTTGTGCTGTGAGGATGGCAGCTCGGGTGGCTGGGCAGAGTCCAGGGAGGGGCTCAGACTGGCTTGGAACAGGCCCCCGGGCACGCCTGCAAGCAGGCAGGGGCAGGTCCCAGGGGCTTCTGGAGGGTGAAAGCCGAGACAGGGAGGTCCGGATGGTGGGATAGTGTAATGGGAGAGCGAGGAGGCCAAGGTCAGGAGTGTTTGTTCAGGATATGTCATCAGGGTTCTCTGTGGGACTTATTTTGCTTGGAAGTCCAGAAGTCTGTAACTTTGTTCTAGAAGCTGAGGTGGATCTTTCCTCTGAGACCCCCCTGAAGAAAAAATGCAAAAATTACGTGTCGTCTTCGAAAAGAAACAGAATCGTGTGTACTTGACAGGAACACGCCATTTACCTTATTAACTCACTTCAGGGAATGAGCTCTTCCGTGTATGTGAGTTGTCCAGAGAGCTACAGTGTGTTGACTGATAAGACCTGTGTTATTTCATTTCTTTGTGAAAAACAACAACAAAAAGTCGGTATCATCTAGTGCGCTGGAGGCCCAGGGCTGGGAGTATGAAGTGGCTAAAACTTGAGCCCTTCTTCGAAGCTCTGTGGGGTGCATTGCACACCTGCTGTCCCTCATAAAAAGCAGAAGGAACACCTTCAGCCTTGCTGTGGAAGCCCAGGGTCAGCACGTGACCAACCTCAGGGATTCAGGACTGCCCTCCCAAGCTCCCCTGGCCTGGGGTTTCAGGCTCCTTCATCATCTGCAACCTGGGGGTCCGCTTTGTATTGTGTTCCAGCCTTCAGCTCATCATCGCTTTGCCCCCTGGCCTTGCTGGGGCACATGCCGGCTGGCCACCACCAGAGACCCGGTCATTACAGGGTTTTTCTAGACTCCTGAGGGGATTCCGTGATGCGTATGAGTTTGAGAACCAGCGTTCCACAGCGTCACACCCCTTACATTCGTGTAGTGTTTTAGGTTTGGTGCTGTATTTAATCCCAATAGCACCTTTTTGAGACAGTGATGGGCATTCTACCTTTACAGAAAGCTCAGCAGGAGGATTTTTGTCCATCCCACAGCTAGTAAACATCGGAACCAGACCTGAAATCCTTCTTAGGCTCCACGTCTGCATTCTTGCGGGTCTGCCCCTCGGCTGCCCCCCGCCCAGTCCTCTGGCAGCCCCCACCTCCGCTCCCCATGCTTGACTTCTCACCTGCGCGCCTCTGCTGGGCTCTTCCCCTTCTCACTGGCTAGTTCTGGCCTTGGAAGGGTCCGGCCATCTCTCAGGGTGTGTCAGAGGCTCCCACATCTGTGACGAACACCCTTGTCCCGAACTCCCTCCCCCCTCCTACAGTCTTCCTTCTCCTGCCTGAGAGCCCGTGGGCCACTTTGTTTCCTGCTAGAGTAGTTGTCCATGTAGTAATTCAAGTAATAGGAAACATTATTGACTTTTTTTTTTTTGCAAATGATTTTCTTCTGCTAACATACACATAAAAAATTGATCCTTAGTGACATTTAGTACACTCACGGTGTTAGGTTCTCGTCATCACTGCCTAGCTCCTGAACACTGTCATGACCTCACAAGGAAACCCTGTACCTGCTAAGCAGTCATTCGCCCTTCTCCCCTCCTCCCAACCCCTGGCAACCGCTAATCTGTTTTCTGTCTCTATGGATTTGCCAGCTGTGGATATTTCATATAAACAGAATCGTAAAGAATATTTGGCCTCTTGTGTCTGGCATCTTTCACTTAGCATAATGTTTCCAGAGAACATTGACTATTAACATTAATGGAAGCACTTTACATGGCTTAACTCATTGGCCCCTCACAACTGTATTAGCTAGATGCTTCCCATGAGCCTACTCATCATGCAGATGATGAGATCGAGGCACAGAGAGGTTAAGCAACATACGAGAGCACACACAGCACATAAGTGCTCTTGGCTTCTTTGTTGTCCTACTGGTCTCTGCTCTGCCTGCTGTTGACCTTGACCTTGAGGGATTAGAAGTGTAAACTCAATGTGTGAAGTAGAAATTGAAGGGCAAAAATGCAACATCAGGAGAGAATTTGTGGCATCAGGATAACAAACGTGATGCAGCTCCGGGAACAGAAACCATGAGAGGTCCCCCTCAGGAGACTGCGGAACAGAAGTGCCAAGCTGGATTCTGCACTTAAAGTTCTCGGCTTAATTGGAGTGGGTCAATTTTGTTAGAGATTTTTCACAGATGTCAGAGATCGAGTCTGAGGATTGTGTATCTAGCATTGGAAGCCAGCTGATACTCCAGGATCGCGGAAATGCTGAGGACTGAGTCTCGAGAACTAAAAGGTGAAAGGGATCCCACCTAAAAGATTTCTTGTGAAACTAGTGCTTACTGTATGCTCGACATAGTTCTGAAGGCTTCCCGTAAACCGACTCGGTTAATTGTCGCTCTTGCCCTGTTCTACAGACAAAGAACCAGGTGCAAAACAGTCAACTATCATCTCCTGGGTCTTGCCACTAGGACATGGTGCACCCAGGAAGTCTGGCTCCCGCATCCAGGCTCCTCATCTTTTTTTTTTTTAATCCTAATTTTCAGTTTCTGGTTATACTTTTCCTGAAGGTAATGAAATCAGAATAGCCTCGTTACTTGAATAGAAAGAAGAAAAAGGAAAAGATAATGAGAAATTCTTGGTTTTATTAAAAAGTGATGCTACCTTATTATACCAGTTCTGCACTTTTTATTTTTTTATCTTTTTTTTTTGAAGGTTTTATTTATTTGAGAGAGAATGAGTGTGGGAAGAGTAGGAGGGAGAAGCAGACTCCCTGCTGAGCAGTGAGCCCGATGCGGGGCTCCATCCCAGGACCCTGGGATCATGACCTGAGCCGAAGGCAGATGCTTAACTAACTGAGCCACCCAGGTGCCCCTGTTCTGCACTTTTTTAAAAATAAAAGCAATACTTATTTCGTTTAGAATTTTTAGGGATTACCGATTAAAGAAAGTGCAGAATATAACTCGTAAAATATCTCTACCAAGAGACCTCTACCACTTTAACATTTTGCATCAACCCTGTCCCTAAGGGTTGGCAAAAAAAAGTTTTTTTTAACAAAAATGTGATCATACTGTGTATGCTGAAAGAATCCTGGTAAAACATCTTCTCAATCTTTGCACTGTATTACCTCTTATATGTGAAGAAAGGCTTGGAGAGAGAGGCTCCTTGTCATGGGAAGGAGAAATCTTGGCTTTGCCGCCGGGAGAGCCGCTGCACGCTGGTGTAGAAGGATCCACAATGGCTGTGCTATGAGAAGGCACGTTACCAGGGACTCAGCTCAGGATGGGGCTGAGGTTGGCCACGGGTTTGGAGCCCTGCTGAGAATGTTGGATCTTCGTGTGTGTTCCCGGTCTTCATCTCATTTAAAACTTGCAGGCCAGCGGAGTGGGTGTTCTCAGTCCTATTTAGCTGAGGGGGTAGACAAACCCAGAAAGGCCCATTTGTTCTTTGGACTCTTTGGAACTCTCTGCCACCTCCTGGTGCTTCTCAGATAGCCATACTACCAGGCAGAACGACTGGACAGGTGGACAGGTGAAATCGTGTAGGGGTTCCTTGGAAGTGGAGGTGGATTTCCACTGGGGATGGCTTCAGGGGAGGTGACCATTGCCCTGATTTGGATATTGAGTGACGGAGGATCGGCGGCCCAGGTAGAAGAACAGTGTGATAGACGGCCTTACGGAGGAGGGCGGGGGAGGATGTGTGTGAAGAAGAGAAGCGGAGGAGACGGGAAGGGAGGCCAGCACCCCTGGACACGTGGAGTTTGGCTCAGGGTGATTGGAGGGGGACGGTCAGGCCCAGAGGCTGTCACCGGCATTGGGGGTCTGAATCAGGGTGATGCCGTGCGTGGACAGGAGGGGCAGGTGCAGCGGAGTTTGAGGGCCTGGAATCCAGTGGATCTGGTGGCTGGATTTAGGAGTGGGATTGATGGAGAAGCTGAGATGAGACACCCATGTGTTGTGCATGGCAGTTTGGGGAGAGAATCCTGAGGGCAGAGAAGCAGTAGAGAAGGGCCCTAGTGCTGTGTCGGCTTGGGCTCTGGTTTTGGACAGTTTGCAAATGTAAGGGGTTTTTTTGTTTTGTTTCTTTTTAAAAGGTCCTCCAAGTGGTATAAGTTTTAAGGTGCCACAAAACCCGGATTCACTACTAGTTGTGTTTTAGACGAGGCCAGTGTGAGGGGCCAGCAGTCAGACTCTTGGGGAAGAGTCTGGCGGGGGGCCTGGAATGCAGTTCATGTCTGACAGGGCCAGCTAGGAGGCTGGCACAGAGGGGCCGGTGCTGGTGTCTGTAGATCTCTAGATGCTTGTTCTCTGCCAGGTGCTGGGCTGCCTGCTTTACATTTTCAGCTCAGACAGAGCCCCTGAGCATAGGGGCCAGTATTCCTGCCACTATCTTACAGATGACAAAAGGAAGGCACCCTAAATTCTTGGCCATTCTGCACTTTTGCCGTCCACATCAGAGTGAGGTGGACATTTCCAAGGAAGAGCAAATAATTGAGAGATGGGCATTTATTGAGTGCCTCCTGTATACACACAGCCAAGCCAGGGGGCTGGGCGGATACAAGACGGAGTCAAAGATGCATCTTTTTTCTTAAGCAGCTGCCTGTTTAGTGTTCTTTTGTGTTCGCTGAGAATTCTACAGCTTTTCCCTGCTTTCCTCCTCCCATTTTTTTCTTGCTGAAGGGCCAGGGCAAGAGACAAGCAAAAAACAGTGATATACCTTGCTTTGTGTAGAGCATATTGCCAGTCAGCTCTCGTCAGTCAGAACTCTGAGATAGTTGTCCCTAAAATGTAACTCGTATCTGGCACATGGGACCCAGGGAAGAAAGCAGGACTTAAGTAATCCATTGAAAATCATGGCTCTGAGTCCCAGTGTGGGTTATTTTTAGTCTCAATTGTTTATCTTCTAGCTATCCACATAAGATGGCATGAGAAGGCGATGAAGATGTGTCTATATGGTTTGGCCCAAACTGAATTTTAAGCCTCCTCTTTTTGTGTTTGCATGCATTATGCTGAGTGCTGGGTGAAATAAGCCTTCCACAAAAGAGTACCCCCCTCATATGATTCCATGGGTATGTAGTTCTAGAACTGGCAAAGCTAGTCTGTGGAGAAACTAAATCAGAAGAGCCGTTGTTTCTGGGGGCCTGGAGAAGGCCGCTGGGATTGCCCGGGAACTTTATGGGGAGATGGGAATGGGCTGAATGGTACCAGGGTGGGGGGTTACACAAATGTTTCCAGCTGTCAAAGTGAAACTGTGCGTATTTGTGCATTTCAATGTAAGGGAACTTATTACCGCCAGCCGAAAAAGAGGTGTAAAAAAATTAATGGAGGGCAGTGGGGAGGAATGAATAAAGAGGACACAGCATGTTGATAATTGTTAAAGCCGAGTGGCAGGTATTTACTCTGCTGTTCTGTTTTGTGTTTGTTTGAAATTGTCCATATTAAGAGGTTTTCCAAAGAAAGAGGGGACCCGGTATTCTTTGTCGATTCCTCCTTTCAGGAATCCAGTGAGTTCTCCTTCTAGAGAAGTGGTCTCCTGGGGAAGATGCAGGCTCTCTGGGCACTGGATTTGGTCCCAGCCAGCCCTGATTGTGCTGCTCTCTCCAGTTTGCTTACTTCCTGCCTTGCTGGTGGCCATGAATCTTGAACTCTGTGCTTTCTCCCACTGGCACCTGCCACCACCCCTGTATTTTTGTCCCTGTCCTTTTGCTCTCCCTTAGATCCGGGAACTGACCCTCCCCTTCTCTGGGACTTTGACCATCCCACTCCACCCATCCCTGGCTTCGCCTTATCTTTGACTCTCTGACTCCTTGGGGCCTCTGTGATTCCAAGTCATTCTCTGCTGTAAATCAACTTGGGTTTCATTTCTCTTCAGCTTAGGGTTGTAAAGTGCCACCTGCGTGCCTTTGTTCAGAGATACAAGGTCTGTGAATTGGAGGGCACTGTCCCCATACTCCGACGCAGCTCTTAAACCAGTACGGGCTGTGTGGTTCCATTTATGTGAACTTCGAAGCAGGCAAAACAAGTCCTTGGTACCTGTGGGATGGAAGAAAGGGGTAGAAGTGGGGAAAAGGCACATGGGGGCTTCTGGCAGCCCGGTAATTTCCTTTTTTTTTTTGACCCGTGCGCTTTCGTCTGTGTATGTCCCCCTTCGATTAAAAAGTAAACTCGAGTTCAATGCAAGGCTTTGCCACCATTCACATTATAAAATTCAAATTTGAGGACTTTAGAAAGAAATTGGAAGACCTGAATTCCTGGAGTGGCAGTTGGCTAGATGTGTGTGGTGACAGCCCCATGCTCCCCGCCCCCAGCCATTCATTGTGGCCTGCTTCCCTCTTGGGCCTGGCCCCGTCGGCGTCGGCGCACCTCCGGCAGGAAGCCTTCAAGGCGGCTTGTGTGCGGGTGGGAGCGGAGTAAACCCCGCACAGAGTTTCCTCTTCCCGTCCCATTCTGTTGGTCTCCTAGAAGGTTTGAGTGTCGTCGGATGGGGGAGAACGGGGGCATCAATGCCTGCTTTAGTGTCAGTCTTGTAGGAATACCTTTGGAATGGATTTGAAGTCCTGAGGCGCTGGGATCTTGTGTGTTAAGACGTTCCAGGTGAATTAGTTCTGCTTGAACTGGGGACAGTTGGGGTTAGCTTATGACCAATCCACAGCAGTTCACGAAGTTACTCTAGTTATACCTAGGTGTCGAGTTCTGTCAATAATTTCCTATTTGTGTATTCTGTTTTAAAGTAGCATTGCACAATAATACTAGTTAATGCTTGTATCTTGTTTGGTATTCTGTTGTTGCTTTAAAATATATGTGTGTGTGTGTGTGTGTGTATTTTATATATGATTGGTGGGGCACCTGGATGGTGTCGTTGGTTAGGCATCTGACTCTTGATTTTGGCTTAGGTCATGATCTCAGGGTCCTGAGTTTGAGCCCCACTTCAGGCTCCGTGCTCAGTGGGGAGTCTGCTTGAGATTCTCTCTCTCTCCCCGCTCCCACTGCACCCCCCCCGCCCCCGCTTGAGTGCCTGTGTACGCATGTTCTCATGCCCTCTCTCAAAAAAAAAAAAATACATGATCGGAAAATTTTTTTCTTAGTTAATGGATATGAAAGGCTAACTTTCTGGGTGGTGAACTTACAGTCGAGATTCTTAAAACAGTTCACATTAACCACAAACCACATACCTCAGGGAAATAATCTTGTTAATGCCATCCTTACAAATCCAAACCTACAGGCTGTAAGCATCACATCTTTCCTCCATCTGAATGTGTCATTCTCTGCCTTCTTCCTGCAGGAGTTTTTTTTTTTTTTTTTTTTAAGAATACTGAGTCACCAAAAAGAGAGGGAGAGAGAGGAAAAATCGAAGGCCAACTAGAAAAAAACTTGATTTGTATACTCCTCCATCACATGAATGGTTGGTGTGCTTCAGTTATAGTTTCATGTCTCTAACTGCCAAGCTCACCATAGACAAAGTTAAAAGTCTTATGTGCTTTTCCACTCATGAACTTTTTTTGGAAACTTGTTCATGCACACAGAGCCAAGGAAAAAGCTCGAAAATTCTGTGCCTTAGTGGTTGATGTGATCACTAAAAGTTTTAAGCTGTAGGCAAATTTGCTAGTCGGGTTCACCACCTGTCCTTTTAGAATACCAGCTCTGGGTGGGACCTGAGGAAGTTGGGCTCCACAGCTGCTGTGACTCAAGCAGGGCCCCCCAGTGAAGGCTCTGGATGACCAGAGGGCTATGGGGAGAGGTTCCTGGGGCTGAGAGTCTGCAGTCTTGGGCACAGCCCTCGCTCTGCCCAGGCCAGCTGCATGTTTCCATCTTCTCCACACATCCCTGGGTGCCGTGTCATCTCCGTGGTACCAGCAGGAAACAGACCCCGAAAGGCTAGGGGGCTTAGCTGGGCTCATGCTGCTTGCGAATGGAGAAGCACAGGTTCAAACGTTCTGACTGGAAACCGTGGGCCTCCTCCTGTTAGACAGCTCAGGCTGCCACTACAAAAAACGCCTCAGACTGAGTGGCTTAAACCACAGTGTTTATTTTCTCTGGTTCCACAGAGAAAATTCCACAAGTCCAAGATCAAGGTGCTGGCAGAGTTGGCCTCCCTGGAGGGCTCCCTCTCTCCTGGGCGTGTGGCTGGCTGGCCCCTCGCTTCTTCTCCTCTCCCCGTCTGCGTGGATTTCCGGCCCCCTGGCGTGGGCATCCCCGATGTCTCTGTGTGTGACCTCGTCTTTCCCTCTCTAAGGATACCAGTCAGATCAGAGTCATTTGAACTGAATCACTTCTTTAAAGGCTCTGTCTTCAAATACAGCCACATTCTTAGGCACGGGGGGGCTAGGCCTTCAATGTATGAAATTTGAGGGGACACAGTTCAGCCCATGACACACTCCTCTGTTACTTGGTCTCCATAGAGCTCGTGTCCTTTTGTCAATGGGCATGCTAGGAAGAAAGAGACCACGTCCATCCCGGGGGGGTGTCTCACGGGCTTACCCTGGGGCCAAGCCCTGTTAAATTCTGCATTTCGTTTCATTTCATTTCATTTGGATCTTAAACATCCTGACCAGGTAAGAAATTCCCTGATCCCAAACTCAGCCTGAGTGGAGTAACAGAGCTGGGACTCAGCCCTTCCCTCCACTCCCCACATGCTGATCCTAGAGCCTGGAGCCTTCAGCCACTGCATCAGGGACAGGACTGGGGAGTTCAGGGAAGCTTCACTGGTGTGGTGGCGTTGACCTGCCTTGTTTTGTAAATCAAGTCGCACTCCTAAATCGGAGGATGGATGGGGGCAGTCTTCCACCCAAAGTTAGTTCTCTTCATGTTTCTTGGCTGGTTTCCCTGGGAATTCGTTGCATATTTATTTATGTGGAGTTATTTGCTTTCAGAATTGCATGGCGGGGGAATCTGCAATCTGGCTGCAGAAAGTAATTTGGCAATTTATTTTCAGGGCTGCCCTTCTTCCAGCAGCTTGTTTCAAACTCAACCTCTGGCACGAAGACATCCATCATTTTAATTGCGTGTTACTGTTTAGTCAGGCACAAATTTGTTTCATTTTCTTTTTCCTTTCTCCTGTGAGTTTTTTTTCTTTTCCTGAACCACCATTTAAAAAAGCCAAAAATATTTCCCCCAACCAAGCACTTTTTATAGTTAAGGAGTTTTTAACACTGAGATTTCTGGATTTTCAGTGTTGCATGTTTGGTTCTTAACCTTTTAGAAACTCAAGGCTTGCCTGTTCTTTTTCCTGTTGAGATAACGTCCACAATACGGTTGTCTCAAGATGGACCAAAGAAAGACCGTTGACAGTTGTATTGGTACCAGGATCAGAAGGTTCATGTTCTCTTCCTGACGTTGCGTTGGCCGCCTGGCAGCGTGACCTGCCTCGTTTTACCCACTTGTAAAACAAGGGACTTGAATGCACTGGTTTCTAGAAAATTCCTACGTCCTCACTTGGTAACATGGATGTTGAGTAGGGCTCCTTACTGAGGCCTGCTCACGGTGGCTTTCTAAGGATGCCCACCAGGGAGCGTGTTCTGTTCCATATCAAATGTTTTTACTCTGCTTGGTCACAGTTGATGGCTTTTTTTTAGTTCAAGGTTAAAAATCAATCCTGTGTCCCTCAGAAATGTTCTAAGGGATAAAATCACAGATTCCACAAAATTAGATGGAGTAGAACGTTTAACTTTGTTGTCCAGTGCTTCAAAGATTTAGCTTTTGTTGCTGCACATACTTTCTTGCTGTAGAAGAACGTTATTTGTGTCTGTGAAGTTGGGCACGGGGTACAGTATTGCACCCCCTTTATAGGCTCCACCAAGGGCCCAGGGCCAGGGATGACATGGGGCTTAAGATCCACAGGTAGGTACTGAGTTGGATCCCGACAGAAGTCTGTATACTGGATTTGCTTTAGGGTTCTGAAAGAAAATCAGCTCTTAACAGCTGGGAGTCGTTTCCCCTTTTTGCATCCCATACCCTCACTGAGGGTGAAGCACCTTCACCCTCACTGAGGACGTAGACTGGTCCCAACCACTGGCTTGGATTCCCAAAGGCAGGGCTCAGGCTAGACTGTGTTGACACCCTCCAAACCCTAACTCCTTTGCTATTTGTGAGCTTTAAGTGTTTATTATGGAACTTCTTGAGTACACAAAGTACAATAGTGTGATGCAACTCTCACGTACACAACACCCATTTATTAATTGTTTTTCTGAAGTATTTTATTATATTTTGTTTTTGTTTAAAGATTTTATTTATTTATTTGACAGAGTGAGAGCGCACAAGCAGGCAGAGCACCGGAGGGAGAGGGAGAAACTGGCTCCCCACTGAGCAGGGAGCCCGACTCGGGGCTCGATCCCAGGACCGTGAGATCATGACCTGAGACAAAGGCAGATGCTTAACCGTCTGAGCCACCCAGGCGCCCCTTTCTGGTGCAATTTATTGAGTTCTTGATATGTAGTTGGTGAGTGTAGAGTAATATTCCAACTCTTGATTTTAATGTTTCCCCTAAGGAGAATTAGTGGCCTTTAAAGAATAGGTTTTTTTTTTATTTGTTTAATCCTTTTTTCCCCGCTGGAATGAGTATTTTATTATTCTACTTCCTTATCTCCAAGCAGGTGATACCCTAAGTTAGCATTACAGCGTAGGGATTTCCAAAGAAACATTTTTTAAAGTTACACAAAGCTTTTCTGTACACATACATATGCCACAACACCTGCTGTATCAGTGTGTCTGTGTGGTCTGCATTCTGGTTATCTGTTGTTGGACAACAAATGCCTCTGCTTATGCTTAGTGACTTCAAACGGCAACCAGGATCCTCTTGGTCAAAAATTTGCGTGGGGCTCAGCCGGGAGATTTTCTGCTGCTCGTGGCATTGACCAGGGTCACCAGGGGTAATCCTTTGGAAGATGGGCTGGTGTGGAGGGCCAGAGACGACTGTGCTCCTCTGGTGCTTTGGCGGGGATGTCTGCAGGGCTGGACTCAGCTGGGACAGTTGCCTGGGACACCTGCCTGTGGCCTCTTCAGCCTGGCAGTCTCCGGCTAGTTGGGCTTTTTACACCGGTGGCTGGCCCTGCTCGTAGAGCAGCATCCCAAGAGAGCGATCACCTCACGTTGGAAATGACAAAATGACAAAACATTACTCACTCCACATTCTATTTGGCTGAGGCAAATTTGGCCAAATTCTTCCAGATGCAAGGGGAAAGAACAAAGATCTTGAAAAAAAAAAAAGAAAGAAAGAAAAAAGAAAAGAAAAAGAAGAAAAGGAAGATCTTGGCGCCTTGTTTGTAAGCGCCACAGTTAAAAAACAAAACAAAATAAAAACACACTGGGGCGCCTGGGTGGTGCTGTTGGTTGAGCGTCTGACTCTTTCTTTTGACTGAGATCATGATCTCAGGGTCATGAGATCAAGCTCCACGCTCAGCTCAAGAGTCTGCTTGAGATTCTCCCTCTGCCCCTCCCCCAGCTCTCTCTCTCTCTCTCAGATAAATAAACAAATAAATAAATAAAATCTTTATAACACACGCGTGTGTGTTCACACGTGCGCACACACACACACACACACACCCCTTAGGTACTTGCCACCTGAGAAAAAATTTTGAGTCGCCCATGTACTTGCTTGTCTTCTGACGGAAGATAGAGGCCGCTGGGGTGGAAAGCTCCTGCCCGGTCAGGGCACTCAAGGCAGCCTCCTGTCCGCTGTTTCCGCTCACCAGGGACTGGAGTGAATTCATCGGGGCAGAGCGCACCGTGACGGATTACATGAGTCACCTGGCCTAATAATGAAGGTGATATGGAGAGGCCCCGCCCCCCCCAACCTAGGACTTCGAAGAGCATTTGTCCAGTGGCTCTTTGTGCTAGGGAGGCTGTCTGATGTGCCGCTAATGTCCCTGTTGGTAGGATCAGCATATTGCAACTGGCCTGTTAGGAATGTCACCCAAAATTGAAGAATATTCAGCACATGCTGTCTCTGATGTTTCTTACTGGGAGTTTCAAGCATAACATTTGGAGATTTATTTTATTTACGAGAGAGAGAGTGAGAGAGAGACAGTGGGAGGGAGGGGCAAAGGGAGAGCATCTTTAAGCAGACTCCTCACTGAGTGCAGAGCCCAACACAAGGCTCAGAGCCATGAGATCAGGACCTGGGCCGAAACCAAGAGTTGGATGCCCAACCGGCTGAGCCGCCCAGGCGTAACATTGGAAGTGTTGGTTGAAACCAGTGTTCAGACAGCCAGCATCAAGTGGTTTTAGGTGTCTGGACTTCATTCAGCATCATAAGGAATAAAAGGAAAACCATCCCTTACACTCACTGTGGAGTCCCTTGTGCATGCTTGGAAGGAGATATAGGGAGACAAATTGAGGTTACTAGGTGTTAGCTCTTCCACACTAATCGAAAGAAGGTTCATAGGATCATGGCCAGTGGGGTCCTTTAATTCTAGCAGCAGCCCTGTGAGGGCTGTGGCATTAAAGGAACAAATGAGTGTTTTGAATTTCTGCTGCTTGGCCCAAAGACGGGGTTTATCAACCAGGAACAGAGGCGAATCAATAGTTAATCAATAATGCACCACATAGTCTGTGTTTTAAATTGATCTCTCCATTACTTGAAGCCAATATGGCGCTGTTCTGTGGTGCAATGGTGAGTCCTAAAATCTGCCCGCCCAGTCCTCGTGCAGCACAGGGAGAGCCCCTTTCCCAACGTGGAAAGAATCCTGGTTCTCAGTGCGGGTGGTCAATAGGGTCTCCATTCACTGAGTCACGTGCCAAGATGTGAATCACTTTATTCCAAGATCATTCTTACTTCCCTAATGATCAAAAATTAAGGGTGGTTGTTATTGTTGTTTCCTCTGATTTCTAGGAGATTGTTAGCCAGGCATGTCAGGAAATTAATGTCATTGTGCTCTGTTTTACCAGAATTAAATTTCCAGGAGCTGCCCAGACTGTTGATGTCCTCCCTCAGCACAGTGTCTTGGCTTCTGTGTTAGTTTGTGAGCAAATCATCTGCCGTCCCTTCTGCCACAACTTGCCAGCCCTCCAGACGAATTAGTAACTGCCTCCCCACCATGAGATCTGTTTGTGTTGGACTGTGTGGCCTTGGTTCCCAGCTGTAGCCCAGACCATGCTTGAAGTGGGCTCTCAGTATTTGTGCGTTGAATTGGGTTTAAGAAATATTTTTTTTAAGATTTTATTTATTTAATTGACAGAGAGAGAGTGAGAGAGGGAACATAAGCAGGGAGAGTGGGAGAGGGAGAAGCAGGTTTCCTGCCCAGCAGGGAGCCCGATATGGGGCTGGATCCCAGGACCCTGAGATCATGACCTGAGTCAAAGGCAGAGGCTTAATGAGTGAGCCACCCAGGCGCCCCAAGAAACTTTTTAAAAGATTTTATTCATTTGAGAGAAGAGAACATGAGTGGGGGAAGCAGAGGGAGAGGGAGAAGCTCCCTACTCCTGAGTAGGGAGCCTGATATGGGGCTCGATCCCAGGACCCTGAGACATGACCTGAGCTGAAGGCAGCCGTTAAACCCACTGACCCACCCTGGTGCCCCTTGAGAAATATTTCCTGTTTGCAGGACATGTGTGCTTGGAGCCACAGAGGCAAATGAGTTGAATAGAGAAGCAATGGAGTGAGGTAGAAAGAACTCTATCCAAAAAAAAATCAGAAAGGCTGGATCCTGATTCTAGTTCCACCACTTATCAGTGATATGAACTTGGTCACGTAATTTCTCTGAGGCTCAGTTTTTCTCTCTGCAAAATGGGGTCCTGGAACATTGGTAAACATGAAGCACTCTTCAACTGGGGGGTGGAATTTTTAAGTTGTTCAGTCTGGCTTTAAAACCGACAGATGGTGGATATTGTAATGAGTCCCCAAATTTTGCTGATGGCTGAGATGGTATTTTTCACAAGGAAATATCAAGGTAACTTTTTTTTTTTTTTTTCGTAATTTCAGGCGTTTATTTGGTAAATTCAGCTAACTTAATTTCAGATTTCCTGGAGTAAACGGTTTCTATTTGTTCTTAATGACTTAGTACTGATGGTAATGGGGACAGAGATGCCTGGACTGTGTGTGTGTGTGTGTGTCTGTCTGTGTAAAATAGCTAGTTTCTTTTTTTTTTTTTTCTTTTTTTAAAGATTTTATTTATTCATTTAACAGAGAGAGAACACAAGCAGGCAGAGAGGCAGGCAGAAGCAGAGAGAGGAGCAGGCTCCCTGCGGAGCAAGGAGCCCGATGCGGGACTCGATCCCAAGATGCCGGGATCATGACCTGAGCCAAAGGCAGTTGCCCAACCAACTACGCCACCCAGGCGTCCCTAAAATAGCTAGTTTCTTACTAAGAACATAGAAAATTAGCAAATTATCAAGTTGTGAGGATGGGGGTCCAGAGCTGGTAACTAACTGTGAGATTAGCACTTCTGAGAACCAGCTGAAACAGGCCCCGAGGCAGGTGCCTTCTGGGAACTGCTGGCCACAAGCAACTGAGGAGACCAGGTGGAGTCCTGAGAGCTACGTAAACCCAGGGCCACCAAGAACTTGGAAAGGAAGGAGTTGATTTCCAGGGACCATCATGGGTTTACAGAAATCCCCAGGACCGGGACTACTAGTCTCAGCTTTTCTTCAAAGGGAATTACTAAGCTGCTGCCAATCATGGACTCCCTGAACTTTGATTTTTGTGAAGTATTTGGCAAAAAGCACATTGTGTCATTCCTGTGGACAAGTGAGAGAAACGAAGTTTAAATGAAAGTAATGATAATTCCTTTGTGTGGATAGGACACAGCAGTTTACCGTGCATGCTCATGTGCTTTCTTGCTTTCTTATATTTTATTTTGTTTTACTTTATTTTTTAAAGTAAGTTTATTTTTTTAAGTAAGCTTTTAAGTTTTTTAAGTTGGGCGTTAATTTTTTAAGTAACACTCAACATGGGGCTTGAGTCCGCAACCCTGAGATCAAGAGTCGCATGCGCTACCAGCTGAGCTGGCCAGGTGCCCCTCTTGCTTTTTTTTTTTTTTTTAAAGATTTTATTTATTTATCTGACAGAGATCACAAGTAGGCAGAGAGAGAGGGGAGAAGCAGGCTCCCCGCTGAGCGGAGAGCCCGATGCGAGCGGAGAGCCCGATGTGGGGCTCGATCTTAGGACCCTGAGATCATGGCCTGAGCCGAAGGCAGAGGCTTCAACCCACTGAGCCACCCGGGCGCCCTCCCTCTTGCTTTTTTTTTTATCAAAAAAATAAAAAAAATTTTTTTTATCAATGATTTAGCAAGGTTGACAGTGCAGACTCCGTGGGGTTACCTAAGGTCACGGTTGAATTACTGGAAAAGTGGTACAAATGGGTTCTAACCCAACATGTTTGGCTTCTAAGAGTCTCAGCATGACTCCACCAGGGTCACACTGTGTATATTCGTAACTGGGGTGAGGCCACCATCAGATGGCAGGTTTGGTACCGTACAACTCAAGAAAGACAGCACCCCCACTTGCCACCTCCACCCCTCCGCCCTCACCCCCCCACCCCTGCCTGCATCACAGTTCCCACGTGTTGTAAAATGGAGATCAGTATCTGATACGTGAGGTTATAGCCCGGGACTCATAATGTTCTTAACAGGATATATCACGGGCCAATTTAAATAAGATGGCGTGTGTTTGAACGAATGTAAAAGCTTGCACTTAGGTTTAGAAACAATCACCACAATTCTTTTGGTTATTTTTCAGCCTGTATATAAAAATACCAAACTTGATATTATTTTGTGTATGTATAAGGCATAGCCCAGTGTGGTGCGGTTTCCAAAACACCAATGCATTGGGGCAGACGGCGTCCGGAAGGCGAGGTAGTAGGACCTGAGCTCTGCAGACCCTGATCCCAGCTGGCTGTAGAGAATTCCCAGCGGCAATGGACTGGAAAGAGCAGGCTTCCGAAAAGTTGGTCATTTGGAGACAGCTGTGGGAACTGTGGACTGTCCTTCATCCATCTTCAGCAGCATTTGTTTGTTGAGCTTCAGGATGTCAGATGGTCGAGAAGCGAAGATGAACCGGACGGGGTGCCACGAAGAAGTTTCATAATGACCACTGTCACTTCAGCGTGGCCGTGGGGATTGGCTTGCTGCCAACGGGGATGGGACTAGGGACCTAGGAGGAGGGCACCCAGGCAAAGGGATGACGCCAGCAGCGCCGTAGGCTGACACACTGCTGCGTGTGTTGGGTGGAGGTTGTGGTTGGAGAATATGTTTGATTGGAGCCCAGGGTAGCGGAGGGTCCTGGGGAGATAAAGCAAGTGTTGGGCAGGGAGCTTGCCCTCCGAACTCGGGTGCACGATCTTCGTGCAGAAGCGGGACTGAGCTGAGTCCTGTGGTGTGTGAACTCCATTCTGGCGAACACGGGGAGATGGGTTTTAGGAGGGGCGCTCGCTGTGGTGCGGGTGCAAGGGGGGCTGGGGAGAGCCTTTCCGAGGTGGGTGCAGAGGGCCGTGCCATCTGCTGCAGGCGGGGCGGGTGGGCAGAGAAGAGCCTTGTGCGCCCGCAAGAACACGGCTCCTGAAATCCTCGCGCTGCCCGGACGTCCTGCTTTTCCAGTATCCCATCGCCCAGCCCACAGCTTCTCTCCTCCTTTCCGTCCTGCCGGGGATGGCCAGCGTGAGATTCGGAGGCATTGGCGTCTGTGTTTGTTCCTTCAGGACCACAGCTGACCTGTTACACTGCACACAGGGCAGCGAGACACCGCCAGCTGCCCCTTATCTCAGAGGGTCAGGATGGGTCCTCTGCTGGGGGAGACAGTTAAGACATCAGCTGTCCCGGAGCCCTCCTCATCCAAAGGGTGGCACGGTGCCCATACCGCCCCCTGCTGGCTGCCGGCCCGGCCCGGCCTCCAGCTGGTGCCTCTGGACTCTTGCTTTACGCGCGGTGTCAGTGAGCTCGGTGGGGTTTTCTTAGCTCCTTTCTGATCAGAAGTTGCTGCTCGGGAGAGACATACTGACTCAGAACCACTGGTGGCCGGTCCTTGTGCGAAGTGACATGTCGAGGCGGGAGGAGGGAAGGAAGAACTCCAGGGCAGAGCGTCTGCCGTGCTGTGTTTGGGGACAGCCTACCATCCGCCTCTTAGAGTCAAAGCGTCGCCCGATTCCAGAAGAGTGACCCGGACTGAGTGAAGGTTTTATGCTCAGTAAGGTCTGCTCGAGAAGGCCGGGGGATGAGTGATCCTGCTACTGTGGTTCAGGGATCACGCCGTTTTGGGGAGACGTTGCCCCCCAAGGATGACTTACTCGCTGAGGGCTCCCTGTACTAATCAGTCTTACGGACTTTGTGACCCCGGTGTAGCCCAAGCCATGGAATAGTGGCTGCCACTCGAGGAGGCCAGTATTTGTGGAATGAATGAGGGGATTCCTCCATCACAGCGGAGGAGACGTCAAGGCCGGGCGGCGACAAGGAGCGGCCTCCAGTCTTGTCAGGTTAATGGATCTCCCACTGAAACCACTAGACAGCCCTTCACATAATAGCCACCAAATCGTGTTTAGGTAAATGGCCTTAGAAGTGCGGCACGGTTCCCTAGGCACTTGTTCCTGGAATACTTAATTTGAAAAGATCTTAATGAGTGCATCCTCCTATTTAGGCCTGCCGCTGATGAAGTGTCAGTCTGCTGTCCATCCGGAAGATGTGTTGCTTGGCCCCGGACCCCATACCCCCCGTCCCCCAACCAGCAGAGCCGGCCCACCAGCCAGGCAGCAAACATGTTTACGGGGTGCCTGCTGTGGGCCGGCCAGGGATGTGCTTTGGGGATGGAGGGAAGGGGAGATGAACACAGCTGGTCCCTGCCCTCAGCCCGAAGTTGGAGTAAGACAGGAACAAAGGCGACCTCGGTGCAGGGTGATACGTGTGTGTGTAATAGAGACACGGGCCTGCTTATGGGAACACGGGAAGGGGCACTTACCCTCGAGGGTGAGGGAGGGGTGGGGTAGTGAAGGAGGGGCTGTTGGGGAGAAGCCTGAGATGACAGTCTGTGGGCTTCTGGGGGCTGCCCCAGGTGGCGTGTCCTGGGTAGCAGGACAGGGGAGTTACCTGGAACCTTCTCGGTTTTGAGTGGACACTCGGCAGGCTGGGAGGAGCGAGAGACGGCGGTGGGTTCAGGGGCGGTGGCCTGGACCCTCCTGGCCTCGTCTGACCTTTCACTCCCTGGGACGTCTCTTTTGAGGACTCCTCTCTTCCAGACCTCATGATCTCACCAGATTCTTTTTAGAGCTGAAAAGGGCCATTGGGAATTCTCTCTTCCAGAGGAAGAGACTGAAGAGCATAAGGGCTGGGGGAGGTGAGTGGGGGAAAGCGTTTACGGGTGAGTCAGTAAACACGGTGTTCCCGGTCCACCAGACCTTGCTGTGTCTGCCACCTCCGGTCCAGCTGAGCGAGGGTCTGCCGGTATCGGAGCCAGGCTGCCCTGGCAGACGGGGCCAGTGGACCCTAGACGGGTTCTTTTCCCGACCTCCCCCTCGAACTCCTTCTAATTAAGAGCTGCTTGGAAAGCCATCAGAAACATAAGATTTGGAATGACCTAGAGAGAAGCTTGGGCCCTTATTTTCCATGTGTGGGATTGTGTGTTTTCAGTTCTTCCTCCATGAATGTTAGAATGACGCACCTGGGTGGTAATCCCTGAAGCAAACTAGGGAGACCCAGGTGGGGGGCAGGCGGAATTTGGGGTCAGCTGAGTTTGAGTGCCCCTGTCCATGCAGGCTGCCATGCCTGATTTGTAGCTGTGGGAGAAGTCCAGGATGGGCATATGGATTTGGGGAAATTATGAATCGCTCAAGGTCATAGTTAATGCATCTGGGACTAGAGCATAGAGCTCTTGCTTCCTGCCAGCCCAATTCTGTCGGCCACATCCTGCTGCTAAAGCTGAATGCTAAGTAGCTCTGTCCCACTAGGAAACCGACTAATGAGGCAGTGGTGCCGTGGTAATGGGTGTTGGGTAGACCAGTAGTACCGGATAGTAAGAGGAGAATACATCCGGAAGAAGAGTGCCAGAATGGTGATTTTTTTAAAATTGTATTTGTTGTCTAATGACTGCCAAAAGATCAGTGTTGAAGAACACTTGGGAAGAAAACCATCCATAGTTTCTCCATCCCAACATAGCTTTCAGGTTTTGCAGGCCATTTTTATCAAGCCGTCCATACAGCGCAGGCAGATTTTTACGTAGTTGGAATCACACGCGGCTTCTTCCTTTGTGGCCCGTTAATGTCGACATAAGAATTTTCCTGATTCCTGTCTCACCGTTATAATTATCTGTCCTAACCGCCCAGCAGTATTCCCGAGTGTTGATGGGACCAGCTCTGTGTCCCTGTGGTTGGAGTTTGGGTTGTTTCTTCCTCGTGCCCCACCCCCACCCTGAGTGCTCCAGTAGATAATGGTGCAGAGAACATCCCTGGGCCCAGACCTTCTTCTGCTCCTATTGACTTTAAGGAGTGTTTCCAGGAAGGAAGTAGTCCGAAGGTTATAATCCAGTGCTATAATTTTGAGTGTTTTTTTTTTATAACAGAAATGCAGATGTATAAATAAAACAAAGGTACAGTTTCACAAACTATGGGAAAGCAGACACCCTTGTACCACCACCCACGTCAGGAGCTGGGACCCTGCCCCAGCAGGAAGTCTACTGTGGGCCCCCCCTCCCACACATCCCCTCTGGGCCCCTGAGAGCAGCCAACTCCCCTGACTCTATTGTAACCACTTCTTGATACTGTCTTCAAGTCTTATCACCCAGTTGTGTCCCTATACATTGCAGTTTCGTTTTGCATTTTATTTATTTATTTATTTAAAAGATTTTATTTATTTATTTGAGAGAGAGAGAGAGAGAATGAGAGAGAGGAAGCATGAGAGGAAGAGGTCAGACGGAGAAGCAGACTCCCCGCTGAGGAGGGAGCCCGATGCGGGACTCGATCCAGGGACTCCAGGATCATGACCTGAGCCGAAGGCAGTTGCTTAACAACTGAGCCACCCAGGTGCCCTGCTTTTTTTTTTAAAGGTGTCTTTTAAATCTTTTTTAACCTCTAGGTGCCCCGTCTTCCCTTTCCTTCCATCTCTTCTCTTTGTTGAAGAGGCTGTGTAGTTTGCCCTGAGGAGTTTCTAGAATCTCCCACAGGCTGGATCTTCGTGATTGCAGCCCCACGTAGTTTAGAACATTCCTCTATATTTCCTGCATTTGGCTGTTGAATCTGGTGGTTGAAATGGCCCCAAGCTTGGTTTTTTGTTGGATTTTTGTTTAGTTTTGTTTTGCCTGTGGAGAGAGAAAGGTGAGGAGCAAGATTACATCTTGGGTGGGGGGGATATTCGTCATCAGGGGCTATTCAATGGCTGGTTTTCTAATGTTGGGATGTTAGTAGCCGCCAAGGCTCAGTGCTTAGTACCTACCATTCCTCAGAAGTTGCAAAATTGTGATATTGCAGTTCTGTCGTTCCCTCTTCATTTTGTTGTCGGCGTCCTACTATAAAGAGAAATTCTGCCCATCTGCTATTTTTTTTAATGCCTTTATTGAGGTGGCTATACCATATATCTCACCTCTCTGAGGTGTGTGATTTGGTGGCTTTTAGTATACTCATAGAGTTGTGTATCTGTCCCACGCCCAACGTGGGGCTCAGACTCATGAGCCCGAGATCAAGAGTCGCATCCTCTGCTGACTGAACCTGCCAGGCGCCTCTGGTTTTATTGGCATTTTTTTGTTGATTGTGCTTGTGATGTTGTATCTAAGAAGTCATTGCTTAATCTAAGGTCATGAAGACTCGTGCCTCTGTTTGAGAATTTTATAGTTTTAGCTCTTGGATTTAGGTCGGTGATCCGTTTTGATTTAATTTTTGTATTTCCCATCATTTACTCTTTGGTGACCCAGTGCTACAGCTAACGGCCAGGTCAGTGCCTGATCTCCTCCCTTTATTTACCAGTTTTCATGAGAAGACATTGGTTTGCTGTTCATCCTATGAAGTTGTTCTTTGGTGTTTTGTTTTGTTTTCATTATGAGTGATTAGATTTAATGATGAAGTTTTATTATAATAAAAGTAATTAAATTTCCTTAGAAGATTTTATTTATTAGAGAGAGGGAGAGTCAGGGAGAAAGTGAGAGAGAGAGAGAGAACATGAGCAGGAGCAGAAGGGGAAGCAGACTTTCCCGCTGAGCCGGGAGCCCGATGTAGGGCCTCGAACCCAGGACTCTGGGATCATGACCTGAGCTGAAGGCAGATGCTTAACCAACTGAGCCACCCAGGCACCCCAAAAATAATTATATATATTTTTAAATGTGTGTATTGGAACATATACATGTATACAGTATAGAGACAAAAGTGGTTTGGGGGTTTGTTTCCTTTTAAAACGTTTTGTTCTTGGGCGCCTGGGTGGCGCAGTTGGTTAAGCAACTGCCTTCGGCTCAGGTCATGATCCCGGAGTCCCGGGATCGAGTCCCACATCGGGCTCCCAGCTCCATGGGGAGTCCGCGTCTCACTCTGACCTTCTTCCTTCTCATGCTCACTCTCACTCGCTCTCTTTTCTAATAAATAAATAAATAAAATCTTTAAAAAAAAAAAAAAAAACGTTTTGTTCTTATCCAGCAGTCACATCCTCAATTTTCATCTACCCGATTGTCTTCCAGAAACATGCCAAAGGCCAGGATCTGTTCGATCAGATCGTGTACCACTTGGACCTCGTGGAAACAGATTACTTCGGCCTCCAGTTCCTTGACTCTTCCCAGGTCGCTGTAAGTACTCCTTTGATCCATTTCAGGACAGGTTGACTTTCCATGCTAATTGCAGTTCCAAAGTTGCTGCCGATTGGTAGAGGGAAAAACAGGAGTTAAACCGTGACATTGCTGCTGTAGCGCACATTGGGGTGGCAGCGATGGCACCCTGTGCCATTCCTCCATGTGCCTCCCCCTGTAGGTGGCTAATAACCAGGAGAGGAAGAGAGAAAGAAGCGTTCTTGTCGTGCAGGGAGTGCATTCGGAAAACATTTCCGAGCACAGGGATGCGACTTGGGCACATCTCTAGAGTAGGTAGAAAGCGGAAGATATACTAGGAATTCTGTTAACGATGCTTTATTCTTAACCGGCACAGAGATGGCAGCATGGTCTTGTGGCCTCTTGCCGGGAGGAGGGCGCGGTGCCGTGAACACACTGAATGTGACCCCAGCTGGGCGTAGTGCGTGCAGGTGTCCAGTTGGAGCAGGTCTCGGCACTGCCTGAGAACCAGCCTGCAGGCTCCAGGAGGTTGCGTTAGGTCAGCAAAGACGTCCCTTGTGCTGCTTGAGACAGAACTATCCACGGCAGGGGTGCTGGAGGCAGTGAACCTGACGGGGCTCGGCACCACTCTTTTCAAAAGCACGAATGACTTCAGGGTTTCGTGCCCCAACCGAATCTAACATTGGGTTTCAAAGGCAATTTATTCCACGATCGAAAACTATTTTTTGAGTGGGGGGATGGGGGGATGGGTGAAATAAAGGGGATTAAGAATGCATGTATCTTGGTGAGCACTGAGAAACATATAGAATTGTTGAATCATTACATTGTCCACCTGGAACTACTACCACACTGTATGTTAATTGAGTAAAAAAATATTTATTGAGCGTCAGTTATGCACTGGACCCTGTTTTAAGCTCCGTAGGTAAAGCAGTGAGCGTGCGTATGACAGATGGTGGTAAGTGTTAAGAAAGAGAAAGCAGAATAAGGGGAGAGACACACTGCGGGGCGGTGGTGTTTTAGACTGTATGAAAGGGGGAGTTCCCTGACAGGAGATGTCCGAGCACCTGTGGCTAAGCCCTTCTCCCTAGACACTTCCTCTGATAGTCTCCGGAGGATCACATGTGGCAGTTAGGGCTAAGATGCTCAAAATCGTTGCCTAGAAATTGGGTCCACCTGAGAACGTCTGTGTGCTGCCAAGTCCGAGATGATGCCACGGAGGCCGGACTTCCATGCACCCTCCCGGCTGCGGGCCTCCTGGGCCAACGACGCCCCCTCTGCTCCCACCAGACACCCCTCAGGACTTCTTGGCCACTGACAGCCCATCCCCCCACCTCCCCAAATGTTGCTGCGAGCATTCGCACTGCCGCTTTGAGCTAGTGGTCCAGATTCCTTCTCCAGTCCCGGCTGGAGACTCGTCCCCACCCACCGGGACCCTGAGCAGGGGTGGACCAGCTTTCCTCTCTCTGCCCCCCGTTCAGTTCTGCTGTCTTCCAAGTTGGGCCACCGGGTGCCCTGCCTTCTGACCTCACAGGTGGTCTCAGCCTTTCTTTTCCGCTGGGCAGCCTGGGAATTCAAGTTGCCCATCCTTGTAAATATCCTGGACACTGTTTCCTCGCACTGAAACTTCACTTGGGCAAATCTCGCACACGTTCACTTGGGTCCCGTCACCAATCGCTGCAATCGCTTGGAGTGGCACCGATCACTCCAAGAGCGGGAATTCTGTCCTTCCCATTCCATGATAACTTCCCTTGATTCCATCTTTGCAGTCCCTCTGCACCTGGCCTTGGACCTTAACGATCGCCTCCTGCCTCGTTCTCCTCTCTCGAGGACGTCGAGCCGTCTCGCCTCCTTTGTGATCATTTGCCTTTTGATGCTCCGGCCCTCATGACTGTCCCCAGCCTCCCCTCAACACACAGGCCCATCTGTTTCCTCTGCCGCCTCTCCCAGGCTGGCAGGCGTTGCTGGAGAGTCACGGGCTGTGCCTTCTGGCACCAGCACAGGTCACAGATCACAGATGCAGCAAAGTCCAAGCCCCTGAGCAACCCTTGGAGCCTTGTGAGCCCCTCTTGGACTCAGTTCCCCTTCGGAATCCTGATCACAGCCCTGTAGTCAGTTCCTGCAACGACTCTGTTCGTGCACTTGGCCTTACCTCCTGCTGAGAAGACTGAGGTCATTTAGCTAAAACCCTTTGAGTTTTCTTACCCTGCACCTCAAAGTTTCTCTTTCCCTCTGTCTATCCTTTTTACCGTTTGGTTTTAAGGAAACGTGCATGTTTCTCTCGCAGTTACCCCCTCGGCCTGCATCACAGTTCCATTTCCAGTTGCTTCCTGAGTGCCAGATTTAGAGTGCTCCTCTCTGTCTCCAGTATCCTCCAGCGTCCCATCTCTGACACTCGTTGGCCCTCCACTTCCCGGAAACGCTTCTCCGTTCTGCCTTCTGTGTGTCTTCACGCACGTGGTATTTGGGGCTTCAGAATTTTGGACTATGAGTCTGACCTGGACCTTATTCCTGGCTCTGCCCCTGGGGGCTTCCGATGAGCCACCGTTTCTCCCTGTCCTCCGTTTTTCCATCTGTAAAATGGGGTTCTTAGGCCCGTTCCTGAGAGCTCTTCCAGTTCTCATGTTCAGAAGGGGAGGCAGGTGTGTCTGCCCCACATGGCTTCTCATGTCATCGTTTCTGCCATCGGAGCCATGTGCCTGCTGCCCTGGTGCCGTGTCTTCATCCCCAGATGGCCCCCCTCCAAGCACTCGGATTCCCAGAAAGCCAAGGATGGGACTGCATTACGGAAGACCTGGCCATGCACCTCTGCTCGCTGGGCTGCCAGGCGTTCGCGTCGGCCGGCACCCTGGCACAGGCTCGGTGGGATCCAGGCCTCCTTCCAAGGCCGGACACCTGCACATGCTCAGACTCCGCTGGCTCTCACATCTTTCCAGCTTCCAGCTCTGAGCGCCATGTGCTTTTCTTCCCCCACAAACGTGCAGGGCCCTCATCTACCTGACTTGGAGGAGCCAAGGACGTGCAGCAGATCCCTTCTCAGGAGTCCGATTTCTAAGCTGGGCCCGTGACAGACTGGGTTTGGTGAGGCCTGCATTTATCTGTATCCCTGTGCTCGTGGGTTCCCCTCCTAGCATGCCCTCTCGCACCCCGTTAAACTTTTGGCTCTCCTTCAAGACCATCTCCGACGACAGCTCTTCCTTCCTGCAGCACGTCCGGAACGTCCCAGGCTTCTCCTGCTCTCTGGAAACCTTTGAGCTGCTTTGCCCTCTGTGGCAGTTTGCTCATCGGGCCTTGAGTTCACTCTCTGTGTCTATAAACAGACCTTTCTGCTTGGACCAGGCTGTCCTGGTCCAAGGACTTAGGACTGCTTCTTCTTGGTGACTCTTGCTGACCCGGCATACCGCCCAGAACCTCAGCCTTCAGCCCCAGAAGGGACCTTAGCAGCCACTTGTCAAGTGTTTCTGTCCTCTTGATGGTAAAAGGAAAGCCTTTAGACCTCAGCAGGGTCCTCAGTGGGTAGCACAGCTCCGACTCAAACCCAGGCTTTACAGTCTCATGGCTCAGTGCTCTTTTCGGCATGCTAGGCTTGCGATCCTGTTTTCTTAACCGTGAAGTAGAGGCATTAAGGTGAGGGAAGGTGTCACAGGGAAGGTGAGGGCCTCAGTGAGTTAGGAGTCATGAAATCTAACGTAGCTGTGGGTCTCCTTTCTAACCAGGCCAGCTGAAGGGAGACCAGAAGTCATCACCGCTCCTGGAGGTGACGCACCTAGGCTAGCTGGAACCTGCAAGGCCACCTTACCTGTGGGAGAAACATTAACGATTTAGCTATTTAGGTGATCCCTTTGGGACTGTTCCCGAGTTGTTGATTTTTCTGGGCACCTGGGACAAACGAAGCAATTGATGGCAGGTGTAATAGATGGGGGCCAGGAAGGGAACAGTCCGCTTGGCCATTGGCTTATTGCCATGTGGGGCTCCTTCAAGAAATGGCCTCCCCACCCCGCCCCCTGCATGCAGATCACAGAGGGCTGGCAGTGGCGGGCTCTTGGCACAGCTCTCTGCATACCTAGCTTATGTCCCCAGCTCCCTACAAAGAGCCAAGCCTGGTTACCATAGTGTGCTGCCCAGCCCTGAAGCAAGGTCAAAGTCTATTGGCATTGCCTATTTTTAGCAGTTGAGGCTGGCCTCCTGTTTCCCTTTTCCATAGCAAGGCAGGCAGGAGCCCATTCTGTAGATCTCTCCTTTGCACAGCTCCAAGCAGGGGTAAGGGTTCTATTTTTATAGAGGAGAGCTTTCTTCTGAGAGAGGAGGCCCTGGCCTACGCCCACCTAGCTTTCTTACAGACTGATCAGATAGCTGCTTTTTCCTGAGTTCCCTCTCCAATGAGCCCTGAGCTGGGCATCAACTTAAAGACTTTACATAACTCTTTAACCTTCATCATTTGGAAAACTAGCCATAGAGCAGACCCATTTTACAGATGATGAAGCTGAGGTTCACTAGGATCCTTGTAACGGTCGAAGTGAGGGGCGGAGGCAGGATGCACAACCTGGTTTCATTCCAAGGGCCAGCCCTTTCCAGTGGGCTCTACTGGTTCCATTACGTATGGTAACATCTCAGCCACACACGTCCATGTGCACAGGTCCGCACAAAGGACGTGGTGAGGCAGTACCCATTCAGCAGACTTTGCTTTGGAGCTTCCTCACTGTCAGTCTCTCTGGTGCAGAAGGAAGCAGGACCCTGTTCCAGCCTGCCGCATTCTGGTGGGGGAGATGGGGAGATGGACCATCCCGGTGGAAATCGGAGATGGGGGCAGGGTGTGTCTTCACTCTGGGAGCCTGGAGGAGGACCGCCCGAGTGTCAGTGATGAGCTGGAGCGAGGCATCAGAGGGAGGAGGAGTGCAGGGATTAGGGGCAGGGGTAGCAACAGCTGCACCAAGCAGGAGCCTCCCGCCAGGTCCTGTAGGCAGAGCACTCTGGAGGGCAGATGTGACCGTTGTAAGTCCCTTCCAGAGCCCTTCCCAACACGAAAAGGGAGCATTTTATGGTGGTATGCTTTGCAACAAGGGATCCAGAACAGGTGATTTGGACCTTTGTCTCTAGACTCGTGGGATGTTTTTTCTCCGGTCTTTGCAGCCTAGCATCGGGTGGATGGGTAATAAGAGGCCCAGGGCTTCAAGGTGAGGTTGACACAGATTTAGGGGCTGCCGAGAGGGTCAGTGGGCACTGAAGGGGCGTTTGTGGCTTCGCTCTGACGATCACTTGGAATGCCATCACATGGGCCCCCTGGTGCGGACACTGCTGAGCCTTCCTGCCGTCTCGCTGTGAGACACAGGCAAGCCTTCCATTTCCATGGTTTGTCACAGTTTCCATGACCACTGAGTTGATTTTTCAGACCACGTGTCCGGGCACAGCTCAGTGCCCGGATGAGGAAATAGTCCTGGGGGGCCTGCGAATGGCCATAGACCAGGTGGGCAGCAGAGCTGGGACTCAACTCTGACCTCCTGCCTCCTTCTATCTCAGTCCAGAGGAGTGGGAAACAGCTCAAGAAAGGCCACCAGCTTCCTAGCAGCCTGTCTCTGAAGGCTGGCCGCGTGAGGGTTTTCCCGCCCACATGCAAATATTGATGCTGGCTAGAAAGCTTTTGATAAAGGGGTCTCCGAAGTTGATTTAGATGAATCCCCAAGGAAGTCTCGAATAGCTGGTAGAAGTGAGCTTATGGGGCTTCTTTGTGGAAGAGAAAGAACGAGCCTTCCGTAGGCGGGGAAGGCACTCTCTCCAGATCTCTGTGTGTTTACCAGCCCCAAACCTCTCAGCATCATCCTTTAAGTTTTTGCGGAGGCTTTGCTACAGGGGTGGGATTGATTAAATCTTTGGCATTGCTGAGTGATCCAAGCCCAGCCCCCACCCTTCCCCCTCCTCCTCCCTGGGGGTCAGAGGTAAGCTTCAACCCTCGAGTCACAGGTTAGTTACCCTGGCAACCAGCCCCCATCCTTAGGTGTTTTCTGAAAGTCATCTCATTAACATAAACCCAGGTGTGGTTGGAAAGGATTTGTTATGACTATCAGGACACCTAATTTATTGCTCTTACAGCAGAGAAAATTCCAAGGGTTTTAAGAGCTCTGTGCCAGAAACTACGACCAAATATATATTTCTTATTATAAATCCCATCACACACAGTAAGCACCAAAAGTGTCCTTTCCCTTCTTTCTCTTTTCATCCCTGGGATGTGATTATCTCTCTTCACATTCCTTCCAGCTCCGATTTAAACGCAAACTAGACACTGTCTGTAAGCTAAGGAGCCGGGAGGTACCCAGGCAGCCAGTGATGAGCTCCAGCGTTCACACTTGATGGCCAGGCCTCAGGGCTTGTTCAGGCGGGTTTTCGACCCTTTTCGACCCCTGAGCGTCTCTTGGCCATCGTGGTTCGGGGCTTCTGTGCAGATTTTAGGCAGCTCCGTTCTACCGTCAGCCTTCTGCACGTCACGGTTCCAGAAGTGATGTCTTGTCGGAACAGATGGGCTTTGCCAAATTGTCTCCCGTCTTGATTTATGGCAAGAGTTTTGCCAGGTTGACTTGGATGAGACGTTCAGATCAGAAACCACTTTCTAACACCTGGTAGAGGGTTTGAGTTAAATGTCATGCCCTTTGAACTTAGAAATGCCCTCATCTATCTCCAGTGACTGGTTTAATGGTACCTTGAGAGGGCTGGAGCCATTTGCCGCAGCCTTTGCTGACGGTGCGGTGCGGCCGTATTTAGCTGGGATGCAGGTGGACATCTAAGACGGGCCCCACTGCTGAATGTAGGCCTCCGAGCCTAGTGCAAGGATACGATTTACTAAAGGCCACGGTGGGCTGTAGCGCCCGGGCATCGTCATGAGGTGGTCTTGTGGGGTAAAACACAAGTAATCCGAGTCTGGTCAGCTCCCGCAGCTAAGAAGAAAGCCAGGTCATTTTGAACTGGTTGGATACAAGATAGGTTTTATCATCCCTTGTTTTAGGATTATGACCGGATTTCTTATTGCTTCTGATGCAGGCCAGCAAACCGAATCTGAAACCTCCCGATAGGGCCGAGGAGCTTTCCCAGCTGAGTGGGCCGCAAGCTTCTCATGGGCCTCCGTCCTGCTTTGGGCAGGGCCCTGTGGCCGGGCAGGAAGGAGGGAGGCCACCCCCACATGATCAGGGAGCTCCTTACACAGCATGGCCAGAGGGAAATGCAGGCCGCTGTCTAGTAGGAGCCACCGGCCATGAACTGTCAGCTAACGCCAACCACAGACATCTGGCCTAGAAACCTTGAAATCGCTTGAGATTTTACAAAGCCCAGATGACGATTTTCAGAAGGGGTCGTGGATGTGTCAAGATCCCCAAGATCAGTAGGATATATTCCCGGGTCAGAGGAGGATGCGGGAAGACCTCAGCACTAAATATTTAATGTGCACACCGGGAGCCTTTAAAAAACACGAATGCTCTGAGATTCTGTTTGATGGATCTTGGGTGGGACCTGGGTAGTCGTGACTGCAGTGCACAACCAGGGTTGAAAACCACCACTGGAACAACACAGATCGGACTTGGATCGAGATCATAGCTTGACAGCGGAGTGGGGGAGGGGAACAGCGGGCTTAACGTGTTCTATTCCAGATAGACGGGGACTTGAAGGGAAGAAATGGGACAAGCCCCTTGAAGCTATAAGCCTCTGGGGCTAATGAGATTAGAAGGCTGGTTGCGGGGAGAACTTTCTTTGCGTGGTAATAGTACCTTCATTTCAAAGTGAGAGGAAGGAGTTTAGTCATGGCCATTGGCGTGATACTTAGGCAGGAAAGTAAATAGATTTTTATCAGGTCTGTATCTGTCCTCCTCCCAGAAGCTAAGGTCCGAGGTTTTCTGCTTGGTTGAGGGCAGCAATGATACGGCATTCTGACGGGGCAAACTGATCTTCAAACACTGCCTGAGGAGCAAACAACAGAATGAATGATGGGAGCGACAACCTGGCTTACCCTATGGAGATCATACTCTCATTAAAAGTAAAAACTTATGCAGGAAAGTCAGAAAGACAAAAAGTAAATGGCATCCACAGCCCCACATCCAAAAATAACGTCTGTAAGTCCTTCTGGACATATATTGATAGAAAAGAATAATTTTATATAAATGGGATCCCGTTTTTTGGGTTTTTTTTTTTTCCTTTTCATCAAGTGTTGAGCTGTGTGTTTCTTGTCTCATGGATAAAGAGGCCCGCGACTGTTTTAAAGACTGAATAGTATTTCACCACATAGATGAGCCATTTTTTAAAATCCTCCTTTGTTGCTAGACATTTGGGTCTATCACTATTAACAATGAGATCGAGCAGCCTGCACTTGTGCCTTTGAATCCGCGCTGATCTTCCTTCACTGGGCGGTTGCCGAGCCGGGGGGTGGAGACGACAGAAACCCACGTTCTCCCGTCGCACCGCTCGCAGCTGGTTGTGTTCTAAGTCACCTGTTATTTGCTTTTGTGTTTCCTTGTTCCCCTCCTCCCACACAGTCATAATGGGCTCTTTGGTGAGGGGTAGAGTACACTGCTCTCATTTAGTCCCACCCTTCCTTGTGATTAGAATGTGCGGAGCTGAGATTGCTTCTGAGAGTATGTCTCCCATCAGCCGACCGGCCTCTGAGTCCAAGCAGCCGCTGAGAAACCCGCTCCGGCTGGGTCGTTCCAGGTGTCACCCTCACGGGGATGTTTTGGTGCATAGCCAGTTCCTCTTTACCTCCTTTAAAAAAAAAAAATAAATCAAGCCTGTATTTATTTCTCAAGAATCCAAGAGGGGCCTGATGAGTGCCGTGCTCTGTGCCTGGCAGGAGCCACGGGAAGGATTCAAAGCACATTGTCCCTGCCCTCCAGGGCTTGGGGTCGCTTGGAGAGGCTCACAGCGTAAGGGTCCCAAATGCTCTTTTCCCTGGGAGATAAGCTGCTGAGGCTCCTCGGGACGGTGTAGTATCCACCACTTAGACATGATACAGGAATTCGCGGTTCCTTCCCTGTGAGGGAAGCGGTTTTGTGACTTCCTGGGGTGGCTGGGACGCAAGTGTTCTTTCTGATGAAAATGGTAGGAAGTTGAAATGTCCTCGTTGGCCAGAACAAAATTATCTCCAGCAAATCCCTGCCTGCCTTCCCAGCTTCCTGGGGGGGGTCCTTTTCCAGGCAAAAGAATAAAGGGGTCATGGATTGGGGTTTTATAATTTTAGCATTAGAACGACAGAGCTTCAAGACCCAGGCATGATCAGAGGCTCCCAGCAGTGTGGCTGGTCGTCGTCGTTCCTAGGCCGATGGCGATTCGGGAGAAGATTGAGTGTAACTTGAGAAATTTAGAAGGAAAAGGCTGCCGTCACTCCGCTGACCAGAAAGGGCCTCCATGGATCAATTAGTTAAAAGGTTTTAAGGTCTTTGAGGCACCTCTTTGAAAAGCTAATGCTCCCAAGAAAAAAATGTATTGTACCTAAGCATAGATTTTTTTTTTTTTTTTTAATACCATCCCGCACACTTTGCTGATCCCCAGCCCGAGAACCCTGACCTGGTCCGATCCCTGGTTTTATGGATGGAATGACTGAAGTTGGTCGAGGAGGGTAAATGTGGGGCGATGTCGTCTAGCTGATGAACTCTTCCTAAAGAAACTTCTTCTCTCTTTCAGCACTGGCTGGATCATTCCAAACCTATAAAAAAGCAGATGAAAGGTAAGTAAGCAGAATTTAGCCTACTCACTTATTTCTTTTATCAGAAAGTAAAACTCCTTTGCCAGTGTTTTGAGGTATTATGTTTTCATCGGGACTTAGGAGCGTTTTAAAATAGATTCCGTTTTAAGTGGATGATTTTTCATTTCTTAAGGCTGGCCAAACATTAGAGTGTAAAATTTGGATAAGGGTTTTTGGTAGATACTAAACAGACTATGCTCTCATTTGAAATCAGGCACCCTTGCCAATGAGAACTGCTTAATACGCTCTTCAGAAGCATGACTTTATGCCTATTACATTCATTTGCTAATGAGCTATAAAAAGTAGAGTCAGAATACGGGAAAGCTGGAGTTCTGACAGTCCGGTCCAGCTCTCTGATTTTATAGGTGTGGTAAGCCCCTTTCTTCAGGGTTGTGTATGCGTGGGTCTAAATCAAACACGTAATACTTTACTGTGTCCTCCCTGTATTTTTAGATTACAGAACCCTTGCTGTTTATGCATCACTTTCCTCTAACCCACTTCGTATTTTGGAAAAAGTTAGTATCTGTTTGGAATATCTTGGCAATTGGGTGAAAGTAAAATGTCAACTCTTAGTAATTCATCTAGATGGTTAGGGTTTTCTTCCAGAAGGAGTTACTAGCTACGCCGTCCCTGGCAACACAAAAGCACATTTTAGTTTTCCAGACTGAAGGATTGAAAAGAACGCACTAGCTTTCTGTGCCCCATTGCGCCCTCCCCGGTGTAATAGTGAATGTATGACTAGATTTAACATGTTTTTCCTTTTGTCCATTCTCTGATCTTCAAAACTGGGGGAAAACATCTTCAACCTTCCATCTCCATATGTTTAGTTGGACCTTCTTATGCTTTGCACTTTCGAGTTAAATATTATTCTTCAGAACCGAACAACCTTCGTGAAGAGTTTACAAGGTAGGACAAAATGCAGAACAAGATTCCCCTCTTCCCCGTAGCACTTACCTTGCAACTTATGGGTCCCCTGAGTTATAAGTCTGCCTCCTCTTCTCTCTGCTGACTTTAAATTCTGAGCAAGAGTTATTCGTACTTTGCCTGTGCTTGTCTCTATTCTGTTGAAAATCTACCCTTTCCTTAATTTGAACTTCTTAGTGAATCAGAATTAAAAGATTTATTTTCTCGTCACATTTCTATTTTGTTGGGCTGTGAGTAAATTGGTGAGTTGTTCTAGGGCACTTTCTATTTGTCTAGGTACAAAAAGGCTTCCCTTTTGGTAGCCTTACCAAGGGACTATCAGGTATTGGAAGAGCATTTGTTAGTCCCAAATTGCCATCTTATTTTTTTAAGGGGCTGCATAGTGTTCCCTTGATTGCTACAGTATCAAAGTTGTTGGAATCCCTTCATGTTATCTTTCAGCCCCACTGGATTTCTTTTGAGGTGTGCCGGCCTATGCCTGTCTCTTTAGACTTCAGAAACAGTGTTGAAGCAAAAGAGACTTTAAAAACATTTTAAGTACGGAATTTCCCTCCAGCTACCCTCTGACAGTGAGATTCTCTACCCAGCCTTCCGCTGCTTTAGATGTCCCTCTTTGTCATTTGTGTGTTGGACAATAGTGGTGACATCTCAGCTCATGGTGGTGGCCATTAGCCTGGAGATGACCCCCCAAGGAACACTTTAAAGACTACTTGTCATCATTTTCCACCCTGGAGAGCCTAGTGGCCTTCCGTAGCTAGGTTTGGCTGTAGAAATTGGAAGTTCTGGCCATGTCAGCCCTGTGTTTTCTTTGATGTGAGTACTCAGCTCAGTGGTGGCAAAGCAGCTGTTGGAAGCAGGAACGTTCTGGAAAGTACTAGAACCTTCAGCTCCCCCTCCTTTGATTTCTGGGTCACCCACATGCTCCTAGATCCATTCCAACAGAGAGTGACCATCTGCATTGTTTTCTAAGTCCAGACAAATTATTCTAGAGTTCCTCTTCAGAAGTGTTTTATGAAACATGCTGCTTCTAACCATCATCAAAGCCAGTGATTTGTAACCAGGGTTGTGTGAATCAGAAACACCTAGGAAGCTTTTAAACAAATCGGATTCCTGGGGACCACTCTTGCATGTAAGACGGATTCTGTAGGTATGGGGCGGAGTGTGGGTAGCTTTGGCTTTTATGAAGCACTATAAGTGGCTCTGATGCCCACATCCTCCTGGTTAAAAAAAAAAAAAAAAAAACAGTTAAGCCAAGTCACTTAATTTTTTTTTTTTTTACACAACTCCACTTGTGTTATTTGCTCCTTTCCACTCCCCATTTCTCATTACCCTGTAACCCCCTGCAGCCCAGTTCCGGGATTTTTGGTGTGTGTGTGTGTGTACACGAATTTGTTTTTTAAAAGACAGAGTCTGCAGTTAACCTGCATCAGGAAAAAAGCCCCAAGCAGTTGCTAACTACCAGCAGCTGTAAACTTTCTGCCACAAGCAGCTGCACCCTTCCCGGAATCTGCCAGTGGGACTGGCTGAGGGCCCCGTCCGGGGACTCCGCCCTGTCTGTGTGATTGGACACGTCGCATGCCTGTGTGTGAGCTCTCTTCTCAAGCACCGATGGTGCTGCCGAGGCCGTCACTGGACTGTGCCGTGTTCCGTGTTCCATCCTCCAAGTATCTTGCGAACTCTGTACATGCGCTCACCTGCCTAGCTAGGTTCTGGGATGCCCTCCCTGGAGAATCAGGAGATGCTTCCACCAAAAGTTCTCATTTGATTTGGACTCCTTTTTACAATGCGGAATTCCGGGCTGTGTGCAGGGTGGGATTTGTGATGGGCAGTTGGGGATTGGAAGCGGCTGGGGAAGAGGACCCTCTGTTGACTTTTGTGTATGTTTATCAGGTACCTGTTTGTTTTACAACTCAGGCATGACATTCTTTCAGGAAAGTAAGTATGTTTTTGTTCTCACCCTTAACCCAGGATAGATCATAGTATATTTCTAAATCACTGTTGTCGCTGTTGTTGTTTTAACTCTTCTACCCTTGTTCCCTTTTCGATATTCAAAAAAAGTACGCCAGGCATTGTAAAGTGAGTCGAATACTTGTATCACTGTCATCATCATCTTATTTTAAATGATTACTCTATGGCTTGAAGCATTTCCAAGAGCATTTAATATCTTAAGTGATGTGCATTTGGGAACAGTTCTCTCCCTGATCACATCGCTGCCCCATTCATAATGGCTTTTGTCGTATTTGCAAGCAAGATACATTATTAGTATGTATACACTTACAAGCATTTGGCTGGTCAGAAGTCTCATTCATCACCATCTGCATTTAAGCAACGAAACAGGTTATGTTCTGATTTTGATAGGAGGTTTAGACATCTCATCTCATTTCCTTTTCCCCTCTTAAAAATAGTTTTTCAATACCAGGCCTCTGGCGACAATGATTGGTGAGCACAAGGAGGTTTGGCATTGATGTGGTTGGTCTTGCCTGCAGTACTCCTTTTAAAGATGGGAAATTTCGATGGTCCTAGTCTTTATAGTTGTTTCACTTTTCTGCATACATTGACCATTTTCTATTAAATGGAAAATAAAGACTATATTGAATCTAAAAAGCGATCCCTGATGCTGAAAAGAGCATATCTTGATTTTGCATACAATCAGAAGGAAATTTGAAAAGTGATGTCCGAATTTGCAGACTCTGCATCGAACATATGCTATAAAAAACCTTAGCGCAATATATACCGTAGAGCAAGTAGATTGTACAGTGTATACATTTGCCTTATTCAGCCATGCACTACAAATCTTTGGTGTGTGTATTACGAGCGTGTGTGTATTTTTATCTCTTTCTCTCTCTCTCTGTCTGCATACTGTGCTCCTCATACGAAAGGCCTCTTACCTCTAGTAATTGTCTTCCGTTTGGAAAAATATTAATGGCGATGTCTTGCATTTGTATGGTACTTTGCAGTTTCCATGTACTTTGGCCTGATATATCGAACCTCAGAGCACAGCGATGTTGTGGTCCCCAGCACTGCCTCCTTCCAGCTGGGTGACCTTGAGCAAGACACGTGAACACTCAGTTCCTCACCTCTAAAGTGGGGGACAGGGGAGCCCTGGCAGCAACTGTCCTCAGGGTTTATAAAGTCCAGGCATTAACCACATTCGGCCGTACATGAGGAAGGCTTTGAAAACTGAAGTGCTATACCAATGGACGTCATTATTATTTTTCTAACTCAATTCGTAATTTGAAGCGTGAATGAGATCAGTGATTGGAGGTGTAGTAATACCCCTCTGTGGTTCTGCCCCCCTTCCTCTTATGAGAGAGCTCGAGTGTACCCAGCTATCCTGGCAGCGTTAGATAGTGTGTCTGTCTGTTTACCTTTAACATTATGACCTGGTTTCAAGAAAGACGTAAGGCAGCTTGAAAAGGCTCATGTGCTATATCAAGTAAGTTTCAGAATCACAAGGCAAAGAGAAGGCTTTTCATTCTATTTCCCAGACTGCCCCCATTCTTGCCAAATTCAGTAAAATTGCCCACAGGGTGGATGGAAACCATAGTGAGGTTGGGTGGTTTTGCTAGATGCTGAGACCGACCTTGGGAAATAGGTAGTGGAAGCCAGCTTGTTCACATTGTTTAATGTGGGCGGCAAAAATAGAAGCTGCTGGGAAAAATCATTATCTAAATATCATTACCTTTTGAAAAATGACTTTAATGATATTTTGTATGGTTTACGAGTATTAAAGTTCATATACAGAATTAATTTCCTCTCTCTCTCTCTCTTTTTTTTTTCCTCCCCAAGATTGAAATGCCCCTATGAAACGGCTGTGGAATTAGCTGCTCTCTGTCTACAAGGTACTTTCTTCCTTGGTGGTAATTAGCATTTTAATGTTACGCTCTCGTTTCAACAATGGATTATCCCATGTTCCAGGCTCAGTTCTCTGCTTTGGGGTATAAACGCATACAGTATGGCCTCTGTCTCCAAGTAGCTTGTGGTCCCGTGAGGACACGGCCGAACCTCATGCAGGTAGCGTTGTCCCCACAGGAGGCCTGGAAGGCGAAGGCCCTTCGGGGTGGGGGGGGTGGAGGGGGGATGAGTGGATGAAGATGAGCAAAGGAATCAAGACACAAAGGAGGAAAGTGCAGAGAGGCTCCAGCAGTTAAGTGATGTCAGAGGGTGAAAGTTCAAGAACCTGGAGAAGTGGACAACCTTGAACCCTATTTAGAGATCATGACCTTCATGCTGTCAGCAGTAGGCCCTTGAAAGATCACACTGGCTGTGATGGGGAGAAGGGACTGGAGCAAGACCAGGGCTGGGGGTCCAATAAGAAGGTGTTGCTGTAATAAAAGGAAATTGGCTAGGGCAGGGGACACACACACACACACACACACACACACACACACACACACAAAACATTAGTGGTACAGGAGAAGGACCTGGTCATAAGATCTGTGTTGAGAGGGGAGTCAGGGAAGAGTCACAGATGGCTCCCAAAGGTGGGTGATGGGAGCAGTGAATGGTTAGAAGAGTTGGCTCCTGTGTAGGGCCTCTTGGCTGAGAGGTGCCCGTGGGACCCCCAGGAGCTTCTTGAGTGTGTACATCTGGCTGCCTCAGAGAGGTCAGGCCAGAAGCATTGACAGGGAGTCATCTGCTTAGAGGTGGGAGTTAGACTGTAGGTCTGCCTGCATGCTCGTCACCGTTGGCCATTCCATATTAGGAACAGGTGGACTTTAGTTTAAAATGCACAAGAAACACTTGCTAAAGTCTCCAGCATTAATTAAGAGGATACTAACGTGTAACTGCACATAAGGAATTTTATCAGTATATCAGATAGACATATGTTGTAGATTCATTTACCAGCGCATTTATTGGCTTTTATGGGATAATGAATTATGATGTATTCATTTACAATTACTAATTAATTTTGAATACCATCATAAGACTTGGCTTCCAGCTTTTGTATTTGCCAATTTTTAAAAGTTCATCTACATCTTCAAATTATAAAATCAGTACACATTTAATTGTAGATTATCAGGACAGCGGCACAATAGATAAGTAGAAGGAAGGAAGGAACCTATCACCCTGCCATCCACAGATAAGAGTTTCTGTGAGTTGGGTACAGTTTTTAAAATGTTATTCTGATCAGTTATATACAATTTTTTGTATGATTTTCCACTTGATATTTTTAGTATACGTTCTTTGTCGTAAAGATGGTATTTAATGACTAAAGGATACTCCCCTTACCTGACACTTCTATTCCTTAGTCACTTTTTCATTCTTGTTTTCTAATGGGGGTTGCATATAGTAGGTGCAGAGTTAGTATAGAAAGAATCGAATGAAGTTGGAGAGGCCCTTCAAAGACTGCGGTTGAAGGGAGAGCTTGCCCTTGAGGTCTGGAAGCACAAGTGTTAGAGGTGACAGTATTGTCCTCTGTGAATGTCTGTGCCAAATACAGTGCTAAGCGCTTCACGTCCACATTTTCCTGATACAACAGCCCTTGCGGTGAGTGCTATAAGGATCTATAATGGCTGGAGGGATACGACGGTCTGCTCTGCATTTTGGCCAGGTCCCAATTTCACCAGCTGGCCAAGGAGCACCCACTCTAGAGTTTCTGAGTCTCCAGGAGGTTCTGCCACCAGAGTTGGTGGCCCAGCAGTAGATGTCAGAGTGTAGTTAACAGGATGAAGTCACATCCCCGCCAGACCTGGGGCCATGCCTCCACAGGTCCTCAGCCATGAGAGCTCAAGGCACGTCCATTCGCATCCTCCCCTCCCTCCACCCTCCCTCACTTCCTGCCGTGGGATGAAGTCATCGTCACAAAGTCCAGCTCTGGTAGGACCACTTGCCACACTCCAGAGCCGAGGCAGACGTGAATGAGGTCAGCTGTCTGTGAGCCTTTCTCGGGGAAATGACCCGTTTGAGTTGGAACCACAACCTAGTGTAATTTAAGATACAGTCATTGTGTCCGGTACAAATGAGGAGAGCTAAAGGCTTAGAGGCACAAGTCGGGAAGGTCTTGTTACATTGTCCCTCCGTGGCCTCTTTTCCCCACATCCATTGGGAAGTGCCCCAGTCTGCTTTCCAGTTCGACCCCATGGAGCCAGCCTGCTTCAGGCCATCAGGGTCACTGGAGTGTGTCTGGCTTGGCATAAAAGGAAGGGTGTGTTTTCCTCCCTTGCTTGAGCCTCGAAGACGCGTCTTGCCGTCGTTGTCCTTGAATGAATGGTACTCTGGAGGGGCTGATGCACTGGCCCTGAGTGAAGGCTGTGCTCTTTTGGGGACTAAGTTGATGATAGATTTGAAAGTTAATGGGACATCTGAGTGGCTCAGTTTAGCGTCTGCCTTGGGCTCAGGTCGTGATCTCAGGGTCCTGGGATCGAGTCCAGCATCGGGCTCCTTGTTCAGCGAGGACCCTGCTTCTCCCTCTCTCTAGGCTGCTCCCCTTGCTTGTGCTCTCTCTTTCTCTCTCTGACAAATAAATAAAATCTTAGAAAGAAAGAAAGTTAATTCAGGCAGAAAGAAAGAGTGGGGGGAGAACGGGGCCATCGTTTGCTGTGTGCCCGATGATCATCTTCTGTCCTTGCGGCAGTTCCCATTTTTACTGGCGGAGCATCGGAGATGGTGAGCAGTTAAATGGCTTGTCCGGGTCGCACAGATAGTGGATGGTAGAGGGCGGATTCGGGCCCTCCCCTCCCTCCGCACCCCTCCCCCAGCCCGGACCCTGGCTGCAGAGCTCACAGACAGTGAGTGTCGTCTGGCCGGCAGAGTCTCGGAAGGCAGGCGTGCTGTGTCAGCATATGTGTACCAGGCGTCGCTCAGGCCGGTTCTAGTCCAGCAACGGTGAGGAGGGACACTGGCCGCCTTGCCCGTCTCAGGAAAACCTTAGCATTGTCTGGCTTCTCCCTGCTGTGCTTGATGATGTTAGTGGTGTCGCCAGGCCGAGACATCCCTAAACCCAGGGCTCTGTTGCCACCCTTCGGCCCGTGGGTGCGGGGCAAGCGCCGTTCACAGGAAGGAGAGCTCTGCCCGCAGCGCCCCGCTAGCCTCACCGCCCCCCAGTTTCAGAGTGAGCGCTTGGCCTGAGGTCAGCGGTGGCCTTGGGAGCCCCGCCCTCCCCTTCGCTGGGTGCATATTTCCAGAGCAGAATCTTCATTTGTGACTTCGCCCGAGGGACCAAGTAGCTGCACGCCCTGCCCCAGACAGGTGATTTGGGACCAAGTAGCTGCACGCCCTGCCCCTGGTGATTTCAGAATGCTGTCCCCTCAGAGTTGCAAATGAGGAGGCAGTCAGGTGAGGAGGAGGCAGTCAGGTGAGGAGGAGGCGTGCGCCAGGCCCCCTCCCCGTGTCAGGCGGCGTCTCATACAGCCCTCCCACGCCCCCTCTGAGCTTGGTTGTCCTGCGGCCCCTGTACGGACAGAAAAGTTCCATCCCTTCTGCAAGCCCATCGGGTCCCTCCGGAAAGGTGGGCTCTGGGATTGGGAAGGCTGCTGGGGACTTAGTGAGGGGCTGAGACTGGAGGGGTTCGGACAGGATGCTAACTCCCCAGTCGGTGGGATCCGTTGGGTCGAGCTGCGGTTGTCAGGGTGTGTGCCGGGGTCAGCTGCATCGGCATCACCTGGGAACGTGGTCGACATGCACATTCTCAGGCCTCATCCAGCCCTACGGCATCAGAATCTCGGGGGTTGTGTGTCGGACTCGGATTTAACAGTGTGTGCTTTAGAGAGCCCTCTGGGTGATCCCGATGCACACACGAGTCCAAAGGCCAGTGGTGGAGATCTGTGCTTTCCAAAGTAACCTGTGAGCCCATCACCTGGGCTTCTGGCGAAAAGGCAGCTTTGGCTTCAGTAGTTCTGGGGTGGAACCCGAGACGGGGCATTAGAAGCAAACTCCCAGGTGATCCGGACGCTTTGCATAGTAGCAGGGCATTAGAGAAACCTCTGGAGGATTCCTTTCTGTCCCGGGGTCTTCCCCCTGAGCTGCAGGGGTGGGGTCTGGGGTGGGGAGAGTGGATTTTCTCATTCATGTCCTGGAGGCCTGGGGCCCCCTGTGTCCTCGGGCCACCCCAGGTGGGATACTTGACGAGAGCAGCCACTGTGCAGGCAGGGTGCCCTGGGCTTTCTGCTGGGACTGGTCACGCGGCTGGTCCTCGTCTGAGCTGCCGTCTCCCTCCTGGTTCTGGCTGACTTGCCGCAGTTGCTCCTGCAGCCTTGTCACCCCCTCCCTCCTCCTCCCTCCCTCCTCCCCTCGCCCTCCCGGCTTATTTTCCCCCAGATCCTACATGTACTGAATTCTCGATTGGTCCTCTCCAGCACTGCAGGCTCGGGAGTGCTGCTCCGAGCCACCCTTCGCGAGAGCCTGCTGAAATGGATGTTTCCGAGCAGGCCCTCGTTCCCTGCAGTTGCCTTTTATTGCAGATCTGGGCTCTACCACTTCACGGGGGAAATAGAATCTGGGCCTCCTCGGGTAGGAGGAACAGGCGAGAGAGAGACAGTCATAACCGAGAGGATGGTGTTTTACCCAGTGGGGAGGGCACAAGGATGAGTCTCGGGGATTCTGGATGTACGTGCGGGCACCGGGTGGGAGTTCAGCCCTCCTGAAGAGAGGGGGTCCTCCACGTGGGGGTACCTGTGCTTTATAATTGTGCAAACTGCCTCCGGACCTTGTTGCAGCCATCACCGAAAGCACTCACCGTCTCCTGTTGTTTTTTTTTTTTCCCTTTTATGAACCTCGCAGCGGAGCTGGGGGAGTGTGAGCTTCCAGAACACACGCCAGAGCTTGTGTCTGAGTTTCGGTTCATTCCAAATCAGACAGAAGCGATGGAATTTGATATCTTCCAGAGATGGAAAGAGTGCAGGTATCATCTCGCCTTCTGATGCGTTTCTTTCGCGATCCGTGTGTGTCGGACTCGGATGTGGCAGCACAGTTCCTCGGGTTGAAGACTATGAAACTGGAGCTCCAGCCCTTCACTTCTCGCCCTTGGCTCTCAGTCCCGTGTTTCCAAAGCACCCCTCCCCCCCCCACCCCATGATTCCTGTCTTTCCTGAGATACTGAGATACTCAGGCAGGACCAAACCGCACTCCCGCTGCTCTCTGAATTACAGAACCTGGTCCCAGCTGCCTTGTTCCCGCTGGGGACACCGCTGCTCACCTGGCCTCCTAGAGAGAGCAAGGGGGTTCTGCCTCGGTGTCTTTCTCCACACCCTGCAGGGACGCCCGTATCTGAGACAGACATTTCAGGACATGTGATCCCACAGCTAGATACAGCCTTGTCGTTTACGTCTTGCCTCTTCCCTCCTTCTTCCCGGGGTCTCCCGAGGCAGACAGCTTCATGCCTTTCTGCCCTCCCTGCTCACCTTCCCAGACTCCGCCTGCCCCGAGTCAGTCTTGGACTCAAAAACAAAGCCTAGTTTCCTCCTGTCCCTCCATCCTTCGAAGGGGCTTCATGACTTTTTTTGACACTAGCCCACTCTCGTACCCATCGGACCCATCGGAACAGCAGAGGGTGGTGTGGCTGTGGCATGGCCAGGTCATGCCCTTCACGCCCCCCCCCCCCCCCCCGGCCGTCCTCTCTGCAGCCAGTGGTGCGGCTCTCCGACCTTTTTACCTGGCGCGGAGACAGCCATGACCACGCACAAAAATTGTTGCCTTCCGTGCTCACATTATAAGCATTGCTGTCTCTCATGTTTCTAGTCAAGGAACAGTCTGTCCGTGGAGGCCTTTTCCTGGTCATCCAAATCAGTGTCCCTCATTCTTCTAATCGCTGCCGAGCATCCCCAGTGTGGCTATGCCCTTCAGAATCCCGTGGGGTGGGTGTTCGAGCTGCAGTTTACATGTGTTTCCATTGGTTTTTCTAAGGGGAAAGAGCCCTGCCCAGGCGGAACTGTCCTATCTGAATAAAGCGAAGTGGCTGGAAATGTATGGGGTAGACATGCACGTTGTCAGGGTAAGAACTGTGTGCGGTTAAGTCTCGGGGTCTCTCGGGGTGCGCCGCGGCTGGGCCACGCGTAAACAGTGTGCCGACGAAGTAACGTGGCGAGGAAACTGTTTTGCATTCTGCTCTGTGACGACCTGTTAGAACCCTCTACCGATTGTCACTTCGTTTATTTGTAGGGAAGAGATGGCTGTGAATATTCTCTTGGACTGACCCCGACAGGCATATTAATCTTTGAAGGAGCTAACAAAATAGGCTTATTCTTTTGGTAATTTAGTTTTGTCTAATATTAAAAATGTCTTTTCCTATTTTGTGGTGGAATTCTATGTGACGGATGATCATTGAGGGATATTGACAACACCCGGATTTCCTTTAAAAACACACCGTACTCTCGCGCCCGCGGGTGTTTGGCAGTGGCCCGTGAGAGTTCTGGGTAAATAAATCGCACTTGAATGAATGAATGATTTCTTGAGCAAATCTGAGCTTAAAAAACATAGAAAGGAAACTGCTGTTTGTGCAGATCGCCTTCCTGCCGATTGCGCTTTTAAAATGTTTTTTCTCTGACCAGGCCTAAAATTACCAAAATGGATTTTAAAAAGAGCAAATTGACGCTGGTGGTGGTGGAGGACGATGACCAGGTAAGGCTTGCCGGTGGTGGTCCGTCCTCGCTGCAAATCCTGCCTGGCCGAGGTGGCGGGCGCGCACTGATCCGGGCGCCGCGTGCTTCGCCTCGCAGGGCCGGGAGCAGGAGCACACGTTCGTGTTCCGGCTGGACAGCGCCCACACCTGCAAGCACCTGTGGAAGTGCGCCGTGGAGCATCACGCCTTCTTCCGCCTGCGGACGCCGGGGAACAGCAAATCCAGCAGATCGGACTTTATCCGACTGGGGTCTCGCTTCAGATTCAGGTGGGCGCTGGTTTCCGCGGCGTGGACGCGCCGTCCCAAAGGAGGGCGGCCGGGACGTGTCTCCTGCGCGGTGCAACGAGTGTGTGTGTGCTCGGAGCTTGAGGCCGACGTCTGGTCCCTGCTGCTTTCTTGAGATCTGACCTGCAGTCGAGTCCCTGAAGCTCTTTCTTTTCTTTTTTTTTTTTTTTTTAATTAATTAATTAATTAATTAGGATTGATTTCTTTTTTTTTTTTTTTTTTTGGTAGATTTTATTTATTTATTTGTTAGAGAGCACAAGCTGGCAGAGAGGCAGGCAGAAGCAGAGGGAGAAGCAGGCTCCCTGCCGAGCAAGGATCCTGATGTGGGACTCGATCCCAGGACCCTGGGATCGTGACCTGAGCCACCCAGGCATCCCCCTGAAGCTCTTTTAAAGATTTTGTTTATTTGAAAGAGAGGGAATGAGAGAGAGAGAAAATGAGAGGAGGGAAGGGCAGAGGGAGAGGGAGAAGCAGACTCCCCGCTGAGGAGGGAGCCTGCTGCAGGACTCGATCCCGGGACTCCAGGACCATGACCTGAGCCAACGGCAGTTGCTTAACCAACTGAGCCACCCAGGCGCCCCCCCCCCCAAGCTCTTTTAGCCTCTGTGTCCTCGTGGATAAAATGGGGCTAATACCAAAATTGTTTATCGCTGACATGTAGCTGGAAATGTGCAGTAGACACTAGCCACATGTGGCCATTAAGAGTAATTAATATTAAATGAATTTTTTTTTAGATTTATTTGACAAGAGTACATGTGTGCGATTTGGGTGGGGGGGACAGAGGGAGAGAACCCCCAAGTGCAGCTGGATCTCACGACCACTGAGATCATGACCTGAGCCAAAATCCGTGGTCAGTCGCTCAGCCAACCAAGCCATCCCAGCACCCCAAAGTTAATATTAAATAAATACTTACTTTAAGCCTGGATGGCTCAGTCGGTTAAGCATCTGCCTTTAGCTCAGGTCATGATCCTGGGGTCCTGAGATTGAGTCCCACATCGGGCTCCCTGCTCAGCAGGGAATCTGCTTCTTCCTCTCCCTCTGCCTCTGCTCACACTCTCTCTCTCTCTCAAACAAACAAATAAATGAATAAACGCCATCTTTAAAATGTAGTTCCTCTGTCTCGCTAACCACGCTTTAAGTGCTCAGTGCACGTGAGGTAGACAGACACAGAACACAAACTATGCTAGAGCTTTTCCTGAACCAATGTGTAATCCTCGTAGCCAACTTAATGTTGTAGGTCCCCTGATTATCCCCATTTTACAGATAAGGAAACTAGGGCTGAGGGGCTGCATGATCTGCCCGGAGTCATAGCCAGTTCAGTGGTAGAGTTGAGATTCAACCCCAGACAGTCTGGGTCTTATATTTTAACCACTTTTCTGTTGCCTTTCATGCGCCAGTGTCAAGAAATTTGGTGATGATTAGAATGAGAGCAGATGTCCGTGTGTGTGCAAGTGACCCAGGGTGGGCTCAGTAAATATTTAAATCTGAAAAGACCCAGAAATATGAAGAATTTAATTTTCTACATATTTTTACTTATGATTGTGAGACCGTCTTTCAAATAACATAAAATTCGCAGGGGGCTTATTAAAAATGAGGATTTATGACCTCACCCGAGACCCTTGTAATCAGAATCAATGGGGTGCGCGCACGTGTGCATTCGTGAATAGGGCCTGGGAACGTGCATTTTAAGTGCCCTCCCCAAGGTTGGTTTCTGAGGCTCGTTTACAGATCTAAGAAACGCTGTTATACACTCTAAAACTTCACCTGGTTTCATGACCTCTACCCACACATGGCATGTCCTTGAACTCTTGAATATGCCTAAAAATGTGCTCATCTCAGATTTATCTACTGTGCAAGGAAGTGGCTGTTGGGATGGCTGCCAAGGTGGGCTTTTCCATCCTGGGAGGAAACGCCCCCAGGATTTGGCCAGACCAGGCTCCTTCTGCTCCTTGAGGAGAAGTGCAGAAGGAAGGGGAGGTCGGAGACGAGGAGGCCCCTTGGAGGCACTTAGAGCAGGAGGCACGCACTTAGAGCAGTGACCCCTTCTGTGTGGGCAGTCATCGGCCGGGCATGACTGGGACACAGCCACTCAGATAAAAACAGCGCACGTCCTGCAAACGGCAGCGAGGCCACACGTGGTGGAAACCCAGAAAGCCTTGGTGAGAGTAGTCCTGTTTCCCTTGGCAGAGTGAGGAAGGCCAGGGTTGACTTAAGTGGTCATCGATAACGGCATTCTAGAAGAGGTAAATGTCTACATAATGCGCGTTATGAAAGGTTTATTTGTGAGTCATTGTTCTCACTCAGTCAGATGTTCCGAGTCCTTGGACCTGCCCAGTTTGTGGAGCCAAGTGGCTGGTACCTAAATTGCAGGCTTTTGTCTTTCGGTGGAAATATCTGCCCCTATAATATAGCCTGGATTTGGCAAAGGTTTTATTTCCAAATGCAAGGCTAAATTTAGTGTGTGTCTTCACCGAACGAGTTCACAAGTTGAAATTTACACTGGAGCTCTTGAAAATAGATGCGTGCTTCCAGATATGCATAACGTGTTGATACTCTGGTCTGGGTAACGTGCGATGAAATGTTTACCTTCCAGCGGGCGGACAGAGTACCAAGCCACGCATGGCGCCAGGTTACGAAGAACCAGCACCTTTGAGCGGAAGCCTAGTAAACGCTATCCATCCCGGAGACATTCGACATTCAAAGGTGGGGTGTTGCTCATTCTGCCCGGAATTGTACCTTACAGTTTAAGCCCCAAGGAGCTTGGTAAAGCCGTTCTTAAAGGAACTGCCTGCCATTCTGCTTGTCATTCCAGAGGTTTTGACAAAATCCCAACAGGAAGGATTCTCTGGAGGGGAATCAGGCCACTTTCGCTGTCCAGTGTCTTTAGTTTTTCCCAGTTCTTCCCTTCTCCCTCTTTTTCATACTTCTTTTCTTGTGCGTCTTTGCTTCTGCTGGGACCGTGGGAATATCATAGGCTACCATGTTTCTTGCCTGTGGAAGATGATGCTATGTCTTGGAGGGAAAAACAATCCCTTTCTCTCCTCCATCTTACAATTTTCAATGGGGACTTTAGTCTCATGCTAACCAGAATTCTGTCCGTTGGGCCAGTGTTGTCCAGAAATACTCCAAATAAGGAAGAACTTCCTCAGGGTGTCGTCCAAAGATAGAGCCATCTCAGGACCTCGCTCAGCTCCCAGGCCCTGGAGGCGTGTGCAGGCACAAAGGGAAAGACCCCTGGCATAGCCACCGCAGTGGGAGGAAGTGGCCTTCGACTTGACCCATGGGCGGCTCTGGGGCTCTTCCAGACCACGGCTTCTCTGATTCTCCTATACGTTCTTTCCCGGTCTCTATCCTCTTCTCCATCTTGTTTTACTGGCATTTTCTCCAGCCCGAGTTCTGGCATCTCTGTGAAGCTTTTAATGATTTTCCATGCTGCATCCTTTAAAAACTGGAGTGTAGATCAAGGAGCCCTAGCTCTGTCCGTGGTCCCGTCCACAGATGCACACCCCTACTCCAGCCAGAAATGTCTGTCCTGAGCTCCCCAGTGCCGTCAGGCTCGTAGTTCAGCCTTTCTCATCCCCTTTTGCTGTCTTTGATTTTGCACACCTCTGTGTCAAGACTGTGAGCTCCTCGCCAGCAAGGACGGTCTCTGATCTCTGCACCTGAGAGCACCTGGCCCCGGGAGCATGCTCAGAACTCGCGGGGTGCATTGGAGGGCTTGACCCAGGGGAAAGGAAACTTTTCTTCCAGAAAGGAAAAGTAGTTAAGGTGAAGACTCTGCCTCCTGGGGTCGGGACCCCTCTGAGATCACAGAACTGTCCACCCTGGTCGTTGTCATTGCATGGTAAATAGTGGTACAGCTCTCTGAGAGGACTTATCTTTCTGTTTTTCCTTTAAAGCAAGCAACCCGGTGATAGCGGCTCAGTTCTGGTAAGTTCCCCCAGACTCTGGGGTACAGCTCTTCTTTCTAATTATTGTCTCTATTTGCAATGTTGACTTTTTCCTTAATACAGTTAAACCACAGAGTGAGTCACCTGGTGATCTTTTCCCCCTTTTTTCTCTGCCTGGGTGTACCATCCCCCTGGTTTTCAATAAGCACACAAAAGAATGTTCCAAGGCAGGTTTTGTTTTTTTTTTTTTTAATGCAGCTGCTTTGTTTGCATAGCTCTGTGTTCTGTTTATGACAACAGGGGGCGATACGGGTGAGAGGAAGGTGTGCGGCGCACCGTGAGGAGGGCATTGCAGGCAGGGATGGGGACGAAAGGCCGAGCTCTTGAGCAAAAGCTTCACGAGAGCAAATGCAGGGGCCGCTCGGTGACATTCAGGGTTTACGGTCACACAACATAGAGGCCCTTCACCAAACGCCTTTCTTGAATGTCGCGCAGACAGAAGAACACGTCACAAGGCGGAAACTCCGGCCCAGGTGTGACCAGACTTTTCCTGTAAAGGGCCAGATGGTCAACACTTTGGACCTTGGAGGCCGGGCTCTCTCTTTCGTGACCGCTCAGCTCTGTCTCGGGCACACAAAAGCTGCCGTAGACAGCGCGTGAATGAAAGAGCACAGCCGTGTTCCAGTAAAACTTTCCTTGTAAATGCAGGTGGGCCAGGCTCGGCCCTCGGGGCGGGATCTGCGGCCCCTTCCCCAGCACAGGTGTTCCTTGCTGTGCGTGGAATCTCCTGGTGCGCCTTGAAAGCGCCCCCTCAGCCGGGCCACGCCCCAGGCTAATTGCATCCGTCATGGAGAGGGGGACCCAGGCATCTGGTCTGTCAAGCTCCTACGTGATTCTAGTGTGTGGCTCCGGTGAGAAGCCCCATCCCACCTCACATGGACGTCTTGTTCGCTCTCGGAAACAGCTGTTTGCACGTGAGGGCTCTGAGTGAGAATCACAGGCTGTCCTTGTCGGGGCCTTGTCGTCCAGGCTCCAGCCGCTGGGAGCCCAGTTTCGTGAGCTTCTGGGTGTTGCCAGGCACAGGGCTCAGGCTCCTGGGGAGATCTTAGAGACTGCGGCAGGTGTTCGGGAGAGGTGGCCGGGCCCGGCATGGCCTGGGGGTGGGGCGTTGGGGGAGTGGGTAACCGATGCCCTGATGGGTGATGAGGACGCAGGGGACCAGGAGGCCTCCCGCCTCGTCTCCAGCATTGCTTTCATCCAGCTCTGGGACCTTGGGCCTTCCTCCTGGGCCTCCTTTTTTTTCACAGCAAACAAGGAGGTTGGGCTTGATCAGTGTCGGTCTTCACTTAGCTTCTGCTATCCTCCCCCTGGAAGAATCCTGCCCTGGAAACCCAGGATCAAGCGCAGACCAAAGTAGAGCGGCTCTGGGTGAAACCAAGGGGGAGGAGAAGGCTGGTGCCTCCGTGCTCATCTGCCCCCTCTCCGGCAAGGGGAGCCCCAGGACACCCGGCAGGGCCGCGGGGTGCTGGGAACTCCGCCTTCTCTGAGTCCAGTCCCTGCCCGCACTGCCACCCCGCTGGGGGACAAGCGGCCGACTCTTGTGTCTGGGTTCACGTCTCAGCCCCTAGAGAAGGGGCTGCGGGGCCCTGTTGAACTGCTGGGCATCACACCCCGCCCCTGCGGGAGAGAGGAGGCCCTAGGGTCCCTTCACGGCTTCCTTGCAGGCCCGCAGGCACGCCCGTCGCTAGACTCCCCGCAGCAGGCAGCCTGCCCAAAGGAGTCGCACCTTTCTGCTGCTGTCAGCGCGTCTTGCTTTGGCTTCGCCAGGGCTTCTGAGTGATGGCGTGTCTTTCCTTTGCTTCTGAAGGAAGTGATTGTTTTGTTTTTCCCTAATAAAATTATATAATTATATTTTCCTTTTAGCATCTAGTGGAAATTATATATATTGGGAACCAAAACAAACTAAAAAAAAAATGTCCACTGAGGGGGGAAAAAAAACGACCCAGTAAATATACCCTTCAGGAACAAATGAGCTAATAAGCACTGCACGCAGCTGTTCATTTGCTCTTCACAGCCTGCGGGATCCCGGGGTGAGTAGGGTTGCTTTGGGAGCCAGGGAGGAAACTGAGCTCCGGGCTGCAGAGGTGATACCAGAAAAATAGCACCTTGCAGAACACTTACCCTTCCCGGTGAGATCCGGCTGGAGGCGAACCTGGCCCGGAGCCGGGCTTTGTGCACTCGCCCTCTCGCAAAACTGGAACACGGAGCCATTTAGACCCCAAGCTAAACTCCTAACAACGAAATGTTTCTCTCGTTGTCGGAGAAGCAATAAACCTTGATTTCAAGCACACCACCCTCGCAGCCCAGCCCAGCGACTGTGCCACTCGTGCTTTTCCTGGCAGAGGCCGGCCTTGCGGACAAAACATGTTGGTTGCATTGAACACGTGAGGCCAGCCTTCGCCGCCCATGTATGATATATATAGACAGATAGAGATGTACTTTTTTTTTTTTTTTTTTTTTTTTACCAAAATAGTTATACTTAAGAGTCCATCATACTAGGATCACACATGAGGAGCCCAGAACGTTTTCTCAGGCCCTCAGGGAGCCCATTTGGCTTTGTGGAAAGGACATGGGCTTTGGGATCGAGCAGCTGTCCCTTCCAGGCCTGGCCGTGCCACGGACTAGCTGGCAGGCTCTGGGCAGGTTTCCTCACTTCTCTGTTTGGCAACCTTTCCTTTATCTCTAAAATGAGGTAGTACCAGTTACTTACCTCAAAGCCTTGTTGTGTGGGTTAAATAGTAACAGATGGGAAGTTCCCAGTGCAGAGCCTTATATGGAACGAGCGTTCCGGAGCGGTGGCGGGGTCACGGCCCTGTTGATAGTGGGACCCGCCGCGGAAGGTGCTCGTGAGTGACTGAGCTCTCCCTGCGGTTGGAGAAAGCTCTGGACGGCCACCCAGCCATTGCAGGCCGGGGATGGGAGCTGAGGTTGCTTGGTTTGTCACCGAATCATGGCATCACGAACAGGATTCTGGAATATTGCCTTCGTGTTTCTGTCCGGGAGCTCGAAAGTGAGGAGTGGAAGTCGCTGTTTGTTTGCCTTGGTTGTGTGTTCATTTAAGCAGCTACTAACCACAGAAGAAATGGTGTTGGTGAGAGTTCCTAATGGTGTTGGTCGGTTTTGTTGATGATTGTTAAACGAATCAATAATAATGCTGCTTTACAACCTGTTACATTACAGTTTTCCCCTTCTTTTCTTTAGCTCTAAAACAAATCCCGAAGTCCATAATTACCAGGTAAGATATTGCTTTTAAAGATTTTCATTAATACTTCTTAAAGTTTCAAAATCTTCTGCATTCAAGCAGTCATTATCCTTTTGGCCTAATTTTGAAGAAACAATAACAGAACAGTTTTGGTTGGTTGGCAGGTGGGTGGGGGGTCGTTCTTGCTTTTTGAGAAAACAGTAAGAAGAGAGCCTTCTTCCATGACCCCTGGTCCCTCTTGGTCGTTTCAGCTGGGCCTCTCTTTTCTTAACATTTTCAGGAGGCGAACAGCAGGGACATATGTTCAAGTTTCTGGGTGGTCAGATACAACCTCTTAGGGGCACTCAAGTGAGGCTATGTTTTGTCCCTGTGTTCTCGGCCTCGGGAACATGAGTCCCTTGAGATGTGTCTCCAGGAAAGGATGTCTTAGTCACATGTTTGGGAGGTGGTGTGTCCTTCATTCCCCTTCTTGGATCTTACAGGGCCCACTAGGGTGCCAAAGGCACTGAATCCTGCCAAAAAAAAAAAAAAAAAGAAAGACATTTATTTATTTATTAAGCTATTGTTTCCCCAAATCATTTGACTATTGAACAATCCCTCCCCCATTAAAAGAAAAAAACAATAACTAGCCTCTCCCCTTCCTGCCTACCTCTTTTCTGAATAGTATGTCTGTTAACATCAGTGGAGCATTGGTTTCTAGAGTCTTCTTTGTAGAGCAGTTGGCAGGCCTGTTGAGCCTGCAGAGAGGAGCACAGAGAGGTTTCCCTGGCTGGCGTTCTGCTCTTCTTCTGGGTGGCCACGCAAGGCCCCCACCCCCTTGCCTGCCCACCCACCAGTACCTGGGGGTGGCTTTTGCTGGCCATACACGGCTCTAAACCTGGCTCCAACCTGCTTTTCTACATTGGTTTCCTCCCCCCTTCCTCCCAGCTCCTCCTCACGCATCATGTGTGCAGCTCTCAGAGCATCACATAATCGTTGCCCCATAATTTCTTCCCGCTGTTCCTTTCTCTGTGTTTCTCTGCCTGGAATTCTTATCTGTCTGCACAGTAAAATATCCCCCAGTCTCCATAGGAGCCACCTCCTCCACAGATCCTTTTCCGAATCTCTTGATTGAGAATCACTGACACCAGTGGTCTTCTACCTTGCAGCTGCCCAAAAACATCATCTGGCAGGCTTTAAAAACAACGTGCTCGGGCCTCAGCCCAGACTGATTGAATCAGAAGCTCTGAGGATGGGTCTGGGCGTGAGACAGTTTCTGAGCACCTGAGGTGGTTCTGATGAGGAGTGGGGGGCGGGGGGGGGGCCTGCACTGACAGTGTGTCCCTCACTAGGTCCGTGTTGGGGGCGGCATCCGTGTCTGATGACCTCCTTGTTTGGGGCTGTTTTTCTTGGGCTGGCTGGGTTCTGTCCAAGGACACTACCCTCCTACCACCAGTCTGGTTTTGAATGTCAAAAGTGAGAAGCTCTTTCACCAAGGGTTCACCTGGGAGCCTTATTCTAGTTAGTGTCTTTCTTGATCTCTTGTTACTGCAGATGTTAATTCCTTAGGTGGGGGTGGGATCCCAATGTACGTGATCTTGACAAGGTCTCCAAAGTATGTTTCAGAAGAATTTTGTGATATCTCATCTTCTGTACATGAAATCATCTTCCCGACGTTCAGAACTTGGACATGACGTCTGAGTTTGGGGGATCACATGTAAAAAGTGCTCCGGACCTGGTAGAGGAACAGCCAGGTTTCCCGATCTCAGTGCCGCCGTTAGGCTCTTCAGTCTTCTCAGTCACAGGCTTGGCTTTTTGGTTTGGAAGGATCTTCGGGTTCAAGGGGCTGGCTGAGGGGGAAGGGAAGAGCTATGGATGGGCGATCCCCGCTTGAAGGCACGAAAAAAATGAAAATAAATCAAAGCCTTCCCTGCCCAGAGTGAACTTGGAAACAGTTATCCATTGAACTCCAGGCACAAAAAGTGTTACCCAGACGATCTTCTTATAACATCTTCGGCAACTCCTGGCCCTCTACCCCCTTGTCAGTGTCAGAGGTCCCGTGTCGCTCTACCGAGGTTTGGGAGTGATTTGACCAGGAAGAGAAGGTCCCGAGAAGCGGGCTGGTCCGTGAGCATCCGAGTGCTGAGAAGGGTTTTCAGGACGATGGGCTCACAGCGTCCCTCGTCCTGTGAGCTCAGCCAGCTGCCAAGAAGGATGGATGGCTGTGGTTTTGATAAGGACACTGTTGGCCTTTGGGGAGGAACAGTTCTTCATCGTGGGACTGTCCCGAGAGTTACAGGATGTTTAGCTTCCCTTTTTCTCCCCGTTAGCTAAGGGTAAGCCTGTCGTCATCGTGACAAGCAAAAGTGCCCATATATATTTCCAATTGTCCCCAGGGGAACAGAACTGCCCTGGTGAGAGCCATCTGGGTTAACGTTAAAAAATGCTCCTTGACAGCTTTAGAGTGCGAGTGAATTACCAAAGGAGACAAAGGAAGATTTGGGAAGATCCTTCCAGGTCTTTCTGGATGAGGTACCCACCTGGCACTAATGAATCTGATTTGATTGTGTTTGAAGATAAGGATTAGAATAGGAGGTCCATTTCTTTTCAAGATTATTCCCTTCTGTTGAAGATCCAACTGGTGCAGCCTCATTTGGGGCCTGGCTGCATGATCAAAACACTTGAAGCCTTCCAGCTTTGGGCAAATCATCCAAACTCTAGGTCTCTGTCTCCCTGAGAGAGGTCCGCTTTCAGATTTGGCTCCTGAGATCTTTTCTCCACATCCTTTTTCCTCTAGCATGTGCTTTTGGGGGTTGCGCAAGTCACTTGCTGACCAGTATCTTTGAAGGAGAGAGGCCACTAGAAGACAGACTAGGCAGGGAGGGAGGGCATCTTCGTTTCCTGAAAATGGAATGAATAGAATTACCGAGAACTTCCCATAATACAGAACAGATTCGTGCTTATTAACCAAAACAGCAGGGAAGGAGAAGAAAGGGAAGAAATAATTAGAAGAATAATGGTGGCAAGACGACCGTGACTTAAACGTCAGGAGGGTCTAATGTGCCTCACAGAAAGTCTAGCCTTGGGAAGCCCCCGTGGCTTCTGGCCATGCGTGGGGCCACCGCCTTCTGCAGGCCAGAGGTGGACAGACCGCGCTGCTGCCCAGCCAGGCCTGCCTTGTCTTCACCTCTGGTCCTTTTGTGCATCACCAGTCTGGATCTATTTTCCCATCTTTCACTGGACAGATTGCTTCCTTCCTTCCTTCTCTCCCTCCTTCCTTTCCTTCCTTCCTTCTTTCTGTTTTATCAAGATAGTAAGTGCTCTAGGTGGTTTGGAGCTTTTTTTGCAGGGGTGACCGGGTGGGGGGTGAGGTATGGTACCGGGTTTTAGATCATATTGTAGAAGATTATGCTTGCTGCTTAAACAAGGCAGAAAGTGATTGCCCGCAGTCCTGTTGCCTTGGTGTCCCTGTCCAGTACTCTTGCGTTTGCAGATGTCACTGTTACGCACGGTTGCTGTCATTCTCAGCAATGACAAAAATCGTTTCTGAGCTTACCGTTCTCCCCATGTCCTGGGTGTCTTCCATCTGGTCCCATGAGGAAGATGGATATTGCCTGTCCTGGGTGCTCCAGGGGACCCCTTCCGGGCAGATGCCATCCCAAGCCCCCCAGCCTTTGTTGTGGGGGAAATGTGATAGTCCTGGGAAGCCACCTCCCAGCCAGGATTTCCTTAGAGCCTTTCCATTCCGCAGCCCTGGGCCCCTCCGCTGGATGCCAGCAAAAGAGAAAGTAAATGAAGGCCATTGAAATCAAAAGGTCATCGAATAATCAAGTTTGGTATTTCATTTCTAGCCTCAGTATCATCCCAATATCCACCCCAGCCAGCCTCGGTGGCACCCTCACTCTCCGAATGTAAGGTAAGTGCTTGGGCTCACAGAGCTGTCCTTCCTTGAAAGTTCTCCTTTTGTCTGGAAAAACTCACATCCTACACTCTTATGAATTGAGAAGTCTGCGTCAGAAACAGCTGTTAAGAGTTGCCATGTCATGACAGAGATTAATAATTTGCCAAGCGAAGGAATCCAGTGATGAGTGTGGATTTACCAAAGTTATGCTTTTTGAAATAAAAATGTATCAGGTTTTGTTTTTTGGTGTTTTTTTTTTTTTTTTTTTTTTTTTAGGCATTCTAACCTCAGATATTTTTGGTTTGGTTTTGTGTTAGAAATGTTACTTAAAATTTCTAAGTAACATTTTCCTGTCCTAAGAATTCAGTTACTAAAAATGTGCCTTAAGCTTGGGGATTTTTGTTGTGGGTTTTTTGAAAGGACTTTTTTTCAGGGGTGGGGTGGTGGATTGTTCGGGTTTTTTGTTTTTGTTTTTTTTGTTTTTGTTTTTGTTTTGTGACAGTAGATTTTTTTTCTAAACCCAGGGGTCAGCAAACTTTCTCGGTTCTGAGCCAGATAACCGGTATTTTCAGCTTGTGGTCTCTGTCACATCTACTCACCTCTGCCTTGTAGCTCAAAAGCAGCCAGAGACAACCCAGAAGTGAATGGGCTGTGTTCCGATAAAACTTACAAAAACAGGCAGTGAGTGGGATCTAGCCCTCGGGCTGTTTCCTCACCTCTGGCCTAACCCGCCACAATCTTTCCAAGTGAACCGGCACTTGCCTTGCTGGGTTTTTCATTAGGCTGGAGAGTGTTTTGATGCCAGCTTTGTAAAGGCAAACGTTCCTTTTCAGATTTGAATTTTAGATGAGTCTTAATTGGTGTTTATGTGTGAAGCTCTTTCTGTTGGTGAATTCAGTTTGCATAAAGTTATTGCTTGGTGAGGTTGCTAGCCTTGCTGCTTGAGAAGGTATGGAGAGAATGAAGGGATGAAAATAAATCCACGTGGAACAAGGCAAAGGAGAGCAATTAGTTCTTGATGGTTCTTGCCACTTTTGTTGGGGGACCTTGGAGGAGGACCGCAGTGCAGTTTTATCAACAACACTTGATACTCGGGTAACTTTTTAAAACTGGTCAAGCCGGCGGAGTAATAACTCTAAATGTTTCTGTATTGCAAAGGCAGTTTCTTTCCCAGACATAAGAAAACAGAAGAGATTTCTAGAAATGCTATTTTTATTAACCTTATTTTTACAGAATTTTACACTTTTTGGTGCCTATTTTACCACGTTCATTTCCTTCTGAGGCATGGCCTTGCCCAGCACTTCACGGCGGGGATTCTGTGGGAGGCCACCACAAGGGTCTTCTGCGGGCGGCCCTGGCCTCCCCTGCGAGCTTGCTGATGCCCACTCTTTGCCCCACCCCAGCCCTGCTGGATCAGTGTCTGGGGGGAGGGCCCAGCACTCCGTGTGTTATCAGGCTCTCCAGAGTTAGAGAAGCCTGAAATACCTACCCCAGGAAAAGAGAGTTCCTTGGCCCAGCACTCTTGGCAAACACCACCTGAGGCGTTCACAGCGCCTGTTAGCAATGTGCTCACGGCCCTGAGAGGTGCCTGGTCAAGGACCCCTTGTCACCTGACTTCCCCCAGACTGACTTGCCCATCGAGGAGCCCTTTGAGAAATGATGGTATGGCCGTGAAGCAGGCCTCTCTTGACTTGGACGTTGATAGGTAACCTGCATTCTGACTTTTTAAAATACTTTAGAAAATCCATTCGTTTCCGTTCGTAAGCCATCCCCATTCACACGGCTCGTGGTTTCTCCTGCCCACCTCCCTCATGCTTGTGTTGTTTCACTCAAGTTTCTGCATTTTCTTCCATCCCTCCCGCTAACCATTCACTCTGCCAACAAAACAGGCCATGCTTTCAGGATGACAGGCCGCCGCACTGGGAAACGTCGGCCAGTGGAGGTGGCAGCCATTTCGATTATGTCCATGACCAGAACCAGAAGAACTTAGGAGGAATGCAGAGTATGGTGTATCGAGATAAACTCATGACTGCACTTTGAGAGACTGAAGCATCTCACCTCCATTCACCATCATAGTGGCCTTACATCCCATGAAAAGTGTCTTGGCATCACGTAGGTGTGCACAAGTGTCTTTGCGGAAACGTTCTGAGAGTTGTTCCCGGCCTCCGTGTAAATATTTGGAAGCAGCCACAATCACTAGTCCTAATTTACTGTTGACTGCATTCTCAATAAAATGAAGGTAGTTAAAGGCTCAGGAATCATTTTAATATTCTGATTTTAAAATTGGAGTAAAAGTCTGTGTTTATCGTATTGCTATGTACTTGATATTTCTTTGTTATTTAATGAACGGGACCAAACAACACCGGAAGAACATGGGAAGATAGCTCTGTGGAGAGCACCGCACAGTCCTGGGGTGATGAGGAGGCCGCTGGGGCCCAGCCCCGGCCACTGTGAGAGGGCGGAGAAGCCCTTCTCTTCTGCTGGCCTCCTCTGCCCCCTCTGAAAAGAGTGGGTTGGATTAAATGCTCGCCAAGCTCCTTCCAGCTCCACGGTTCTGTGATCTACGAAAAGTTAATATTTTCAATCAGAGGATCTGATATTCCAACGCAATTTCTCAGAGGAAAACTGCAGAATTTCCTTCTCTAACAGAGGGTTACCCCTTTCAGAAGCTGAATGAAGCGTATAATGGGTTAGGTAGGACGTGCATACGGGGAGGCTCTGAATTTCCTGTCTGAAAGCAGTCTAGCCACTTTGAATCATAGCAGTTTTGCTGATTAAAAATTGCATAGCATCCGTTTCAATAGAACTTGCTGCTCAAGTACGAGAATAATTTTTTAAATTATTGATTGGTGCTGCTAGCTTGCATGATTTCAGAAGATTTAATTATGAATACACGCTGTCAGAATTTATAGAACTTGAGGCTTGGTTTTTACCCTGGACTTCACTCTTTTAAAAAGCGACATGCAATCCAAGATCCATTTATGGCTCAAATTAAAGTATATAGGATTTTCATGGAGTTGTGCCAAAACGTCCTGTAGAAGGATGGGGAAGGGGTGGGTGTCTCACAGTCACTTGGTAGTTCCAGCTGATCGGTGTGTTTTCTTTGAGGGAAGAACCTGTACCGAAATATTTATTGCCCCTCATTTTAAGCCATAAGTCAAACATTTTTTTTCTCTTGACAGACCTGAGATCTTTCTCCCTAGGATTTTTGTGAAAACAATTCTTAAACGCCATTTCCATATGTGTGATTGTAATTTGGCCCATTTTAAACCTTTTAACAAAATGTATTGGCATCTCTTGAGATCTTTTATTTCTAAAATCTGATCTGTTTTTGGTTACCACCAAAATCTGTGCAGGGGGAGGGACTCAGCTAGCGCCCTGCGCAGTAGAGCCAGTCGCCTATAAACTCTTCGTCAGGTATCTGTTTACAGGTGTATTCCATCTTAGCAGGTATTTCGATCCTCAGTGTTTGTGCTGCATACAAATAAATGTGTTCCGAATCTTTCTAATCTTACTGATACATTTTTGCAAATGTGTTTCCAAAGGAATAAAGATTATTCTTGCTTTTTTGGACTCCATCTTCGTTTTATGTTGCGCAAAAGAATCATTCGCGGGTGATGTCGATGACGGGACAGGGAGCTTTCTGAAGTCTGAAGGTGAGCGTTCAGTTAGGCGACATGGAGTGAGTTCATCTCAGAATGAAGCTGCTCGTGGGAGGAGTGGCTCTGGTAGGCGCAGTGGCTGAAGCATTTCTTCATCTGGTGCATCTGTGGTGACGGATCTAGGTGCCGGTCACAGGCACTGAGCCGAGTGAAGTGACGGCAGAGTGGGTTTCCCCCATTACTGTCCTGGATGGGGGGGTTGGGGGGCATTTGCCCTGGTGGCTGCTGCTACTCCTGGTGGACAGACTTCCAGATGTGCGTGTGTGGCCTCCTGGAGACTGTGTCTACACTGCGACCCTCTAATAAATACCTTTCTGCTTAAAATAGCGTGAGTGGATTCAGTTATCTGCAACCAAGAAGTTGAACCAGATGCCTACTTATGACCTCCTAGTTGAATGACGTGTACACTTTTCATCCTTCAACTTGGGGGCCCTTTCTCTACTGCACTTGGCAGTAGTGGTCAGTCACTCACGGCTTCTTGAAACTCTGTGCCCGGGGTTGCTGCGATATCTGGTTCTGTAGCTCTTTGACTTTTTCCTCCGTCTTTGTAACAGCCTCATTGTTCTGTCTTCCTATTAAATGTTGGTGTTTTCCAGGGGTCCTTCCTCTGCCCACTGCCTTTCTCGCCATCGCAGTTGACCCTGCGTCTCCTGCTGGCACCGTTGTATGGCTGTGGACCCCGGAGTCATTATTGCTAACCCAGACTCCTCCTGTGAGTTTTGTAGACTGACATTTCAACCTGTGTACATGTCAAACTCATGTCAGAAATAAAATTTATCGTCTTTTACCGGAGAAAAAAGAAGAGACTTCCTCCTGATTCTTCTCTATCCGCAGGAAGAAAGGACACACACTCCTTCCATAGCTCTTCCTTCCCCCGTTGCCACCCATATCCAGGCAGCGCCGAGGGCTGCTCAGCTCCGACCTTTCCCACCCTGACCTTGCAGCAGCATCTTCTCTCTGCGCCAGAGGTGCTCTTCCTGGTCTCCTTGACTCCAGGCTCCTGCTGAGCTCATTGTCCTCACAGTCATTCTGGTGATGGACATCTGCCAGAGTTCTCCAGCACCCGTAGGGTGAGGTCCAAGGCCTTCGCTATGGAACTCCTTTGCTATCTGTTCTGTCTATTGCTCTAGCCTATCTCGCCCTATTTCTTACGCTCCTGTTTAAATTTCTACACCACCAAGCTGCTGGTGGTTCCTGGCATGCACCATATCCTGTTGCTCCCATCTGTGCTTTGCAGATACTGTTCCTTCTGCTAAGAACGCTCTCACTCCCATCCCCTTTGCCCAGCTCCTGCTCACCCCTTATGCCTCTGCTCAGATGCGGTCTTCTCCCCAGGACCCCTACCACCCCCACCTCTGCACAGTGGGTTAGTCTCTGTGTTCTGCTCTGTGCCTGCCCCTCAGCCCTGAGAGCTCAACATTGCATTCACTACTTGACATTAAAACTGCCTCTTTTGTTCATCTCATCCTGGAACCTGCGTGCTCCTTAAGTGGGAGCTTTGTCCCGTATTTGCCTTTGTTCCCCAGTGCCCGATAGATAGCAGGTGCTCCATGAATGTTCAGCAAATGAATTATTCCACATTCATTCTAACAGAAATGTGGGGATTCTGCTTCTCCGCCTCTCTCTCTGGTTCCCCCTGCTTGTGCTCTCTCTCTCTGTCAAATGAATAAATAAAATCTTAAAAAAAAATGTCCAGCTAGATAACAGGCAGCACGTCATCTCTGAGCTGGTCCGAAGGTACCTGAACAGCTGGACCTAGCCCAGGGTGTCGCGTTTTGGCTGTGACCTGGCTTCAGCTTCATCATCTGAACGCGCCCCAGGGTGTCTGCGGATTCTCACCTGAAGCCCTGGTGTCCTGACGCACGTCGTTACCACGGGGCAGATGGTGCTAGAGATCCAGCGGGAACCCTGGTAGGTTGACACGGATCAGCAGGAATGGGCAGGGACTGTGAGCCTGATATGTGTGCCCAGCACTGCGCGTGTCACTTCACGTGCTCTTCCTGCCCACCCTTTGTGGTGGGGTGTGTCCTCTTTGCTCCCATGGGGAAGCTCAGGCTTCCGGTTAAGCGAGCAGCTTGCCCATTGTCACATGTGCCGTCCCGACTCCCAGCCTGTGTTCTCGGCCCCTGGGCTCTGACGCTTCTCACCGACAGCCATCTTGCCATCTGGGACCCTGTTGATCTCTATGGATCCATGAGACTGTTACTAGATTGTGTTGAAGAATTTGCTACCCTGAGATCCGCTTACTAACTAGAAAGCCACTCACCATCATCAGCATCCATATGCCTGCACACCAGTGGTCTAGTGACCCTCTTACCCTTGGGTCCCTTGGGACCCTTTTACCCAGGGGTAACCCCTAACACCTTACCACTGCTCCTCCTGCAATCTAGAACCTGCATTTGTTCAATAAGCCCTTTCCAAAGGAGCAGAGATTGAGCATTATTTTCTTCTTAGGGAACCACTGTTTGTTGGAGGCGATGCACTGCTTCTGTCCCCAGAGGTCCCCAACTAGCCATCTCTTCTGGGGTATTACCTGCCTGCACTGTCAAGCTCGAGACTCCATCATTAATGGAATTAACTTTTTGCATTTTTGAAACTCGGGTGTTCACCAGTCTTGGGTTGTCTCTTATTTTTCCTTGATTCCCTCAGAATATGAACAGTGAACTGACAGTGTGGTCAGGTTGATGGAATTCATATGGACTGAAAGACTTGAAATCGTTCCAGGTGATTATCCTGGCCTTCAGAAACCTCTTGCCTGTTTCATTTCTTGGTCTACCATTTCCACTGAAAATGGTTCTCCTTAACAGCAAAGATGAAGGAATAAGGACAGTATGGGAATACTGCTTTTTTTTTTTTTTTCTTGCCTGTTAATATGGTACCATCCTTCCAGGTCAGTGAGTCCAGCCTCCTGGGTCCTGGTCTGAACATAGCTAATAATAGATCCTTTGTGTTGCCCTTGACTTTCCAGCTTTTAACTAGTCCTTTAAGATCTGAGCTCATCAAAGAACTCCCTGAGCAGCCATATTGATCCTTTGGATCAATATTTCCCAAACTCAGCTCTTAAGTCAATTCCCTAACTCTACCGAATCTTCCAAAAGGACCAGGTAAATACCCTAAATAGGCTTAAGGATGATTTGCCTCTGCTATTTCCCTCCAGGAGGCAACCAACAAATGCCGAGGCAAGGCATAACGGGGCGGCGGGGGGGGGGGGGGGGGGGGAGTACAAACTGCTGTTAAGGAAAGAGTCCCTTTGCACATGAAAAGTAGCACATTTTTAAGAGGCCCCAGGGGTATCTAAAAGGTGAAACTAATGTGAAATTGGCATTCAGCTGAGCCTCTACAAAAGAAATCTTAAATAATTCTGCAAATTGGCCAACTTCCCCCAAATTAGGGAGCCAACAAATTGCTTGGACAGCTTACTAAAAATGAAAATCGCTAGGCTCTATTTAAGTGGTTGAGGTGAGACCTAAGGAGACTTCATTTGAAGTCTCCAGGCGAGTCCGTGACAGACAAGTGTAGGACCTCCCCTTGAAAAAGCACAGCTTCCTATCTGGTTTGCCTTTGTTTTATCCTTCAATTTGAACTCAATTAGACGCCAATTCTTTTTTTTTTTAAGTAGGCATGCCACCAAAAAGTAAATGGGTATATCATGATAAGTAGCTAGGTATGGCTACTCAGTATAGTTTTGCACTTGCTTAGGTTCATAGTGAAGAAGAATGTGAAAATTCTAGGGTTTCTTTATATGGTCTTAATTTCACCCCAACCTCCCTCTCCCAAGTCTGTCACACCGAATCTGTAATTGTTCTGGTCTCCCGCCGGAAGCAAGGGGCTAGACAACTGTGGCCACCGGAGAATATGGCCTGGACGCACCAGCATAGGGACCCATGCTGAGATTCAAACCCATCGTGGGGAAGAAGCAGAAGCTCCCAGAAGCAGAATGGCAGGTTGCTGCCCACTGATGAGAGACAGATTGCAGGTCCAGTGTGGAGTAGTGATTGTGTTGGGGGTAGGAGCCCTGCAGTTTCCCCACAAGGTGAAGTGTGAATGCTCTGGAGCCTTCCACGCTTCGAACCCCAACTTTGCCACTTCCCGGCCATGTGACCTTTGTCGGGTTTCTTTTCTGTGCCTCCTTTTCGGCGTCCCCAAATGGAATTAAAGGACATTATGCATGGAAGGTGCTTCGCACCATGTTTGGTGCCGGCTGGCAGCAGTTTTTGGTGGGTTTTGAGATTTAAGGCCTTAGCAGTCCATGTGGTGAGAGAAGGGTCAAAGAAATTCAGAGTCTCTCTCAAGGAATGGTCGGTGTTAAAGGTTGCTAGCTTGAGATGTATGGTCTAAGTTTAGCAACAGAAGGGGGTGCTTGGCTCCTAGAGAAAGATCAGTTGGAAGAGGGTTAGCACAATACATAAGACACATCTCTGAAACTCGAACAAGCTAAGAGCAGAAACACCGTGGGGATCTTTTGAGACGGGATAAAAAGAAAGATGATATTTCTGTCTCAGAATACTAGGAAATAACTATCCAGGCGGAATGTGGACGCTTTCCTCTCTGCTGATGGCAAAACTGGCGGAAGAAGAAACCGGTGAGACTACTGAGAATTCATTCTGCGGGTACAATGGAGACCCAAAAATTGGGAGAATTGAAAGAGCATCTGCTCCATTCCCAACTTGTCTAGCTTAGGACTTTATCTTCCACAAAGCAGAGCAGGCTTTTAACAATTAGGAGACTAGAAAGTCAGTAATAAAGGGAACCGCTGTGCTTTTTCACTTATTTCAGTAGGTAATATGGTGGTAAAAATTCAGACAAAAATACCTAAAAATTACTTTTCTTTCCCACCTTCTCATTCCCTAGTTCCCTAGTTCTGCCCAGAGGCAAATGTTGTTAGCATTTCATCGAGTCAATCTAGAGGTATTCCATGTATAAACAAGTACGTGTATGTATTTAACCAATCAATATTGATCATCATTTAGGCTGTCCCAAATCTCTAAAATTGCAATTTTTCTGTCTTGTACGTTCTGAATATGTACTTGGGTAAATCCATCTGTAGATAAACTCCCTGGGGAAAGGGGCGCTGGCTAAAGAGGTACGTGCATATTTAATTTGCACATTGCCTAACGAAGTTTCACTCTAAAGACATTCTCCTTGATTACACGTCTCTCCGCCAGGCTTCCCGCCCCACCATTGATTTGTCAGGGCCTCCGATCCCACAGGGAGCAAGCGCATAGCCTTAACGAGATTTTTAAACCTTCGTTTGATGCGTAAAAATCAGAGTTTCCATTTTAATTGTATTTCTCTAGCAGCAAGGTGGCCTACCTTTTCATCTTTTTGAATGCCATTTGTTGTTTTCCCTGAACCGTCTGGAATCTCTGCTCTTTATTAAAGACCAGACTGATAAAGTAAAATTAACCGTGTCATCATAGCCTTTTTAATAGCGGAGCAAGGGAAGGATGGGAAGAGTTGATATTTATCAGACATTTTTTGAAAGCAGATTTCCAGAAGCCCAGGTAACAATCAGCATGGTACGATGCCCTTAAGATCAGAAGAAAGAATAAAAATAGCCAAGGTAAAGGACTTGATTTGTAACACCCGTCTTTCCGTTCCTGTTTGGGAGTTTGTGGAGAACTTTCCACTCCCAACTTCTTAAATACCCACTCAGACATTGTGAATTTCCCTGGTGCATTGGCCAGGGAAGCAAGGATTTACTTTTAGTTGCAATTAAAGTCCTAATTGTGCAGGTCTAAAAATCCCACTGTATTCCAAGACTTGCCAGCGGTTTTATTGGAGGAAAGGCTGCAGAATTTTAAACACCCAAACTGCTACAGTCCGGGCAGCGGGTGAGAATAATTAGAGGAACATCCCCGTAGGCTCATCTTGTAAGAAGACCACAGAAACTACCTAATCATCCCCTCCTGAATCGTGAAAGGCTTCAACAGCCACTTTCTGCAGCAGAAACCTCAAAAGCAGGAGGTGTTGCTATGCTGACGGCTAAGCCAGTTTCATCCCGCCGCTGAATAATGGATACTGTATCTATATTCGAGGCAATTAAACAGACCCTTAATATTAGGTCCAGTGTAACGCTTCAGAGGCTAACTAAGGATGCTTACCAGAGAAGCTTCTGGAAAACCTACAAGAATTGTGGAACAGAGAAAGGATCGCTTGGGGAGATTTTAAAACACAAAAACCGAAATAGAGGACTCCTCACCTGTGTCACCTCGGGAGCACTCACCCCGTGTTCCGCTCCCGCTCCTGCTCACGCTGCTGTCTTGTGCAATTAGAATGTCTGAAACCTGCCCTTAGCAGAGCGTGCATTTTCTTCATCCAGCTTGAACTTCATTCTGGAGTGAATAATAGTTTAATTTCATTCATTCGGGTGAGTCGGATGGTGGCTGTCCAGTGGAAAAAATAACACTCGGCTCCTGCCCAAGCCGGCCGTGGCTCGTTCACAGCGCAGACGGGCTCCTTAGACGTTATCCCGCACAGCCTCTAGCTGCACGTTCGTGGCAATGATTTTTTTTTGCCTTGTTGCTCCTTGAGGCCTCCCAGATGATACTGTTTGGGGAATGCATTTAAAGCAGTGGCAAGGGGCGAGTCTGTTACTGCCGTTATCCACCTGAAGAAGAAAAATCTTCATGGAAAGCAAAAGGTGGGCCCTGGAATGCAGAAATGAGAGCCCCCCCCCCAAATCCCTAAGAAACCAAGAAGGGAAAACATTGTTAGATTTATTACAAGTGAATGCTGTAAGAGAAAACAACTATATTTGTGTCAGTATTTTTTTTAAGGCAGAAAGAGATTGAATAAACTCTTAGTCATGAGCCTCTGTGCAAAAATGAACTCATGAAATATTTATTCTTTGGGCTCAGATCCTGAAATTGATCCAGAATTGCTAAAATCCTAGATTTCACCACAAAGTTTCTAAAGCCCTTCCTCACCGCATCTCTGTGCCTCAAACAATCAGAGAGACGTTATAAACTTAGTAAGAATCACGTCAGACTAAAACGGATTTTCTAGCAGAAAACTTGTCAGGGCTTGCTTGCCCATAAACAGCCGTTCACTGAGACCATTTGACATCAACCTTCACCAAAGGGAAATTCCAGACCCAAAGACGGGGACAGATAGCCTACTCCATCTCACGCAGGACAGAGACCTGAAACGTGAAAAGCCTTTCATCACTCCTTACGGTGTGGAATATTTAACAGTTTTACAGAGGCTGGTATGTTAGGAACAACTGAGGCACTCCTGACCAAAGTGAAGCTTTTATGAATAGACACTTGATAAACTACCTGAGGAGAATTAAAATTGAATGCACGACAACATTTATTCAGCAAGTATTCGCTGTGTTTCTGTGCCGTGCCGAGCACTATACCAGGCACCGAGAATTGATGTTGAAGAAGACGCTGCCTTGGGGTGTAGGCAGTTAATAAACTGTCAGCACGGCAGCTACCAATCTTATGGACTCAGCACCTGTGCTAACACTCCGGTTAGTTCCAGGTGGATTGCTTGGAAGATGGCTTAAAAGAAATACAAATGGAGAAAATTCCCATCTGCCAATTAGTCTGCATAAAGGAATCTAAACCATGCCAAAAAATATAATTTTGACCTTTTCAGACAAGAGGAAAACGAGGTTAGTTCATCTTTTCTCTCTAGTCACTTAAAAAAATAAATAAAACCATTAAGTTACTATAAGAAGTCATCCCTAATTAACAGACCTAACATTCATAATGTGTCACATTTCTGAGATGTTGATCACAATTTTCTTCTCAAACCCACTATGGAAAAGGTGCCGTCTTTCAAATATACTCTCTTCTTACGGCCAAATAGTGTGCTTGCTGGCGCTGAATTTAATAAGAACTTGTAGCAATATGTTAGTCTAATGACCCACTCTGTTCCGTCTCTACTAAATTAAAATTGGAGTAAGTGACAAATATCCTGGAAACCATGATGAGTAAATGCACCTTCTCTCATCTCTCGGTCAGACGTGGCACAAATCAAATTATTTCATTGAGCTGTAGTTCCTGGCATATAAATACGTAATATATGTTTGTCCAAAAATGCAGTGTCTGGGGCCCAGCTAAGTGAAATGAGTTACCTGAGGTCACATAGCTAAGTGGTAACAAAACCAAAGCTAAGCACCCACCAGCGTTCTTTTAATGTCACTGTAATGCTCCTTTCATCCACCTGGCAAGGAAGTCTCTGAGCGCTTACGAGAGTACTGGGCTCTGGAGTCAGGGAGCCTGGGTTCAGATTCCAGCTCTGCCACTTACTAGCTGTGTGACTTTGAGAAAGTTAAGTAGTCTCTCTGTTTCCACTTCCTTACCTGTAAAATACGGATAATAATAATTGTCCCTTCTTCAAACAGTTGTTAGTGGATTAAATACGTCAATACACAGCACAGTACTGGGCAACCAAAAATGTTAGCTTTTGAGTTTTTTCCTGTGAGTATTTAGAGAGCGTGATTAATGCACCAGGGTGCAGCCAGGAAATATAATCCTGGCTGATGCCATCTGCTGTGAAAAACATGGTAATTGAGGAGATTCTGCTAAGAGACCCAATTGGAGAGCCACAGTTCAGGCTAATGGACAGGATATGGACTAGTGGAAACTTTTTCTTGTCCTTGGCATACATAGAAAATGACATATTTGTATAGCACACTGGGGTAAGCAGATAAGACCGTTTGATCTGCAACCCATCCAAAGTCCATTCGTCGGGAAGCTCTGCCGGGATATTTGTCGCTATCTCTCTAATGCTTCAGCTCTGATGAGGAATGTGGACTTGCCCCCACTTAGACTAAAAGCGAAACAAGAGCCAGTTGGCCCCGAGAGAGCTTGTGGGTGGGGGGCTACCTAGAAGCTGTTCCTGCCTCCAGGACCCCCGTGTGGAGTTAAGCCAGGTGTCATGAACAGATCATAGAGTAACTGAGTCCAGGCAGCACACAGTAAGTGCAGTGAGCCATCTAGACATGATGCCAGAGGACTTTGGATAGAGGATACTCACCCTGTTTTCCTAGGAGAGGCTTTCAGCTGGCCCAGTACAGATGGGAGGTTTCTCGGCCATGCAGACATTGGCATTTCATTAAAAGCAGAACATCTGTTGATTTCTTGACCTCCCTGCCAGATTACTTAGTCGTTTGGAAGGTAGAAGAAACCCTGCCCGTATTACTGTTATTAATTCTAGTTAGCAAGGACGACAAGATTGGAAATGTGCGTGTGAGTGGCAAGATCCTTGGGAAAAAATGACTCTTATGTCTTAAAATTGTTCATACAAATGAGTGGAGCTCAGGGTTTAATCCTTCATGTCAAAGAGAAGATGGGTCTAAAAGGGAATATTTTTCATATGGATCACAAATATATCATCAATCATCTGAAAAAGAAAGGCTTTTAGGGATCCACAGTTTAAAACAGTATTTTAAATGGAAGGTGGAACATATAAAAAGTGAAGGGGTATAGACCTTTTTTTTTTTTTAAAGATTTTATTTATCCATTTGACAGAGATCACAAGTAGTCAGAGAGGCAGGCAGAGAGAGAGGAGGAAGCAGGCTCCCCGCTGAGCAGAGAGCCCGATGCCAGGCTCGATCCCAGGACCCTGAGATCATGACCTGAGCCGAAGGCAGAGGCTTTAACCCACTGAGCCACCCAGGCGCCCCTATAGACCTTTTTTTAAAAGGATTTTTAGGAGCTCATGGCTGGTTCAGTCGGTTAAGTGTCTACCTTTGACTCAGGTCATGATCCCAGGGTCTGGATCGAGCCCTGCATCGGGCTTCCTGCTCAATGGGAAGCCTGCATCTCCCTCTCACACTCCCCTTGCTTGTGTTCCCTCTCTCGCTGTCTTTGTCAAATAAATAAATAAAATCTTTTTTAAAATAAATAAATAAAAGGTATTTTAAAGTTTCGTACATATATGGTTTAGTTGGAGCAAAAAGATGAACAGTTTCATGACAGCCATTTTGTTTTAAGATTTTATTTTTAAGTAATCTGCGATAGTCATTCCTGAGGATGGTATGAGATTAACAGGACAGAAGAAACAAACACTACTCAACTTCTGTTTTGCTCTTCTCCTTTTTGATAAGGCAACCAGGCAAAATACTAACTGCCGAGGGTGAAAAGAACAAAGAGAAGGAAACTGAAGTCCAAGATGGGAGAACAGTCAGGAAATACTTTGCTCTTTTCCAATTAGTTCAAGCCTTCAGGCTTGGAAAAATGGCCATAGGGAATAATGAGAGAATTGTATGTGTCTTTGCTGAGTCAGCATCACTATGCTTTGAAAAACTAGGGAGTCTCGGGGAAATGCCAGGATAGACGGGGAGAATAGACGGGGAAATGTCGTACAGTTTCTTGAAAATCGAGTTTTTAAAAACTAGACTGATAAGCTTGATGGTGATATCAAAAAAGAATCTTTTTTAAGCACTTAGTTAAGGAAGTAGTGTCCACTTAGGAATAACATGGATTCGCTCAGAATAGGTGGTGCTCATGTTTCAAGATTCTTAGTAGGCTGAGCGTAAAAGGACTGTGTCTAACCTGGTTAAGTAGAATTTGTCAGACACCATGGGCGCCTGGGTGGCTCAGTTGGTTGAGCGACTGCCTTCGGCTCAGGTCATGATCCTTGAGTTCTGGGATCGAGTCCCACCTCGGGCTCCCAGCACCACGGGGAGTGTGCTTCTTCCTCTAGCCTTCTCTCCTCTCATGCTCTCTCTCACTTTCTCTGTCTCTCAAATAAATAAATAAAATCTGTAAAAAAAAAAAAGAATTTGTCAGACACCAAACTTTAATGTTGAAACACTAGGTAATTTACACACTTCAGAAATGAGAATAACCATTAGTATTCAATACCATTCTGCAAGCCTTACCAAAGCAATAAGCCAAGAAAACAAAATAAGCAATAAATAGCAGAAAAGAAGAAACAAAATTTATGTGATTATCTAAAATACAAATGAATTACAGTTAATAAGAGAGGTTAGCCAAGTGGCCAGAGGCAGAAATACACTACAGTCCATAACTTTGTGTATCTAGTAGTATAAAATTAGAGGAAATATAATAAATGAAATCTTATTTTCAATTGTGACAAGACTAAAGTGCACCTAGGAATTATATTAATAATATATGTTGCTTACTTTTGTGGAAAAGTCAAAAATTCTAACTGAAGGACATTTAAAAAGACCTGAATAAATGATGAAAAGTATTCTGTTCCTTAAGAATACATTCTCTCAAATCAATAATAGTTAATGCTCCAAATCAGAATTCCAATGGGATTTTTTTTTTTTTGGTAGTAACTTGAGTTATAAAATAACCTGAAAGAGTAAGTGCATAACAGTAGTCAAGAAAAAAGCAAAAGAAGAACAATGATGTGGAAAAGGGAACAGGATTTAAATATCCTGTCAGGGGACTCAGGCTAATGGACAGGATATGGACTATTGGAAACTTTTTCTTTTCCATGGCTCAGTTGGTTAAGCAGTGCCTTCAGCTCAGGTCGTGATCCCAGGGTCCTGGGATCGAGTCCCACATCAGGCTCCTCGCTCGGCGGGGAGCCTGCTTCTCCCTCTGCCTGCCACTCTTCCTGCTTGTGCTCTCTCTCTTTCTGACAAATAAATAAAATCTTTTAAAATAAATAAATAAATATCCTGTCAAATATTTAAATATATATATATATTAAAACAAAAGTAATTAAGACAATCTGGTGCTGGTTGAGTAATAGATAAGTAGGTCAATAAAAATAGGAAAAATCCAGAGACAGATACCATAAATACACATCCAGTATTTTCACGATAAGCCTCTCTGACAAGCATTTTCACTGCAGACGTTTTCTCTGTATAACAACTTGGCTGTGAGCTAATTTTGCCCTAAAAGGTAAAATCATGATAAATAAAAGAGGGACGTTCATTTAGAAAGACATAGTGGAACATGAAAAATTGAATAACAAAAAAAATTGAATAACAAAATTTAAAAGACTTTATTGCAAAATACAAAATATTTGAATACATCAGACATGTATAGCATAGAATCATGGCAACACTGCACAAATAACTAATTTTATTTTGTAGGTTCTACCTATGTGCTTGTCTTCAAAGTCTTCTTTTCATAGTATTATATGTACATATTGGGGGGGACTACTGCTCCGTCGGCATTGCAGTTTTACTTTTGTCCCTAAGATTTCTTCCTTCATTAACAGAGGTATCAGTTTCCAAATGCTAGGATCCGTATTTATAGCGGAGCTTTGTATTGTTTCCTAAAAGCTTTCTACACTGTTGTTTGTTCTTGGCATGTTGTCACATGACTGTTGCTAGAAGTTTCAAAGTTCTATGGGAAAAGTGGAGGAAATGCGAAGGCTGTAATGCATTTGTAACTGAGCTTTGTTAACATTGCAACTGCTGTGTTATTTTCTAGCCTAGTAGAGTGTTCGGTCTGGCTTTTATACACTGTCTTTATACGCTGTCTTTCACACTTCCAGTAAGTTTTATCACCGTATTTTCTATCAAGTTGATATACGTAGTTATCATCCACTAATTTAAAACCACCCCATCTACTCATCCCCGTATAGACCATTATGAGGGCTAGCTAAGATTTATATGATAGAAAAATGGGAACTTTGCCAGTGGAGAAATGAAACCGAACTGTCAGCCAGTTGTTTTATATTTTACAGCAGAATTCTCTTATAGCCAATTAGATATGCGGTGAAAGTAGGGCAGAAATTCTTGCAGCGGAGATGCGTATGGCAAGGGTGTTTACAGAATAACTACCTAGCAGCAGCCATGGTGGATTTTGTATATCAATCACGGGCGATCAGGAACACGGAAGCCACAGGAGACATTTCTTACAGAGGGAATTTCATGCGGGGAATCGGTTACACAAAAGATGAAGAACTAGGGGGGGGCGCCTGGGTGGCTCAGTGGGTTAAAGCCTCTGCCTTTGGCTCAGGTCATGGTCTCGGGCTCCTGGGATCGAGCCCCCACATCGGGCTCTCCGCTCAGTGGGGAGCCTGCTTCCCCCCCCCCCCCGCCTGCCTCTCTGCCAACTTGTGATCTCTCACTCTGTGGAATAAATAAATAAAATCTTTAAAAAGAGAGAGAGAGATGAAGAACTAGGAAGGTAAGTTGGACAGTGAGGCAAGCCAGAGATTAGCAACATTAGAACTAGAGCTGGAGGGACAGAGGGAGATGTTCCAATGCCCAGGGGCTGGGGCCATAGGGAACTCACAGCTGCTGCTTGGAAACATCACTTGAGGCAGAAAGAGATGGGGAAGAAACACCGAGACTTATCTCCTTTTCCCACCTTCTAGGCTCTGCCAGTGCCTCCCACTGGCCCAGCCTCCATAAAAGCCAGAGGGCAGGGAGCCTGAGAAATGTATTTCCTTGGAAACACAGCAGGTCAGGGCAGAGCCGAGCAGGGATCTGAGAGCTCTCGGAAAAGTGACTGGCACATGCAGAAGATGGCATTTCGAGTTAGTGGGACAAGGATGAATGACTCCCTTGATGATGTTGGGACAACTGGCTCTCCATTTCAGAAAAGAAAAGTGAGAACTTCCCCTTACAATAGGCCCATAGCTCTTCTTCCCTGTTGGCCCTTCTCCAGGCTTAGATTAGCTGCCTGTCCTCCCTTAAGTCTTATCAAAGCACCTGTCACACTGCCTTGGACTTGTTACTCAGCAGTGAGCTCCTTGAGGGCAAGGACAACCTCTCACTTGTCTTTTCACTCTCCTGTCTCCCACCGTGCCAGGCACAGGAGTTGGCACTCAAATATTTCTTGAGTGCATTGATATCTAATTTTCTTTTCAATCTGACCAGTATTAGTTGAGCACCTGCTGTGTGCTTAGCACAGTGGAGGGTATGAAAACATATGACATGACCGTCTCTGTTCCTACAGAGCTCACTGTGTCGTTGGGAAGGCAAGATGTGTATACAAGGATGTCTCAGGCAGTGCGGTTCTGAGGAGGTCTTCGGATTTTCCCGATGAGTGCGTTTGCTGCCTGAAATAGAAGCCAAGACAGATGGGAAGACGTAGCAGATGGGCAGCAAGCAGAGAGGCAGTAGTCCTGGATTGTGTCCCAGGCTCAGCCAGTTACCCACGGTGTGACCCGGTCACCTCATTCCCCCAGCGAGCCCCACTTCCCTATCTGCAAAGTGAAGAGGTCGAACTAGGGCAGTGGGGCTCAGCGCTGGCTGCCCATTGGACTTAGAGATCGATGGTGATGTCATTGGTCTGGGGTAGGGGCTAGGCATGGATATTTTTCAAAATCTTCCTTGGTGATTTTTTTTAAATCAATTTTATAAAGCTACAAGTTAGTATCACACAATTCACCAATTTAAATTGTACAGTTCGATGGTTTTTAGCATTTTCACAAAGTCATACAACCATCGCTAAAATCTGATTTTAGAACCTTTCCGCCACCCCTAAAGAAACCCTGTATCATTAGCAGCCACTAATGTCTCCCCACATCCTCCCCGGCCCTAGGTAATCACGAATCTACTTTCTGTCTCTATGGTCTTGCCTATTCTGAACATTTCATGTAGATAGAATCTTGCAGCACGTGGCCTTTTGTGTGTGGCTTCTTTTACTCAGCATGACGTTTTTCAGGGTTCCTTTATGTCCTAGCATGGATTAATATTTCATCCCAATTCGTGGCTGAATATTATATCACTCTATGTCTGTACCACATTTTATTTATCCATTCATCAGTTGATGGACATTTGGGTTGTTTCTACCCTTCGGCCATTTTGATTAATGGTGCTACGAATACTCACGGACAAGTTTTTATGTGGACATATTTTCATTTCTCTTGGGTGTATATATCCCTAGGAGCGGAATTGCTGGATCATGTGGTAGCTCTGTGTTTAACTTTTTTGAGGAACTCCCAGTTGTTTTTCCAAAGCAGCTGTACCATTTTGTATTCCCTGTGTAGGGGAATTCCTCTGGTGATTTAAATATTCGTCTGGGGTATAAAACCACCAAATGGACGGTCTCCAGTTCTGTAATTCTGTGATTTCTTATCCAGATTAGATCCCAGAGCTGCCCCCAGAAGCCCATTCAGCCAGAACTTGGCTGAGCTGTAGAATGTATGGTACACTTGGCTTCTGCGAGCACCCTCATCATTCCTGGCCCTATTTTTGAGAGAAAGCCCCATGAGTTCTCTGTTCCAGCTCAAGACCCTCCCCAGTTCCTCCTGCCCTGGTCACAGTTCCGGCAGGATTATTCTGAATAATTATACCAGTTTATACTAATTGCAATATTTAATAAATAATGGCATAGTAATATTATTAATATTACACTACTATAATACCATAATAATGAATGTTGTTGATTATAACACTTAAAATATCCCATTATTCAGTATGCAACACATTTTGATTGAGCATGCTGGGGCCCCAGGGTCATGGAGGGGAGAGGCTCTGGTGGGATTAGACAGGGCTGTAAGAGTCCCCCACCCTCCCCAGGTCTGCAGAGCTATGCCCATCTCTAATATAGACCAAAAAAGCACTAAATTCTCTAGAGTTGGAAGTAGAATGGGAATCGGGGCTTTCCCTGAAAAAAGGAAGAGAAGAAATTAGATCTGATTTGATTTTTCACTGATGTTTACAAACGTGGCACTTTGCTCCCCTTCCGTAAGCCCCAGTGTAACACAAGGCATCAGCAGCTTCCTTGCAGGGCAACTGCAAAAGTTAACCACTGAAGTACCTAGCACAATGCTGGGCACACAGTCAGCCCTATCCTGCACCAGATTTCTTCTCAACTGCTGGCAAGTGAGAAGTGACCTTCTTTCCAGAATGCCAGAAGCTCATGAACTTCAGTCTCTGTTGACCATGAACACAGCTTTAACTAATGGTCCCAAGGCTCGGGGCTGCTGGGTGCTGCTGGACCCTCTGGGTGGGCTTGACCTTCTCTGAGGTCCCTGGGAAGAGGGCAGATGTACAACTCTCATAGATGCCATTTGCATCATAACAGTATGAACGGCCCCTCCTAGGTTCTGCAGGGAAGAGTCCATGAGGCCATGAGCAGTGGTTTCCTTAACAGACCCACAACCCTACAAAACGCCATGAATTAGGATCTTTGGGATGGTGACCTCTCCTGTATATGAGCTGAGGGAGCTCCCAGGTCCTCCCACTCCTGCTTAGAAACCTTTGCTCTTCTAGAGACCTCACTCTGACAAGATTCAGGCAACTTCTCTGACCCTCATCTATTTCTCTTCCCATTTGTCTTGCTTAGTCTTCCCCATAAGTAGCTGTGAAAGGAAAATCACACATGCATATTTTATTTGACATGTTATTAAATGCAATTTATCACTCCCTGCATATATATTTATTTCCCTGTTTAACTTTCACTCTGAGTTTCCTTGAAATAAAAAATCACATACTTTTAAACTTGGAAAGACAAGTACATGATACCAATGCTCCAGTCCAAGTCCGTGGCAGACATCACTAATCAATCACAGCACTCTTTCCTCCTGAGCCAGGCACAACCTCAGAATCCTTCTCAATCTTGCTTTCCAAGCAAAGGGTGAGAATCACTTGGAGCTGGCACAGGAGATGGTGACTATTTGCCATTCCTCAGAAGGTCTTACTCAAAGCTTTCCAACTCCACCTCCAGCCCTAACTGTACACCAGATTTCTACTATAGGACATCTTTCTCCTTGGGTGTTCATTCTCGCATTCAAGGTAATTCAAGATGATTCATAATTGGGCAGCCCCTCCAGTCCTCCTAGGTTAAAGGGAATTTACTCTCTTCTGAGCCCCAAGCCTCTATGCCTCCTTAGGTCAGATATTGTTTTCAACATATATGAGAGACAGGAAAATAATGCCAATAGGCTTTGGAGTCCACATAGGTGCTCTCAAATCCCAGATCCACAGCTTCATCAATCCTTCCTCCTTCCTTCCCTCCCACCCTCTCTTCCTTCCTTTCATCAAAAATGTGTGGAGTACCTACTGTGTCCCAACCAAAGGTCTCTACATCTATGAAATGGGATGTTTTATGTAAAATAGCTAGTACACCTCCTGGGAGAAAGCAAGTCGCTAGATAAATATTTGGGAGAAAGGAGGATTTTCAGACCTGGAAATGCACCCAGAACCACCTGACCCAGCTCATGTCACAGAGGAGGAAACCGAAGCCAGAGCAACTCTCCAAGGTTCCTGCACAAGGCCAAGGCAGAACTAAGGCTGGAAGCCAGACGTTTCAGCGTCAACTCAGCACACTTTTTGTTGCTCCCATCACTGGCTGCCTGGGGGAGCTGGATACCCTAGGTTATGTTCCTCGTTGGAGAGGCGAGGCTGGGCTGTGACCCCCAGAAGCCAAAGTCACACCTTATTCCACATCCTTACACACACGTACACAATGCAAGACGGACCTGAGCGAAGCGACGTCTCCAGGAGGCGTCCAGGGTGGACAGGAACTTCACCCTGGCAGCTGCTCTGCGAGCAGTGGGCTGACGGAGACAGTAGAGGCAGGAAGAGCAGTTAGAAGTCTAAACGGGAGATGACATGAGCTTCCAGAAGGGCAGTTTTCATAAAAACCGAGAGAACAATTGGAATTCCAGGTGTCATAGCAGTACCCTTAGCAGGTGTCTCCTGTGTGTTGGGTTGACTGAGAGGAAGAGAAAGGGACTCCAAGACTTCTCTCTGGTCACAATCTTGTCATGGGATGGCTCGCAAATTATTTGCTAATATTGCTTTTTATTTTCTCCTCCCATTTGAGGGATGTCTTTTCTTGAACGAAAGTTGTTGAACTTCAGAGTAAGAGTTCCTTCAGGTTTCAGGTCTCTGATATATACCAATTTCCCCTTTCTGCTTTTTCTCTGAGCGCCATGTTGCCATTGTGTCCTGTTTTGCAGTAACCCCACGGATGTTTGTTGAACCGATGTCTCTTGGTTTTCAGTGGTCGGAGAACATTTTTTAAAGTACGCACAGGAATATCAAGACACTTGACTTTTCTAAATCCTGACTTTGACACCCTCCACAGCTACCCGCTCCCTTCCCCAGGGCTCAGCAGCTCGGACCGGCTGCCTTTCAGCGTGGAGGAGAACGGGGGGCCTGCCCGAGCCTCTGCCAGGCACCACCACCACCACCACCAGCACCAGCACCAGCATCACCCAAACTACGGCCTCTCGCTGACCCTGGAGAACAAGGAGGGGCCTTCCAGGTCTCCAAACTCCATCAGTAAATCCCTGACAAGTAAGTAGGGCTAGAGAGGGCAGGGTGAGAGGAAGGGGTGCTGCAGGGCGTGGACGGCTTCCCTACATCCTCGAAGCAAACCCTTTCCGTGCAGCGCGGAAAGGCAGGAAAGTCAGTGCTGGGTTGCCAGGTCCGGGCAAGAGCGAACAAGAGCCTTGTGCGTTTTAGCAGGAGTAGCTGAGGGATGGTGGTTTACCAGGAATCTCCCATCGAAGTCCAATGTAGCAGTCCTCTCCGCACCTCATTCCTTAACAGTTCCTACTTCCGCTGGCTCAAGTCATAGAAAGAGGAGGGCAGCCAGGAGGCTAGAATCTCAACATTTCTGGATTGTAGGAAAACCTATTCTGTCCCATTTCTGGCATCCCTCGTCTGTGAGCAAGGTGATGTCAGGGAGGACTTGTGTACCCTGTTTCAGATTCCAGCAAGGGAAGTTATGGAAATGGAGAGCCGGCACTTAGAAACGTTTTTAGCAATAGGACAGAGTGATTTTGTATCCATTAAAACCAATAAAAAATGGGCTGGGATTTTGTAGGTCTGTTATTTTGTTTTTCTAGAAACTCCCTTTTATTACACTTTACCAAAGAACAGATCTGTGACAGACCAGAGGGGGAAGAGCTGGTTCTTCCATCTATCACGTACGATGTGCAAAAGCCCTGAGCTAGAGGAAGGAGTCAACACACTTTGATTCTGGTCTTCACTCTTGAGCCATGTTCCCTCTTGGACCTTCAGTTTTCTCATCTATGAAGTGGAGTAGAGGGTGTCTAGTGGATGGCCAAGGAATCTTCCAGCTCTGACATCTCATGAGTCTGTGCAGTGGTGGAAGGATGAGCTGATGAGCCTTTAGCTGTAGACCACAGGGAACAATTCTGGGTTGGCTGAGTCGGAAATGGAAATTCATCATTCACGTGACATTGGTGAATCAGAACTCGATCCCCTCATCACTATCCACACTGCCCTTCTAGGCCATGTCTCATCTTTTTGTATCCGGATAACTCTAACAGCCCTCTAAGGGATACCTCCTCCAACGCAACCTCTGGCCATAGCTCTGACAAATGCCTTGAGACCTTTCAATGGTGTTTCACTGACCTGAGATCAAGCCCACACTTCTGAGCATGGCCACACACAGGCCTTCCCAGCCCGGCCCCTGCCACGGTCTTCAGTCTCACCCGATTCCTCACCACATTCTAGCCACATGAAACTCCTCTCCTCTCACCAATTATTGAGCCGTGTTCCTAGTGCTATCCTTTGTACCTGCTGTTTCCTCTGCCTGGAATGCGGAACTCATTTCTTCAGGAGCCAGCTCAGAAGTCGGCAGAACTTTCTCTAACATGCCTTTCTGATTCCTGGCTTTGGAGTGCCTTCCCTCTTGCCTCTGTAGCACTTAAGTAACCTTTACTATCTGCACAAGTCTCTGTCTTTAATATCTACACATCTCTGTCCCTACCACCAGACTAAAATTGTGCCTCATTTATCTTTTTATTCCAGCTGCCCAAATCTCAATTGCAAACGATAACTTGGCTCAAGCTTTAATATGTAATGAGTACTTAATAATTAATGAATATTTCACTGTATTAATGGGTAAATACTAGCCAGTGGAAGGAGTGATGGCGAACTAATCCAAAATAGTACAGAAATCAAAATCAACGAATTTGGTTTTAGACACATAACATGGTTTTCAAGGGCACCTTCGTATGCCTGTTAGCCTGAGTATTCAACTTTCTAATTTGCATAGTGTTTCCCCATTAATAATGCGTTTGTATGTAAATGACCTCCCCTAATCTTTACAGCAACCCCGCAGGGTAAGTAGTTTTATTTTCATTTTAAAATGGCTCAGAGGCTCTGAGAGATGCGTGACTTGCCCAAGGCCACCCAGCTCGTACATGGGGGAGTTAGACTTTGAAGACTTGATCTTAGGTGTTCTCACAGCCCACCAACTGGTGCATTTTCAAGGGATTTAAAGGGTGGGGCGGGAGGCAAACTGAAGGATGCTGGGCATCAGGCTCTGCTAAGCATCTTTTATCACAGCTGTCTCTCTGTCCATTCCATCTTTCCATATTCATTCCCCCCGGCCACTTGTAGAACTGAGTCCAGGACCACCTGCCCTGTTCAGCGAAGCTGCCGCCCATCTAAAGAAGCTGGAACTGGAGACGGTGAAGGCCGCCGGACCCTGGCCTGCTCTGCACATCAACATAAATAAGGTGCCGAGGACCAGGGCTGGGTGATGGGCCTGGACCTGTGGCTGACGTCTAACCTCTGGTGATTCCCCTGGCCTGCCTCCTAGACTGTGTGCCTTTGTCTTGGAGGGATTTCCATTCAATTTTTCCTGGCATTTCTGCTCAGTCTCTTAAGGGCAGAAGCGTGCTTACGTTCTTTTTGGCTGAATGACAGCAGTGGGAGTTGCTCTCGGTGCCGAGGCTAACAGGCCAGATTGGTTAGGGATCTCTCCCTCCTTCTCGAACTAAAGCTCAGTGAGGAGATGCCCATATTTGCCTCTTCCCATTTTTACCCGTCCGTATTGGTCTGTTCAGATTGCTATAACAAAACACCACAGACAGTGTGGCTTAAACAATAGATATTTATTTTCACTGTTCTGGAGGCTGGGAAGGCCAAGATCAAGGTGTCTGCCAGTTTGGTTCCCTGGTAAGGGCTCTCTTCCTAACTTGCAGATGATTGCCTTCTTATTGTTTCCTCACCTGCAGAAAGAGCTCAATCTTTCTCTCTTTGTCTTCTTCTTCTTCTTAAGATTTCATTTGTAAGTACTCTCTATACCCAATGTAGGGCTTGAACTTACAACCCTGAGATCAAGAGTCGAATACTCTACCAACTGAGCCCCTCTGTTCTTATGAAGCCACTAATCTGGTCACATGGGCCCCATCCCATGACTTCATCTAAATCTCTTTACTTCCCAAGGGCTCCATCTCCAAATACCATCCTGTGGGGTAGGGCTTCAACCTATGAATTCGGGGTTGAGGGGCGGGGACACAATTCAGTCCAGAGCACCCTCTCTCTCTCTCTTTCTCTCTCTGGCTGTGCCTGGCACATAGTAGATGCTCAGTAACTGTTTCCTGATGGAAAGACAGGGAGAGATTGAAGGCAGGAGGGAAGGAGAGAAGAAGAGAGGAAAAGGGCCGGAGCAAAGCTCTCCTTCGGCTAGACCTGTTCTTGTATCCAAATGAGCAGCCTTGTGAAAGCCAAATTTTATCTTAGAACTGTCGAATGTCTGGGCTGGATTCAACCTACCATTTAGCTTAAGTTTCTTACCATCTGAGCTCAGAGGAAGGGAAATGACTTTCTCGAGGTCACACAGCAGGGGCTGAATCCTGGGGCCCGTGACTCCTGGCCCAGTGCCCTCTGCGCTCCAGCATGCCTATCATTTTGCACACCAGGCTTTCTCGACTTCGGCACTACAGACATCCTGGGCTGTGCGCGTTGAGGAAGAGCTGTCTGGTGTGTCGTCGGACGTGTGACGACATCCCTGGGTTGCACCCGCTAGTTCCAGGAGTACCCCCATCCAAGTGTGACAACCAACTCTGTCTCCAGACATTGCCACAAATATCCCCTAAGGGGCAAAGTCACCCCTAGTTGGGAACCAGGACTTTATGCATATTTTAATTTTTAAAGTCCCCAAAAAAGTGGTCTTTTTTCACTTGTGGATCATTTCTTCCACTCTGATGCTTAGCTTTGCCCCCTTTATAAGAGGGACTAGGCAGAATTTGGAAGCTCTGGCCTGGGAAGATCTCCCTCCTTACCCACACTGGGCTAGTCCTCCCCCAGCGCCAACCCACCAGTCTATGCTAGACTTCCGGGATTTCTCAGACGACCCTCATTTCCTTGCATTCCCCTCAAAGGGCAGCTTCAAGCCCCTTTGACAACATCAAGGACCCACTCACCCGCTTTTTCTCCTATACCACCCTCCCTGATGGCCAGCTGGAGAGAATCCTCCCCAAGGACAGCGCCAACATTCACTCAGTCAGGTGCTTAGCGGGCAGGCCTATCCCAGGGGCTGGGAACCCGCCCCTTACATCACGCGCCCCCCACGTGCTCTTCTCTCAGTCTCTTGGTTTTCAAACTTCTTTTCTGCAATCCACACAGTAAATGGTTTGAAGAAGCTTACCTAGAGTTTGGCAGAATCCAGACATATTTTGTGAGGAGATATAGCAGATAGCAAGCTGCAGACAGCTCAGCAGCTCTGAGTAACCTGTAGTTGCCGTGAATCTCGGCGGGCCGTCAGCAGGGCCGGCTTGCTCCGGGGTTAAGGTATATCTGAGACACCAGTGCGTTACTGAGCATTTCCCGGGAGCCCCTTTTTTTCTCCTTCCACTTGAAGAAATGCATCAGGGGGCAAGTGGGCTAACGTGATATCAGATAACCTTGGGTTTGTCCTAACATAGCAGCAAAGTGTGTTACTTCAAATTACGGCTCTTTGTCCTTGGTCACACATTCCGTGCCACAGACCTCACAACGTGTCATGTCTCCACACTTGGCGACCAGTGGCTTCACTGCTTTCAGGGATTTTTCCAGTCTCAAGTATTGAGAATCCTCTGAGTCTTGCAGAATTTGGATCAGTTCCTATTCTCGATTTGATGATGAGAAGACAGTTTCATTGCCCAGGTCCAAAGTTGTACTCGAAATTATCACAGGGATTTAAGTCTCACCAGATTTCAGATGTGCAAACAATGTTATAAACAATTAAAAAAACGCATCCGATCCATTCTTTATCTCCAAACGACTTCCCCCAAACAGATGGACTGTTTCCAACTGTAATCATCTCAAAGCCCGATTGTCATTCATTTGTATGTTGTACAATCTGTATTTCAATATTGAATGATAAGGCGTCTTTTCACCATTCAAACTGAATGCAAAACACAATGTGTGGTCCTGCAAAAGAGAGAAAGCACAGTGTTCTTGGAACCATCCTTCAGGCTGGAATGATGGACTCGTTGTAATCCAGATGTCTATCTCCTCGAGATGCCTTTGATGCAAACCTATTCATAGAATGAGAGTCAGATCTTCCAAAATTTATATTGGTCTTCACGTGAGTCCATTCAGAGAGCTGGCCAGTGGCTCCTGCTTCATCAGGTAGAATAGGAACAAGACAGCTTTGATTTTATATCCCAAAAAAGCAGTTTAAAAGGACTAAATTCAAAGGGAAAAATCAATGCTAAATTCTCATTCTTTTCTTATTTTAGCAACATTCATTTTTTTTAAAATAGATCTTCGGTCATTATTGTCAGTATAACTTTATCCCCTTAAGCAATTGTCAAAAACCACAAGTGGGCTTTGGAACCAATTTAATTCTTATATTCCAGCATATCATTGCAGAAAATTAAATCTAATTAAAAAATTAACTCTTCACACACCAGTGACAACACCCATGCTGGTGTTGAACAATTATCTTCATGTGGCAGGATTTACAAACACAAGATAAATTATCCTAGAGCTATACTATCAAGCTCATGTTTCAAAATAAATGAGCTACTTATTTGTTTTGGGGGTGGGGGGCATTCCATGCTTTTTCGGTAATGATTCCAGTCAAAAGAGTCTGTTTTCTTTATACTCAACTGCTTAGGATCATTAGTGTCCTCATGGCTGATGCTCTTTTTCAGTTGTGTTTTCTTTTCTAACCAAAGAATCTAACGAAAGAGTGCCATTCATATCTTTTTTTTTTTCTCATTTGCTCATCACAGTAATCTTACGAAGAAACTGAGACTCAGGGAGGTTAAGGGAATCCAGCATGACTGAGTGGGCAAGCTCCGTGGCCCCGGAGGCTTGGAGGCACCCAATTCTGAGTGTGAATCATGGCTCCCCTGCACCCTTTCTGTGTGACCTGAGGCCAGTGACTCGCCATCTCTCTGCTTTGTTTTTCTCATCTATAAAATGGGGCGGGGCAGGGGGGGTGATAGTATCTACCTTCAGATGGGATGGTTCAATGAGATGAGCCAATGAAATGTGCTTCGTCAGCAGCTGGCCCACAAGCTCTCAGTGAATGTGAGCGACTGGAACTCTTTTTCTTTCCATCGTCACTGTCGTCATCATTATGGTGCCCGACAGGGAAAGAGCTGAGATTAAAATCCAGGTCTTCTGTCCCTGCTTATCTTGCTGTTACATGAAATTGCTTCTTTCTACTCATTCTACGAATGTCCCTGGTCGCGTTTGGAGGTCCCACTGGGAAATTGCATTCTGTGCTCTTTCCTTTATTAAATGATGCCACTGCCTCTAGTGCTTCCATAACACTCCTGCGATGTGTACCAAGGTGCTCAATTGGACTTTTGAGTTAACAAATGGGATTCATTTGGGGACTTTCGAACATTTTGTTCTTGCCCTGTGCATTGTAGCTAGCAGGCCGCCTCAAGGCCTGCGATCACTAAATTGACTTTTAGCAATCGTAGGGCCTTACACCGTTCTTATTAAACACATCTCTTTTAATAATAACCATATATCATTACCATCTTCTTTAGTAGGTGTTTATTGAGCACCTGCTGTGTGCCAAGCACCACGTTTGCGCTGGGGTATGCAGTGACCACCATAGACGTGGCTCGCATTAAGACTGTATTCGAAGGGTGGTGTGTGTACCATCGGAGATGATTTCAGGTTATATACATCAATGAGTATTTTTTCTTAGTTATGTAATTATTGTAATGTCTAGTGTAATAAATAGCCACGAAGCCTATGGGATTTCAAAGATATTATTGTGTAGGACACACTGAAAATAGGCTGTCCCCGGGTAATCCACTTTAACTGGATCATAGAAATGATAGGTACCTGTTGGGGCACCTGGCTGGTTCAGTCCGCGGAGTGTGGGATTCTTGATCTCAGGGTTCGAGCCTGACGTTGGGTGTAGAGATTACTTAAAAATAAAATCTTTAAAAATAAAATAAATTATAGGTACGTGTTTAGTGAGTACCTAGGAAATGGGAAAACAGTGAAGGTAGGGTACCAAATTCCTGACATCTGGGACACTCTGCAATGAGGTGGCATAGATATGAGTTTCTTGAGAGTCACAAATTTCAGCAAGATTTGTTGTAAAAAGTACCAACGCCTAATTTTCACTCTTTCCCCAGCAAGTCACGGGATTGAATCTCTCTATATGAGAGGTGGCCCTTATGAGGGGGAAAAGCACCGCACTAGGGGATGGAAAACTCGAAGCTTCAGCCCCGGACCTGCCCCTAGCTGGAAGAGCCACTCCCCTCTGACCCTTCACCCCTGTTTCCTACTACTTCCTCTCCCTGCTTCCCACGAGGAGGCAAGGCTGTGCTTGTGAATCCTTTGCAAACACTAAAAGCAGGGGCGCGCTTACAAGGCGCTGGGGGACGCGGTCGTGTGTGTGTTTACGACTGTGTGTTATTTGCAGTTACGGTTGATGGGAAAGGTTAACGTAGCTGCTCTTTGTTGACAATCGGCTGTGTGTGTTTTGGGTTTGTCACAGGCTGAAGAAAAAAAAGTGTCCGAGAAGACTCTTCAGACCCCGCTTCTGCCTTCCCCCGTCGCCGACCATGTGAAGTGTAACATTTTGAAAGCCCAGCTGGAGAACGCATCCCGAGTGAGTGCCCAGGTCCCTGGAGCTGGGGCATTCCTTTGATTACACGTCACAGGATTTCCTTCCCGCAATATAGGAGAAAGAGGCACTCTAGGCCCGAGATACCATCCGGCAGGGCCCAGCCAGGAGACAGGAACCACACCTGTTATGTGAACAGAGATTTTAACCCCAAGAGTTATGAACTGGCGTATGGTTATTCCCTGGGGAAGCGAAAGGGCCAGCTCTGTAGGTTGTCGAGAGGTTGAAAGCCACAGGCTGCTGCCCTGACCTCCGGCGTACATTCAGCTGGCCTCCCTGGCCGAGTGGGTGTCCCTTCCTCCCCTGCCATTCTTTGTGGGACTCACCAGAGGGAGGAGGACAAGGCTTCTGTCAAAATCACATGATGTAATTCCTCCCAGGCTTGTTACACTGATATGAAAAGACAGATTCTGAATTCCTTTGTAAGCCGTGAGTGATAGGCGAGCGTAGAGCTGGTTATTATTCCCGATCAACAATGTCAGGTGGGGGATGAAACTGTGGGTTTGACTTTTCCCACACTATCCTTTTCTCATTCAAGTATGAGCTGGCACATAGCAGGTGCTCAATAAAAGTATGAATGCAAGCATTGATTACATTTGAATGATTAAGTGTTAATCCCTATGACGGGGATTGACTCATGAAAACATTTTTTTTTACTTATATAAACACTGGAGAAAATTTGTTATTGACTGAGCACTTAGTGAACCCCCTCTCTGAGCTACCTTCACATTTCTGTAATCCTTTGAATGTTGGAGACTTGAGAACATTTTTTGCTCACCAAGATAATTCAGTTTTGACTAACCGGCCTGTTTTCTTTAACAGGTTGGAAAAGAGGAACCAACGTTTGTAAATATCAATAAGAAATCCAGTCTTCAGGATGCTAATGTAAGGTCTGTTGTTTCTTGTTTGAATGGGGAAACAATACTTTGTATCATCAACATTATCCTCGAAACATTACTCAGGAGGGCATTTGCTAATGAAATCAGAGAAGAAAAAAGAAAATTGGAAAGAATGTCAGTACGAAGAGATAGAAAAAGACTGGCTTAAAAAAACTTCGTCTAAGACTCAGAAATGCTGCTTAGTCTCAGTTTTATTATTTCTAACTGCTGTGCTAACAAAGAAATCCCTCTGAGGTGCTTCTCAAGTATGTAGGTAAGACCTTGTCATTCCCCTGCTTGATGTCCTTTAAAGACTGCTTTGCTCTCAAATGGAGCCCAGACTTCTGAACAGAGCATGGGAGACCCTTTAGTACTGGGCCCCTGCTCTTTGCCCCAACTCAGTTTATCACTCTTCCTTTGGCCATTGATGTACTCTTTATACTGAGCTCCTTTATAGTGCTAGAACCAAACACGTTCTTTAAAGCTTCTGGGCTATCACCACTTTAAACCCAGAGGAAAACCTTCCTCCTCTGATCTCAGAGAGCAGACACCCTTCCCCTCTCAGCTCAAGTAAGTAATAACCTATAAATCATGGCAGTCCCATTGCCTCTTTGGTGGTCTAACATGGTTAGGTATCCCTAGGGTGGACTTTCCTAAAATGGGTCCAAGGGTCACTGCATCAGTCTCTCATTAAAAACACAGACTTTTAGGGATGCCTGAGTGGCTCAGTCAGGTACACATCATACTCTTGGTTTTGGCTTGGGTAGTGATCTTAGGGTCGTGAGATCGAGCCCTGCGTTGGGCTCCACACTCTGTGGGGAGTTGGCTTGAGATTCTCTCTTTCCCTCTCCTCTTGCCCCTCCCCACCATGCATATACTCTCTCAAACAAACAAACAAACATGCACCCAGGCTCTTGGGTCCTTCTCCAGACCTTTCAGTCCTTGGGGGTGGGGGTGGGGTGGACAGTAACCAGAATTTCATTTAGCACTCCAGGTGATCCAGGAACCATTGCTCTGGGGAATTCTTGATGTTAAAAATAAAACTCATACTTTTCTATCTTCTCTTTGATTCCCAATCCATGTTCTTGGTATAACAGTGTCTTAGCCCAGATCGCATACCCAGCTGCCTCCTGGACTCTGCAAAACCTTAATTCATCTCTTCCCATCCTACCCTACTAATATTCACCTGTTTTTCAGCCCTGGTTAATGACATTATTACCTACCGTCGTCCAGATCTGATTCCTGGGAGTCCTTGACTTTCTCCTCCTTCATCCCCTCATAAAATTGGTCACCATGTCCTGCTAATTCAGTATTCATATTTTCCCCCACATCTGTCCTCTCCTCTTCATGACCTTAATCCCGGTCTACCACAAGCCCACACCATCTGTCTGCTTCGTTACCTTCTGCTCCAGTCTTTGAAGGTGCTCCCAGCCAGCCTGTCTTCACCAATATCCTCTTCCTTGCTCTTGGTTTTTCCAACAAGCAAGTCTGTGCCATTCCCTTGCCTCAAACCCTTAATGACAGATTGGCCTTCAGTGTGAACTCCTGAGTCTGAGGCCCCTCGTGACCTGGGTCCTGCTTCCTGCTCTAGTGGAGATCCCCTGCTCTTCTGCTGGGACCTCACCCATTAGCGGTTCCAGCGCCTTGCATTCTGTAGCTCTCTGTCTTCTACCTTGGAAGTCTTCCCTCCATCTGGTTAAGTGTAAACTCCTCCACGAAGCTTTCCAGATGCTAACCATTCCACCCAAAGTGAAGTTAGGTGCTTCCTGGTTGAGTATGAATTCTTTCAGGGACTATGTTCAGTTGGCACCAGGGTCCCAGCTTGAGGAAATGAATCTAGACTATGCTGACTCCATTTTCTTTATTTGCTCATTCATTCACGTGTTTACTCGACAAACGTTGATTAGACACTGGCTACATGCCTATCACCGTATTAGACACTAAATAGAAGAGAAGATGGGGGCTCAGAATTGTTCATTGACTTGCCAGAGGTTCCTTGCTGAGGACCTCAACTTTTGATTCCCTTATGTCCCAAAAGGTAATTTCTGATTTTTTAAAAATGAAATTAGTCATAACCACTACAAAAATGTGTGAAAGCTTTTTCTTAAAATCTCTGTTTTGAGTAGGGCCCATTGGTTATCTGGCATATTTTCTTGAGGAAATATAGAAGTGAAACAATTTTTAACATTTTCACATATACACAAAATTAAAATATTTTAGAACAAGTCTTAAAGGCCTTCTGATTATGCATTTTTCACATTAAATACTCTGTTTATCTTTTAAAAATATATCCTGTGCTATATCTAAAATAGCATAACTACCAGATTACTTGGAAGTAAAAATGGGTTATCCACGGGTTTCTCTCTGCTCATTTTATTGGCAAAACCTGGTAATGAACCAAACCCTGGAGGTAAGTGTTTTGGGCAGGCAGCTTTATGTAGTACCCCAATTATATTCAATTCCTACTTGCTATATTTTCTTCCCTATGATTTTGGTTCGTTTTTTTTTTTTTTACTTGCTATGATATATTTAAAAATTATATTTAATAAGTAGAGTGGAAAGGAAGAAAATGCATATCAATGTTATTAAGGTTTTAAATTAACTGAGAAAGCAGTTCCTACAGCCTAAACTAGACCATGAACTTTCCTGTTGGTGATGTTCTGTTTTTTGGTATGTCTCTAGAAGTCCTATTCCTATACGTGTGGAAACTACACAACCAGCAGTGGAAAAGCCGGAAATCAAGCCTCCCCGAGTGAGGAAGTTAACAAGACAATACAGTTTGTGAGTTCTGTACTGCAAGTGTTCCGATGATGATCACAAAGTTGATGCTAAATGTTCAGTTATGAATGCTTTTTAACCTCTCACACCTTTTCCAAAGAGCCATCCCACAAAATACAGTTTGTTTCCAATTGAGGTCATAATGGGACTTGAATTTTCTCCCTAACCAATATTACATAATTGGCATATGTATTGACTATTTATTGCTGTGTAACAAGTTACTCTAAAATTAGTGGCTTTAAACAATCCACATTTATTACCTCACAGTTTATGTGGGTTGGAAGTCCAGGCATGGCTTAGTTGGATCATCTGTGTCAGGGTCTCTTACAAGGTTGTATTCAAAGGGCTGTGGTCTCATCTGAAGTCTCATTCTTGCAGGTTGGAAACAGGATTTGGCTCTTGTTGGCTGTTGTCTGAAGGTTGCCCTCACTTGCTAGTCGTGTAGACCTCTCCAGCTTTCTCCCTTAGAGAAAGCACACAAGAAGAGCCAGGGAGAACCCTCGCAGGACGGAAGTCACAGCCTTTTGTAACCTAATCACAAGTGACATTCCATCGCTTTTGCCATATTCTGTTCATGAGAAGCAAGTCAGGAGGGCCAGCCCACACCCAAGGGTCAGGATCACACAGGGGCATGGATACCGGATGGGGAATCACCAGGAGCCATAGCAAAAGCTGCCTCCATGGCATGATTGTGAAATGGTAGCCTGGTCTGAGCTGTGTGAGGCCTGTGGGAGGAGTCCTATCCCAAAGTATCCCGGAACCACCAGGGCCTGTTCAGTTTGGTTCAGCTTAATGAAAATTTCTAGGCTACCATTCGCACAGAGTTGTTTTAGGCTATTCAAGGAAGAACAAAATGACTTTGACAGCTCCCATCTGAGGAGTCACGGTTTATCAGAGGGAGAGACAGATTGCAAATAATTATAATCCAAAGAAGACCGGTAACTCCTGTCATAAGAATCGTAGTATTTTGGTAAGATCTGTAGTGCTAATCACAGTGGTAGTTCCCATTTCTTGACCTTGGCCATGGCACTATGCCTGGGTGTGTAATTGGACAGAGGGCTGCAGGGAGATCTTTGGATGCCGAGGAAAGCATACAGCTCTCGAGTCAAAAAGGCTTCTGTCAGGGTCCTGGCTAGCTTACTGCTTTAAACTCTGGGGGAAACTACTCTTTCAGCCTCTCTTTCCTTGTTTGTAAAAGGGGTGAGATCATACCTAGCTCTGAGGAATTCAGTGAGGGTTGACGTGCCATAAAGCCAGCCCAGCCCCTAGCAAGGGTCCCAACAGGAAAGGGAACTAGCTCCCTTTCCTTTCTTCTCAAGGAGAAGCTTCTGAGAAAAGGTCAAGTTTAGAGGATACCCTGAATGCAAAGTGTGGGCTGGGGAGGGTGGCTCTGGATGCACATTTCAAACAGCCATCTCGACCCTGCACCTGCTGGACAGGAAGAGGCAGTCGCCTCCCACTTCATTAGCCTTAATAGAAACGCTGGACGGTTAGAGCAGCTGTATTTCCTAGGAAAGCCAGAATGAGTAATTCAAATAATTAACAGTCCTAATGGTTTCTGGGGGACAAATTAAACCATGAAAAAATCTGCTCCCCTGAGGATAAAGCTGTCAGGATTAGACTTTACTTTTACACTTTGAAACTCCAAATGTTATTATCACCTATTCAGGAAATGTAATCATGTTGGAAACAATGACTAATACATGGCCAGGAAGGAAAGAAAATTTAACTCACTACAGTGGCTCTTTTAAGTACACCCTTTTCAAACCTCTAACTTCACCTGTGTATCGCTTAAGCTGCCCCGAAGTATTTTACTTCGAAAATCAAAAAATAGCAGATTTTCCTCGTTAGTAATCGTAGCAAAATATTAGATGAGATTTTCCCAGTTTTAAGTTTTTGCCCCGTAAAAATAGTCCTTAAATCACTGATACCAGTCACCACATACTTGCTCATATCTTCCAGTCATAGATATTGAAAAGTTCATAAACACAGTGTCAAAGAATACAGATGGAAAAACCCTCAGATTTCCCCTTTAAGAAATATTTCTGCATTACTGTTTTTGAAACACACACACACACACACACACACACACACACACACAGCCCTTTTGGCTGGTAGAGTATTCTGAGTTCCTAGTCCAGCATGATGTGGATTTGGATTTTAGGGTTCCCCACCAAGAGCATCATGATGTTCAAGTGCTTGGAACGTTTTCAAATTGATGCTTTTAAGGATACACACAAAACCCCCCGCCCTGTTCTGTCTCAGAAGTAATGACATAGGGAAGAAACGTGTGGCTGTTGCATGAGGAGAAGAGAGAGAAGCAGAACTCGATGTAGAGGTCGAGGCAGGAAAGAGTGTCCTCTACTGATACCAGCCGGTGTGTTTAGAAAATGATGAGCTGCCTTATTTTCTTCTAGAAATGTAACTTTACTATTTATTTCAATATTGTATAAGAGCCTAAAAATATTCTAGAGAGAAAAATATCCTAAGACTGAAGAGAAAAGATAACCGATTTCCTAGAATCTCGTGCCATCAAAAATAACCTAGGTTCACATTGAACGACTGTTGCTGTAGACATTTTTACGTAGTGTTAAAATGGAAAGAAATTGCTTCAAAGAAAAGAATCCCGCTATACATAAAATTGTACTTGCTAAATGATGTTTCATGAATTTAACATGAATTTACCTCAGAAACGGAGGTTGAATTGAAAGATGTAATGTAAGTAAGCAGATTATCTCTTTGCCACAATATCTAAGTTAGGACAAAAGGTTATAAAAACCATCAAGAATTTGGAGTCTTTTGCAATTTTAGGCAGCGTCAGTTGACTTCCTGCTGTGAGAGATGAGCTATGTTTTTTTTTTTAATGGCCCATAATGTTAAACTAAACAACTGTGCTTTTAAGGTTACAATTTTCTTCTTTAATGAGGCAGAAAAGAATTTTAACCCCACTCTTCCACTTAACTAGCTATGTGACCTTGAGCAAGTCTTGTCACAACCCGCCACCAAATAATGTCTGCTTCTCTGAAGAACAGAGAGAGATCTTAACGCAGGGCTGTTGTACAAATTAAATGGGCTAATGCCTGTGTTCCCGAGCAGATTAACTCCATTAGCATGGATCCACATATGTGGCATCTTACTAGTTTTCCCACTTATTCATTCCAACCTCACCTGTCCCCTTATTAAGAATAAGTCCTGGGGAGGGGGGTGGGGGGATGGGTGAGCCCAGTGGTGGGTATTAAGGAGGGCGTGTATTGCAGAGAGCACTGGGTGTTGTACATAAGCAATGAATCTTGGAGCACTGCACTTAAAACTAATGATGTATTTTATGGTGACTAACATAACACAATAATTAAAAAAAAAGAAGAAGTCCTAAATCTTGAGGCTTCTTCAGATACAGAAGGATCCAGAATCTCTCAGGACCCTCCTTGGTGAGTGCCATCCTCACCTCACTTTGTGTACCATGGCCACGTTTCCCATGAGGCCACGGCCCTGATGAGGCCCCTGGGAGGGACCCTGCTCAGGCCACCCTGGTGCCCGCTGGCCATAGACCTTTTATCTACACCCTTGCTCAGCCATCACTTTTGAAACATGATAACCCTTGTGCTGGGGTAGCTATGGGAGTTCCACACGCAAGCCCCTTAGGAAAACTGTATCAGGGTCCCTAAGACTCCCCACAAATTTGATGAGTCACTAGAAGGATTTGCAAAACTCAGAAAAGCTGTCATCTTCATGGTTATAGCATATTCCAGTGGAAGGATCCAGACTAAAATCAGCAAAGGAAAAGGCACGTAGAGCGGAGTTTAAGAAGACCGGAAACGAGTTTCCGCTTGTCTTGTCCTAGAGGAGTCACGTGGCCAGTGTCTCATTCTTCCAGCAACGACATGTGACAACCTACGTGAAGTCGTGCCAAGCAGGGAAGCTCACCCGAGCCTTGGTGCCCAGGGTCGTTACTGGGGGTGAGGCACATAGTCATGGAACAACTACCCAGTCTCTAATAACTGCCCCCAGCCCCAAAGTCAAACTGATACAGTATGGCCCTAAGCTCTAGGCGTACAAGAGCAGGTCTTCACTGTAAGTCACATTGCTAGCATAGACTGTGTGGCATGGCCCAAGGTCAGGCATGCAGTGTCACCCTTATCAGGCAGGACATTCCCAGGGCCCTGTGGTTCTCCCAGAAGCTCGTCAGTGGCCGGTAGTTCCTGTGGCACGTGCTGAGTTACAGCTCACAGGCCTGCAGGGTTAGTTAGCCCTGTACTGTGCAGGTGGCAGTCTGGTTGGCATCAGGGGATCGGGGCCTTGTCTTAATTTCTGCAAGTCTGAGAAGATACTGTTCATACTAAGAATGGGCGATTGAGGGCGCGGCTCTGTCTTGGGCCACTGGGACCAGATTAAAAGGTCTTCCTGCCTTGACATACTTTGTGGGAGGTCAAACCCTCCCCACACATCCAAGCCCTGGAAACAAACCCGGAATGCCAACCTGGACTCCTCCTCCATCGTGGTGACTTCCTGTCTCGTGTACTTCTCTGCCTGCGTCATCCCGTTCCGCCAGAGAGGTTCTAAGACCAGAGCTTCGAGGCCCCCAAACATATGTGCCCCCCTCCTCCTCTGTAACTAGTTATCACACCAATGGAACAGTAGCTGTTAGGCCACGGAAGGCGCCATTATGCCTTTCACCCAGGGCAGTTGGTTCGTAAATGGCTTGTATCTACCCTCCTAAGGGAGCCCCCACTCCCTCAGTTTGGTGGCTTCTCAAGGAATTCAGCATGGGACTACCGTATGACCCAGCAGTCCCACTTCAAGTGGAATCCCAATCCAAAAGAATTGAAAGCAGGGTCTCAGACACATTAGTATATCAACAGGTACATGGATAAACAAAATACAGTCTATCTGTGCCATGGAATATTATCCAGCACTAAAAAGAAATGAAATTTTGACCTCTGCTCCCACGGGGACGGACCTTGGGAACATTATGGTAAGTGAAATAAACCAGATACAGGAGGACATATGTCATATGATTCCACTTCCGTGAGATACCCGGAACAGTAGAATTCATCCAGACAGAAAGCAGGATAGCTGTTAGCGGGGGCTGCGGGGAGAGGGCACTGGGAGTTCAGTGGATACAGAGCTGCCGTCGGGGGTGACGAGAAAGCTTTGGGTGTCGCGGATGTATCTTTAATGCCCCTGAATTAGACGCTAATGGATAAAATGATAAATGTTATGTATATCTTTCCATAATAAAGAAAACAAAATTTTTTTTAAATCCCTTGGCAAATGACAGAACATCCAGCCCAAATTGGCTTTGGCCAAAATGTCACTGTATGGGATCCTGGAAGCTGGACGTGTGGCAGACACCTGTTTGGGGAGCTCCCCCTCCCCCCGCCCCCCCACAGCCGGTTTATTGCTGTAATGAGCAGAGCTTCATGTGCTTTTAGTAACCGCAGTGACGAAGATGACCTCCCTCCTGACCTGGCCGAGGCAGTAGGAGTGTCCGCCGCCGCGGCAGCCACAAACGCCACCGCGGCCACCGCGCAAGTCTCCGTGCCACTGGTGTCCCCCAAGGGCCACAAGCTCAGCTCGCCTCAGAACTCAGAAGGCAAGAGCCAGCTGTCCCCAGGGGCCAAGGTATGGGGGGAGAGCCCCGAGGAGTAACTGCACTTGCTAGGAATTCAGTATGAATTTAGTGCATGGCCTCCCGCGTGCATTTAAACTTGGCGCAATCATCCATGTGCTTGAAAAGCAGGGGAAACAGCCACCGGGGCTGGGTTTTTATGTAACTCTTCCCGAAAGATGACCTGTTTACGAGACGCAAATGGTATAATAAAGACCTTGTGCACTGTACTTTAAGAGAAGTGGAAGAGGTTTTGAAGGGCAATTTGGTTTTGGAATATCATCCCTATATAATCTATAGTGCACCGTAAATGCAGAAGACATGTTGCTCCCCCCCCCCCCCATAATGCAAGAGTAAAACGTAGACGTGTCCCTATCCCATCGCTTATATTGGATGGCCCACGTGAATAGTTGGAAAGTGAGAAATGCTGTTTTGTCAGTTTGCAGTTCCGGGACGTTGCTAGCTCTGTGAATGGGCTGTGGTAAAGGCCCTGCTCGAGACATTTCTCTTTGTTTTCTCTGAGTGACCCTTAGCGGTGGTCCTTCTCCACAGCGAGTGGTCCAAATGCATTCAGACCTGCCACTCTACCAGTAGATGTCAAGTCAAAGGCTGCCTGGTCTGTGGACACCACTGAGGGATGGGAGGGTGTGGGGTGGGGGGTCCCAAAGGCAAGCCCAGACCCCAGGCTCTGTTCCCAGCTGGTCCTTCCACATGCTTGAACCAAGCAGTTACTCCACAGGCCTTGTTTCTCCAAGCCTGCTTCCTTCACCTGCAAATGGGAATAAGGTCTGCCTCCCTGCCCAGCCTATGGGCCAGCTTCCGGTCCCGTGGAGCAAAAAAGGCCGTGATTCCTGGTAGCCTCTAGGTGACAATGAGCCGGGCCACATCCAGCTTGACCGTGGTCAGGCATTTACCAGCTCCCTTCCCAGGATCTTCGGGAACCCCTTTGTGGTCCTCAACAGGAGATCCTGCTCAGGCCAGGGACCCCTCAGCCAGTGACTGGCCCAGACGAAGGCTCTGTGCTTTCCTGCCGGTCACCCCCTGGTGTCTCCCCTGTCTTGTGCAGAGTCCCTCACGCTGCTTTGTTCCAAGTGTGGACATAGGTTCCTATCACCTGTTCTTCACCATGGTTATAGCCAAGCCAAAAACAAATGTACGAAACAGATAATTCAGTGGGGAAAGTGGGTAGGATCCTACCAGAGGCCACAGGGCTCCCTCTCCTGGCCATCTCTCTCCCTGGGGCCTTGCTGCTGACCAGCTGATGGGGCTTATTTTTTTCCCCCATGCTGCTGAGACCCAGGCAAGAGGGGAGAAAATTGTTTTTCCCAAAGCTGAACATGGTTTCAGAGATACCTCCCTCCCACCATGAAGATCTTCCTCATTATTATGCAGATGACTTAAAAAAAAAAAGTTTTTAAAGTAAACTCTGTGCCACATGTAAGCTTAAACTCATGACCCTGAGGTCAAGGACTGCGTGCTCTACGGGCTGAGACAGCCAGGCGCCCCCTGTGCTCCTGAGTTTAGCCCCTTAAGGCCTTGACCCTCTTGATCCAGGATGGGGCCTTTGCTCTCTACATAGTCGAAGGACTCTTGGAAGCATTCCCCCCCCCACCTTGAAAGACCAAAGAGCGCTCAAAGCACTTAAAAGACGTTATTTGCACCTTTTAAAAAGGCAGTTCTCTAGCCTACACACTGTTTCGGCCCATTAAGGTTTCAGAAGACATTTGGGTTTGGCTTCTGTAATGTGTACACTGCTGGGCAAGTGAATCATAGGGGGGACTGGCACGGTCACAGGCTCAGTGACAGAGGGAGGGAGAGGAGAGGGAGGAAACTCCGTGATTTCTGGTGACATTCCCTTGTCCGCCCGGAGCTGGCACTAACCGGCGGTATTTTCATCTGCCTTCCTAGAGTCCCTCTGACCGAGGAGGTCCCTTTACCTTGGAGCCAGGCGATCTCCTGATGGACTTCACAGAAGCTACTCCTCTGGTAAACTTTCCATTTTGCTAAAACCAGAAAAGCCACAGACCATAGAAACATCTTGGCAGTGGGACGGATGGACAGAGGTGGGCATCGCTGTTGGGAAGGCTCTTCCTCTTGTCCTGCTCACGGCCTGGAGGCTCAGGGATCAGCCTTCTTTGGGGGTTCAGGCACATGGGTCCCTTTGCCCCCCAGAGCCCTCCAGGGAGGCGGGGTGGGACCCCTGCAGCTTCCCAAGCGTGTAGGGCTCCTTGGTGCTTGGGTCTTGGCTTCTCGGCTTCCTGGGCTGCTCCCTGCATGCCCACCCATGGGGTGTCTTCTGCTGCCGCTTCCAGCAACGTGCTCTGGTCTGAAGCACTGGCTCAAGGCCTCACCCCAGCTTTCCAGCCCCCTCGTGCCTCCCTGCCATCCTCCATCCTCTGCATATAGGTCTCCCCTTAGGGATGGTGGTGGTCCTCATGGGAAACCCTTTAAGGGGAGAGAGCACTGGGCCAGGAGTCATGTAAGCCAGACCTGGCTCCAGTCTCTGCTCCCCTCCTCAGGAGCCTTGTCACGGGATAAAAGAGGCCATCACTTGCCACGTCTGCCTCAGAGTGTTCTAATGATCACATGAGACAGAGCGAGCTCTTGAAGAATATAGAAGCACTGTGAATGCGTGTGAGATATTATGAATAGTAGTCGATGACACAGGTGGACTGGGCTGGACCTTCGGCTGGGCTCGGCCAGATGCCCAAGTGTCCTTGAGCATAAACCATGGTCCACAGTGTGCAGTGTGAATCAAAATGGGAACCCAGTCAAAAACTCCCTCCTGAGAGCTCCGTGCACCCCTGGCAGCTCGCAAGGCTCTGGGAGCAGGCAGGGCAGCTGGGGGCTGGATGGGGGGACAGGTTGGTAAAAGGCAGTCTTGACAGGACAGTCATGTAGAAGGTGCTCGGGGAGAAGCCCCAAGTGGGAGTCATTCAGGACTGGCTCCCCGGGGGAGCAGGTGGTGGATAGGAAGGGTTTCCAGAAGGCTTTCAGGAGGGGACAAATGAGTCAAAATGCTGTCTAGGCTTTAGGAATGATCACTGTCCCTGCTTCCACTGGGAAACGGTGAGCATTCGTGATTTATACAGTTGTATTTCTCATCTGGAGAGGTGGTACAGTCTGAGAGCTTCAAGTCGGCACGTTTGGATAAACAGCTGAGGACTGACAGTGGGTGAGACAGCCTGCTCCGGGAGCCTTCAGAGTTATGAAGGAGGTGCAGCCAAGTTCTCGATGGCCTTCTTGGTAGATAGACTGCCAAGAGAGGGTGACCCGAAACGAAACAGGGCCTTCCCTTATCCCCTAGCCTTCCTTTTGCACAGATGAGGAAACTGAGACCCAAAGTGGGATAATCATACAGGGACTGAGCTGTTCCAAGCCCACGTGTTCTAGTTCTTTCTCTGGTGCCCTTTCCATCATCAGATTGGGTTGAATCTGGCATCTGGATTTCAAAAACTTGCCACTTTGAAGAAAAGCAATGCCTGGAAGGAGGGCTGTGTTTAAAGCACTCCCCAGCCTGAGAAAGCAGAACAAGGGGTGTGGAGGACGGGACAGCAAGTTAAGCAGCCTGGGCCTGTTGCTACATCAGTATCCCAACTAAGTATCCCAGCTGAGGCCTTACACCCTAGGAGAGCCATGGTGGGGGCTGGAAAGCAGGGCCACAATCTGAGGACGTCAGTCTAACTGGAGGGCAGCAAGCTCCAAAGGGACCTGAGAACCAACCTGAGGGCATATGAAGGCAGAAGGGGGAGAAAGCTAAGTTGTCAGGTTCACACTGAAGAAAACATGCCAGGCAAGAATAGAAGACAGTGGGGGAAGACCTTTCTCTGAGTTAGGCTCTTGAGAAACTTCTAGATTGCTGAAGCATACTGAAATAAATGCCATTTGAGAGTCTATAGAAACTGCTACTGTTGTGGAACCTAGTGTCTAACCCTGTCTGGGGCCCTGAGAAAAACAAAGCTTCATAGCACTAGGGTTTTGAAGTATGAGTAGGAGTTTGCCAGATGGAGGAAATGGACCAAAGCCTTCAATGCAGAGGGTACAGCATGAGCAAAATAATGAGTATTTATTAAAGGTTCTGGCAGATCTGAAAAACTTGGGTTAGTTTGCCAAAAAATATTTCATGGCTCTGACAAGAATGATGGGATTCCCTTAAAAAACCACTGTGTTGCAGGTCCAGCTGGTAGATTTAATGGCCCCATCTTTATCTACTCTTTGAAAATAAGGGTCTGAGATTAGAAAGGAAGCCGCACCTGCCAGGGACCCAGAGGTCCCCAGTGCCTACCAAGTGACTGTCTGGCCTCCGTGTGTATGCCGCTGGCCACGGGGAGCTTATTCCCTCTGTGAGGATACCTCCCTTGCCTCTCTGGGTTGCTGTGACTACGTTCTGAAATAGGGCCTCGGCTGCTGCACTGGCCAGACACAGGACCGCTGAGGTCCCTGTACTCTCCCGGGACATGGCTGCCCACTTCACAGCTCAAGACTGCAGTGAAGACGTGTTCTCAGGGTGAAGCATCCTCTGTCTTGGTTGTATGGATTTGAGGTGTGAGTGTGTGTCCATGGCCCGCGTCCACACGGAAGGTATGCGGGAGGGCTAGTATTTTGATGAGAGCCTGCTCCATTTGGGCCTTTCCTTGACATCTCTGGCTTTGACCTTCCTTCACTCCAGAATCCCGTCTTCACCAGTGCCGAAGCGTCCCCAAAAGGAAGGGGGACTCTAGCAGTCTGCTTCTCCTGTCTGGTCCTCTTCCCTCCATCTCTTCCGTCTGCTCCGCCCAGCATCCTGGAAATACAGGCAGCAGTCCTCTCTGTTCTTTTCGGGGAGGGGGCGGGGGAGCGGTGTCCTTGCCCCAGAGGACAATGGAGGAGAGACTGGATTGAGGGACTGGGGCTGAATGAGACTCCGAAAGCCACAGCACCACCTGGTCCCTTGGGGCCAGAGCTAGAAGGCCAGCGGAGAGAGGGTTGGGACCAGATTCTCCTGCCTTCATTCAACAACATCCCACCGAGGCAGTATCAGTAGTGGTTGAACCCCTATGACTCCCACTGCGATGATCCAGTCTCTGTGCGGGGAAGTTTTCAAAGAAACCTAGTCCAAACAACTGAGAATCATAACGTTTCTGTCTTTAACTGGCATCTCTCAAAAAGCATTCGAGATTAAATTAGCACCTCCCTGGTAACACTTCTCAAATCCCATTTTGCTTCCTTCTTAATTCTCTTGCACCCTGCACAATTCCAAGGTTTTTCATCCTCAAACTCTCCCAAAAAACCTTCTTTCCAGTGTCACTCTTGCAACAGTTTTTCCTCCTTTTTCCATATCTTTTCTTCTCCCGTCCCCAACTCTTATTATGTAGCTCAATTTAGCCGTAGAAGCCCTTACAACCTGTGTGACTTGTGGCTTGCCCACCCCGGAATCCGCATCACGGACCTGCCCATCAGACTGGGGTTTCTTGCTGGGATAGAAGAGGTGAGGCGCGAGGGTGGGGAGGGGAGAAGGCAAACGAGGGACGACGGCACCCGCCGTCCCTTTGGCATTCTCTTTTGGAAGGTGAGTCTGGGCTCGTGCACGGGGTGTTGGTGTTAACAGAATAGAAGGAGGGGACATTGACACATCAATCAAGTCCCCCACTCCAGGTCTGTCGTGCCAGCTTCCCTCCTCAGGTGACATACACCTCAAACACCTATGCCTTCTGTGTTCCCGAAGCTTTCTCTTTAGGGGTTGTCCCTCCCGGATCCCGGTACTGCATGACCCACTCCCCCAGCTGCAGAGCAGATCTGTTCTGGGCCAGGACCGTTGTTAGTCCAGAGTTCATGTGCCGGGGCGGGGACTGGCCCGGCCAGTCCAAGGTTGTGTAGGGCAAAAAACAGGCTCAGCTTCGGTGTCAGAAGAACTGGTTTTCCATCCATCTCAATAACTTGGTTTTTACTTTTGAACCTCATTCTATCAGGAGGGCTGTAGCTTGATCCCCGGTGAAATCAGGGTGCCTCTTCCACCTTCCTGGGATTCGTCCCTCTTCTCCAGGGCACAGGAAGATGGAAGGAAGTCTCTTTAGTCTGCGATGTCATCTGTTTGCTGACGAATCTGGGCACTGTCCTCTTCCCTCATGCCCCTTCGGGTGGGTGGAAGTCTGTCCGGCCGGGAGGAGAATCCCCATCTGTTGGACATACCAGGCAGCCCTTCTTTCTGCCCCGGGGCCTGCACCTCCCCGGCTCCACCTGAGCAGAGGTCACTAGTCCCTCTCTGCTCTTTAATCCCCGTGCCCTAGCCTCAGCCCAGGGAGGAGGGCCCCACGCCCCTCTCTGCTCAGTACTTCCTAGTGTCTACCCCGCCTCACTTTCCCTCTGACTTTTCTCTCCAGCCCTCAAACTGGCAGCCTCTTTTCTTGTCTGGATGATGAAGAAGCCTTTCACATTTCCATCTTCATCTGTCTATGCCAAAAATCTTTCTGTTCCTCAGGGAGTCACATTTTAAACCTCAAAAGCCAAGTAGCTTAGAAGAACCTAGCTGCCTGAATGTGGAAAAAAGCCAAGGAGGAGAGGAAATGCCGGGAGGAAAAAAAATAAAATAAAATGGCATTTCAAAATAGTATCCAATTACATGTGTTCTCTTATTTCCTGTTCATTTATTAACAGATGCATATTTAGAGGAGTCATACGTGCTTGTGGGATCCACATTTCTTTACCATAAAAGTCCAATGCTAGGCAAAGCCTAAAGGCACTCATCGTAACCTTCAGCTAAGACACTAGTGGCTGGTACACATTTCGGCATCTAGGCCGTATGTCTGTGTTTGCTGGCCATCTACACCAGCTTCTGTTTTCTTCAGAAAGCCCACGGGAGTGCCCTTGTCTGCAGAGGCTAAGGCCCCGTGGTCTGGGGTCCCCGAAGCAGCTGGCTCTGGCTGGGGCAGTGTTGAGGAGCCAGGGCGGGCGGGGCAGGCTGGAGCCGGCTTCAGTGGGGTCAGGAATGCCACCTCACCACCTCGTGGAGGGCAGGGTCCCGCCCAAGGGCAGGAGGAGCAGTGGAGGGGCCTCTGTCGGCTGCTGAAACTTGACTGCAGGGGGCTTGGTCCAGACGCCTGTTTCTGAAGAGTGGCCGCAGACCCCATCGCCCCGAGGGTCGAGACCCACGGATTTAGACTTTGCAGATGCCATCTTTCCGCCTCTCCAAGTCCGAGTAGTAAAGCAAGGCGGTCGCCGAGACTGTTGGAGATTCCGGTTGTAAAAGCCCTTTGGGAACAGTCCAGGACCGCACAATTGTAAAGAGGTCGGCATCCCATCAGTCAGGAGACCGAAAAGGTGCCAGCAGGGTTCTAGAACGTGTTGTCATGAAACTTCCCCAGAGGCTCGCTTCCTTCGTTAGGGCAGGATGTCAGCAGTTACCTAAGGAAGCACTCTTGAACTGAAAAAGAGGCGTGTATTCGCCGTCTGGAGTGAATGGTCCCTCCTGGCAACCCGCACCAACCCTGCCGGTGGCCCCCGCCCCTAGCCCCCGAGCCTTCTGTCTCCACCATGCTCGTGCTCACCAGTCCAAGCTGCCGGACCTCCGCTGGTGCATGGCACTCTATAAGGCTGGGGTGGGGAACCCAGTACCCTGAGCCCTGTGGCGTTTTCTCACAATGCTTGGTATCTTCCAGCTAAGGCAACCGGGTACCTGGGCGGCGACCCGAGGTGTCATGGCCTGAGGCAGGGGGATGGGGGGTGGGGGGCAGGGCCAGTATGTTTTCTGAACACAGATAACAAAAAGCCATGGCAGTGAAATCCAAAAGTCCGTGTTTCTCCTTGCTGAGCTCTGTCTTTCCTGGAGCACTCTGTTGGACATCTGCTCGCCTGTACACCCCCGATGGGGCCCCTAACCTAGCAGAGTGCAGGAGGCCACCAGGCGTGGAAGGGTGCAGGAGGCCACCACGCTCAAGGGTGGTGGCCACGGCTCCTGTTGTCCCCCGTGGCCGGTGTCACTCACTCATCATGGCTCTCTTTCTGGCGTGGCCCGGGCGATGCTTCGGGAAGCCGCTGCCAGGCATGCGCTGTCGGCCCAGGAGCCGGCCCCTGCCTGCCAGCCCCAGGAATGGGGTTTCGATGGGTTCTGCTCAGATAGTGGAGAAGAGAGAGCCAGAGAGGAGGAGAGAAGGTGGGGAGAGGAGGGAGGAGGGGGGCCTAGAAGCCAGCTGGCCAGAGGCTAGAAGCAGGCTCGGGTGAGGCGGGTTCCAGAACAGTCTGGAGTTGACAGATCCTTCTTGCACTGTGCTATCTTTCTCTCCTCCCCTCCCTTCTCTCCTCTGTCTCCTCCCCCTCTCTCCTCTGCCTCCTCCCCTTCTCTCCTCTCCTCGTGAGCAGACAGAGCCCGCCAGCGCCCCCCACTGTGCCCACTCTCGCTGTTCTCCTCCACTCTCTCCCCCCATGAAGGAAGAGACCACTGGAGTTTGCATGCACCCTCCAATCAAAACGAGGCTGGTAGGTACCCTGGCAGGGAGAGGGGCCTGGCCCGGAGAGGCGAGGCGGGCAGGAGCCACCAGGCGGCCGCCCCGCTGGTGTGGATGAGCGCTAGACCTTCTGGAAGGGCCTGACTGACAGGTGCTCGGACTCCAGGATGGATACGTAGTTTGGCCAAAGGAGGACACACCGGCTGCTGTCCTGCCCTGTGTCTCCAGGTCTCAAGAACCAGGGAGAGGTTGTTTGTTTGTTTGTTTTCCCCTAAAGCTTTGATGAGCTTTTCCCAGAAAGAAAAAAAAATCTTAGTTGCATTTCTATGGAAAATAAAAACTTTTTTCCCCTTGTCTCTTCCTGCTACCTCTCCATATAATAGGATGTTACATAACAGCCTGGAAGGCGTCGCCCATAATCCCACCCTAGCACAATTTTTTTTCATTTTTGCATGTTTCCTTCTTTTATTTGTATTCATTCATAACTTTACAGAGTGAAATCACAGTGTCCATATCGTCTCCTGTTTTTCTCTTTTCACTGAGTGTTGGATGGTTTCTATCTTGTTCTCGTCACCGCCTTGTATGTGACCGTTGACCTTCCATCCGGTGCGTGGTCTCCCACTGACCTGACACATTCTTCCGGCAGGACGCGTGCTTGGTTTCCAGCGTGTCACTGTTCGAGGGAACACAGATAGCTTTTGTGGAGGGTATTTTATTTTCTGAGGCCAGACCCTGCTGGGGTCAATACCGTGTGACTTTGACTTTGCTCCCTTTCTAAAGTGGTCACACCAAGGGGCAGCAGCAGCAGAAGACTGACTGTGCTTTGCCACCGCCGAGCAGCACGGAGTCTAACTGTTGGGATAGACTTTTGCCTTATTTAGAGAAAATACAGGATTACTCACGGAAGCTGCCGACGTTCACACTTCTTGAATAGCAGTAATAAACCGCTCTTCCCTTTTACTTCATGATGGTCTGAGAGTCTTATCTGAATGTGACGTTTCCCTTTGCTCTTGGTCTCGGCGCACACGCTGAACCGTTAGGCGCTTCGAGGAGAAGGCACCGGGGGCCTTCCCTGGGTCCTCCCACTGTGTGGCGGGCAGCCGCTCTTCGGCAACCTGAGCTGGCACCTGAGTCTGAAGGCAGTCGGGGGCCCATTCTAGGAATTCTGAGATGTTTAAAGAGGCCAGAGAGAGTCTGGGGAAGGGGAGCGGGCGTGGGCTGGGCATCTCCGTGCACTGTCATTCTCAGATTGGTTGAGAACTAACTACTCCCCATTCAGAAAAGCCAGATGCAAGTCTTTTCTGATGTGCTCTTGCTCACCCTGCCTTAACCCCCGCATGAGAGGGACTCAAGAGCATCAAATAACTACCCCAGGGTCCACAGACAAGCCCCTGGAGAGACCAGAAACACGTTCAAGAGACAAGAGACAAGGCCACCCCCCCACCCGCCCCACCCCCGCAGGCAGCGGTGGCCTCAGTGTCCAGGCTGCCGCCCTCTGGTGGCAGGTGGCAGAGCGTGCATTCCCCTGCAGGTGGGAGAGCAGTGTCTGTGCCCTGGGGGCCGCAGGCAAAGCTGGTACCAGAGTCCTTAGGCCCCTGGGCCTGCTGGCCGTCCTCTACACTGGTATAAAGACAAGAACACACTCCACATTCCCCCAAGGCCTCCAGGAGGACAAAGACAATATGACCAAAGAGAAAGAAATGGAAGCAAGGCTCCTTTGGGCCCCACACCACTGCCCGATCATGCCCTTCAGCCACCCGGCTTCAGACCAGCCCTGTGCGGCAGCCACCCCCAGCACCGGGCCCGTCTGATCGCGGCGCCCTGTGTCCCCACGGCAGCGGTGGCAGGATTCTCACACACCTACCGGGGCTCGCCCAAGGTTCTCCTCCGTGGCCCATGATCTACAGGGCGTCCAACAACTAAGGCGACAGGAAACACTTTCTGGCCTAATTAGCGCAAGCTGCCTCCTGGTACTCTGTCCACCGTCGTAGACTGTGTCCCAGGATGTGGCCGGTCAGCAGCCTCTAGTCCATGCCCCCAGCCGCGGGGAAGCCAGCAGCAGCCACCCAGGCCACTCTGGCCGGTCTCATTACACACCTGACCGTGGCCTTGTGTGGATCAGGCTGTGCATAGGGCCCAGCATGCCTAGGAGGCCCACACAGCCTGCAGGGAAAGGAGTTCCGGGGTCAGGTAAGCATGGGGTGCCCTACAAACACAGGACAGCAGCCTGTCATCCCTGCTGGGTCCTGGCCCTACAGCACAAGGGTTGGCGTAGACACGACCACTGGCCTAGAGGCCGCAGGGACCTTCTTCTGTACATTCCCCTAAATAAACAATGAAGGTTCTGCGTGTGTTCCCCTGAACCCCTCAGTTCGGTTTTAAAAGTGCACTGCCAAAGATTTCAAACCTTTGTTTTCTAATCTGAAAGTAATCCTTTTGTCTTTCTCTTTTTTGAAGATAAAAACATTCCCGGCTGATCCAGTGACCCCATTTCCTGATGCTTTCAATTCAGGGCCACAGTTCACCGTAAGTAGATTCAGAAAATGGGTCTGTGTTTTAAGATGTTCCCATGTGGGATGCTTTTCTGTGGCATGCCAGACAGCAATGTCAGCAGCTGCTTTTTTTTTTTTTTAAGATTTACTTACTTTGAGGAGTGCCTGAATGGCTCAGTTGGTTGGGCAGACGTCTGCCTTTGGCTCAGGTCATGATCCCAGGGTCCTGGGATTGAGCCCCGCATTGGGCTCCCTGCTCTGCAGGAAGCCTGCTTCTCCCTCTCATAGTCCCCCTGCTTGTGTTCCCTCTCTCACTGTGTCTCTCTCTGTCGAATAAATAAAATCTTTAAAAAAAAATAAAAATAAAATGACATTTAGTACATTTGGTGCCGTGCAACTATTATCTCTAGTTCCAAAACATTTTTATCACCCCCAAAGGAAACATCATTCCCAGTAGCAATCACTCCCCTACCCCACCCCTCCAGCCCTTGGCAACCACCAATCTGCCTTCTGTCTCTGTGGATTTCCCTAGTGTGGTTATTTCGGATAAATGGAATTGTAGAATATATGACCTTTTGTGCCTGGCTTCTTTCACTGAACATCATGTTTTGGAGGCTCGTGTATGTGGTAGAATGGATCAGAGCTTCATTCTTTTTATGGGGGACGAACAGTCCATTGCATATGTGTACCCCAATTTGTTGGTCCGTTCATTCAATGGTGGGTATTTGGGTTGTTTCTACCCCCTGGCTTTTGTGAATAATGCTGCCGTGAACGTGTGCGTATATGTATTTGTTTGAATTCCTGTCTGTAATTCTTATGGGTTGGATCTACGTCTTGGTGATGGTGTGCTCTTAGGTAGTCACTTCACCAGTGCTGGCCCCAGTCTCCTCCTAGCTGAGTGGAAACAGTAATATATCCTCTTTGTATCCGGTGAAGGCAAGGGTCGAAAGGGATCAAGAAGTTGGCAGAACCTGACCAACCACAGAATGTCCCCGAAGTGTCAAGTATGGTGGCTGTTTCTCAAGGGCCAGAGAGGCAGGGGGGTGTAATTAATGAGAGCAGGGAGTCAGGGCAACCGCCTTCATGTCCCCGCCTCCCTTTGTGTACCAGACAGCTGCTCTAAGCTCTGCAAAATGGCAAAATATTAACCCTTTAAATGCTATGGTTTTCTCATCGGCAAAATGGGCGAGTTTGACGAAGTTCAGGCTTCTTTTCAGCTGGAAGTCTTTCCATTCATGAAAGCATCTGCCGAGGAGCAGGAGTGGGGAGTCTGGGATCACCTCCTCTTTCCCTTCACCCTCTCTTCCTCCCAGGGATCAGAGTTTGTAATTCCTAGAACCGAGTGATCCGGAATTGTAATTCTAGATTCGAAATCCGGAAGTGTAATTCCTAGAACAAGGATTCCCGAGGCTTTCTGGCCAGTGTGAGGTGGGCTCTGGGGGGCCTCGAGGTAACCAGCAGTGCAGTCTCATGAGCTGGGTGGTGGTCACTCCCTGAGGCGGCTTCAGCCATGTGGACAGAGAGGGAGGGAGCGGTGGCTGGGGCAGCTCTCAGAGGTTGGGCAGAGGTAGGAAGGTGTCCAGCAGTCCACACAGAGGCAAAAAGCAGGTTCCTAGAATAATGCATTTCTAAGGTCATGAGCAGCTTCCAGCACCTGCCTTGGGAGAACCGGACAGCAGAGACACAGGGGCTGGGTAGGCTGTTAAGTGCTACTCCCCTGCGTTCATCCTGCCCCTGCGGTTTCCCTGGGCACAGCTCCCCCGCTGGAAGGGCCGGCTCCGTTTCCTTCAGCTGGCCCACGGCGGGCACTCTGGCCTCCTGCCCAGCCTTGGCAGTGCTGTGAGACACCCAGGGAAGCCCTTCCTGAAAAGCTGGGGGCCAACATGGAGCAGGAAGCCAAAGTCAGACACCACACTGGGACTTTTAAGAACTGGTCAAGAGTGGCTCGAGGGCAGCAATTTTACCGAGTTTCAAGATAATACGGATGCTGCCAGGCTGGGGACCATACTTTAGGAAGCACTGAGATAGTGGTGAAAAGCCCCAATTATGGGGTCAGCTAATCCTGGTCCGCAGTGCTGGTTCTTAACACTTACTGTGTGACCTTGGCAAAATTACTTAACCTCTCTGAGCCTTACTTTTTCATAAAATCAGCTCTAAGATATGCATTTTTTCTCCTTTTAAATCTCTGAAATCAGGGGCGTCTTGGTGGCTCAGTCAGTTAAGCATCTGCCTTCAGCTCAGGTCATGATCTCGGGGTCCTGGGATTGAGCCTCAAGCCTCACATTGGACTTCTGCCTCAGTGGGGAGCCTGTTTCTCTCTCCCTCTGCCTGCCACTCTGCCTACTTGTGCGCTCTCTGTCAAATAAACAAAATCTTTAAAAATTTGTTTAAAAAAGTAAATATCCAAAATCAGAGCATTCATTACATGAGTGGGTGTGACCAAGTTTGAATGGCCACATTTTTCTTTCTCTGTGGCTCATGCAGAAATGGTGAATCTTACAATGGATGGTATTGAACGTGACGAAATATGACCTCTACCTTAAGGATTGTCAGGAGGTCATATATGTAAAGTGCTTAGCATAGTGCCTCACACAGAATAAAATCATTTAATAAGTGGTAATTGATTTTAGCTGTTGTTGAAAAAAAACAGGAACTGTATGGTAAGGCATAGGGAGTCACTGACAGTGTGAAAATGGAACCCAAATTGAGATTGATTTCCCCTTTTCTGTTTCCTCTCCAGGCGGACTTTAGAGACAGTAAATTACCGTGCTGTCCTGGCCAGTCTTCCCCCCTGATTCCGGCCGTGACCCTGAGGCCTTTGACAGAGACCGTCCCCACAGTGCAGACCATCTACACCACCCGGAAGCCCGTTTCTCTGGCTGCCAGGTGAGTGAGGTCCGCAGCTACGGGCCAGGAGCTCTGGTGACAGGGAAAGCAGGCACAAGCCCCAGTTTCACTGTGTCTGTGACCTCTATTTATTCATTCATTCATTTATTCTGTACATATTTACTGAAGTGTCCACAAAGGCTAGAGAGTATTCTAGGCCCTCGGGATGTACAGTAAATAAAACAGAAGTCCTACCTTTATGGAGTCTATAATTTAGTGTTGGGGGAGAGGAGACAAACATTAAATAAATGCATGTGAATGTGTGTATACATGTGTCAGAGAGAGAGAAGGGAGAGAGAATGAGAGAGAGAGAAGGTGACAAGCTAGGGAGGAAAATGAAACCAAGAAGGGCATTGGCCATGCTGGGATGACCTCCTTCAGGTGGCTTATAAGCAGAGACCTGAAGGTGGGCAGAGAGCAAGCTGCAGGTGTTTGCGGGAAGAGGATCCTCATCAGAGGAACAGCTAGTGCTAAGACCTCTGAGACGGAGGGTGCCCGGAATGGTTAAGGAAGAGTAAGGGGGCCAGAGTAGCCAGAGCGGGATGAATGACAGGACAAGAGCCCCATGAAGTTGGAGCTTGGGGACAGACTGTACTTGCTGGCCACAGTAGAGACTGATTTCTACCCTGTATGAGATTATTTAAAAATTTGGTTTGTGCTTTAGATGTATACTTCGTGTGTGTGTGCATGTAACCAGTGGAGACAGATCCCTTAGTTAGGCAATGGGGCATGAGAGCCAAGAATTCAGAGGCAATCTCTCAAAGCAGCCAGTTTTATTTCACACAATTTGTTTATTAAAATATGGGGGAGGGGGACTCTGGGGGAAAATGCATTTGAAGCCGATTTAAGGCATGATTGAAAGAAATCTAACCCTTGGACATCTTCCGCTCCTTCAGAAGTGGTTTCCTGAGGCTGCAATGTCCCAGGGCCTTTGCTTGGCTCTGGGGCTTCAGAGATGAGTGACATTTACAGTCCGTCCACGGGGGAGCAGTGCCCTGAGGAACTCTCATTCCGGGGGATGGGGGGCACCCAGTAGGCAACCAGACATTGTCAGGTCATTGTAACACTAGCAAATGTCAGGGGTCCTCAAGGACCCTGAGAGGGAAAGTCAAAAACCAAGATCAGGCAGGAAGACGGGGGAGATGACACCTTTCTTGTTGTTTTTTAGTGGCATCTCATTATTCTGCCACCTACTCTTCTTTAGTGCAGAGACGCTCCGGCAGGAATTGGAGAGAGAGAAAATGATGAAAAGACTGTTGATGACCGAACTGTGAAATGCTCCCCTTGTTGCCTGGAGGATGGCATGGTGCCTTCTGTCCGTTTTCTTTCTTCGGGCTTCGTGTGCTCACTCCAGCACAACACACAGATGTGTGCTCTGTTTTGCCCAGGTCTCCATGGTTGGTTGAAGCCAACTTCTGGCTTGACTTTTATGGGAGAAGTTCTTTTCTGTCTCCTGAGTATTAGAGTTTTTCTGCTACTCAATATAGTTGGGACGGGATTTGGGAAGCCTAGGAGAAGAAAGATGGGGAGATGGGATTCCCTCTGAGGACTACCTGTGTGTCTATATTAATAACCACAGGAGTCAATATGGCACGGAATCCTTTGCTATCAGTCTCAACCATGATTTTGTATGATTGAAACTTGTACCAAGCTTCGACTGTTTGTTAAAGAGTCATTTTTAATGAGAGAATAATTCTTTACCGCTGGTTTTTTCATTTACACTGGTAATTATACAGATCTTATAAAGTCCTTAACCCTCATTTTTATTCAGACACGAATCAATGAACTACAACAAGAAAACTGCGATCACCAGGATTGAAGTACTTCAGCGAAATCCGAAATACGATTTAAATTGTGGATTTGTTGGATATGATATTATTTGGGATAAACAGAATTTTTCATTGAACCCAAAGTAGGATATTATAGCTTAAAATTGTCTAAAAATCCTTACAAAGATAAGACGATTCAATATCAAGATTCATTTGGGTGTTCCACAGAGGAAAATTCTTTCTAAAGTTGATTAATTCTTGTCCTGTTGATAGACCAGATGACACTTTGTTCTCTTTTTATATAGTTTCAAGAAATGTGTTTTTAAATTTTTATTATGCACTTGAACAACTTTGCAGGAATAAAGGCACCCCCTCACCACAGACTAGCCCTCTGAGTTGTTTCCCAAGCTCTCAATGAATATGCACACATTTTTTTCATAGCTGTGATCAGTGTGTACATGCTCTTTGGTTGTACTTTTCCATCTCACACATATCTTCCCCTTTCAACACAGATCCTGCTCTCACCAATTTAAATGTCTGTATATCCATGTAACATGGTTAACCTCACTCCTCCCTATTATTAGATAATTGAGTTATATCCAATTTTTCACTCTTATAAATAGTGCTGCGATGAATGTCTTTGTAAAAAAAAAAAATGCTCCTTCTTTTGGGTTCTTCCCTTGGGAATATCTCCAAAGAGGGATTACAAGGTCAAAGAGCATGAAATATTTTATAGCTCTTGTTTCATATTGCCAGATTGCTTTCTAGAAAGATCCAATCTCTGGGTTGGAAGGACCTTACAGGTCATTAGTTCAACTCCCCTATTCCCTCTGAATGCTTGAACCCCTCTACAATTTATGATGCCACCAGCAATGTATAAGCATTTCTACTTACCAATAGTTCTGCCAGTATTGGGTTTTGCCATTTTAATTTATTTTTGCTAGTTTAATAGGTGTGTATAGTTGTTCTTGAGAGGTTGTTTTATTTCATTAATTGCTAGCAAGGCTGAGCACTTTTCCATGTGATGATTTACTAGCTGTATTTCCTTGTGTGTAGAATGTCCATCCATTTCTTATGACCACTTGTTAAGTGGAATTGATCTCGTATATTTGTACCAGAACTGTATTTTTATGTTGTATTGTATAGTTTGCTCTCCTGTCCCTATCCTTAAAACTGAATGGTGCCAATAATTTGATACTAATGAATATAAAAAAAATGTAATGCCTCATTTACTAGCATTGTTGTAAAGGAGGTATGTAAGCAAATATTCAGATAACAGAGGATTAACCCTTTAAGTGCTGAATCTTTAAAATTTTAATATTTTTTTGAGGGAAATCTTTCTAAAACATGTTACGCACTTCCCTGCCTTAGTAAAGAGTATACTGGAGAGTATTTAACCTTTTCTTGATGAGTCACAGTCATCATTATAAACATCAGTCCCTTTTGTACTTTGGTGTGGTGCGGTGATGTCATCAGGAGCTATCAAAATACATAGGGCTTGGCTTTGCCTTTCACAGACTATTGTGCTCTTCTCACTGATGAATTTTACTGCTTTCTGCTCTATTGGTGAAGCCATGTGGGGCATTTACGGCATCTGGGACTTTTTTACTCCCGTACTGTATGACCCCGGGCTCTACTTTGAAAACAGCTTTACCTGTTCTTTTTCTCGTGCACACGATCCCAAATGTGTTCCTGTACAAGACGGGGGAGCTATCTGTGTCTGGGTTTGTAACCTCTTGCCAATGCAGCACCCTCCTCCTAACCTGCTTTCTGAGTCTTCTGCGCTTCCCCTCCTGCGCTCTGACGGAAACCTCCGGGGCAGAACGGAAGTTTTCTTGGAGAAGCCAGGGAGCCAAGTGTGACTTGTGTCAGATATGCTTTGCTTCCGAGGAGGGGTGCATGGGCTTTGGGGACGCTGTTTTCAGGAGGCCCTGAGCCTCCTGCTTTTTTTCCCCACATCCCCCTGGGTTCACAGATGTTCAGAAGTTGATGTCACTGGAAGTCTGATCCCAACAAGTTGGCTGTTACTATATATGAAAACCCGGTACCTTTGGCAGCTCAGCTCTAACCAGTAAAATCGAGAGGATTCCATTGTTTCAGCAGTTGTCCTGGTTATTTGCCTACTTAAGTGTATGATGGGGGCTTGCCATGGTGAGTGAAGAGATGACGTCGTGCT
>CM052813.1:59865219-60022695 GCA_028533885.1 Nasua narica | reverse complement strand
AACACCTGACATCTGGGTCACGTAGCACTTTTTGCTATTTCAATCCCATCTTCCATCTCCCGTGGTTCAAAAAAGGTTGAGATCACTAGTTTCTTTTTGAATATTTGTATTTTGTAATCTTATGCATATTCATTCATGCCATCTTTAGCATCAAACCCTATTGAGCCTCACCTCTACATCTTACCTAACCTTCCTTGCCTTCACAGGGGTTACTCATAAACCACTCCACACAGTCTGATTTCTGGGCCTGCCTTTGGAACCTCTGTGCTTTTCTGCCTCCCTAAGTATTTTATTTGTTTATGCAATGAAATACAAAGAAATAGACTAAAATACTGGCTCTGCAATGCGTGAAAGGAATTATGTCCATGTTTTCTAACAGAAAACATTTTAGCAGTTATTACTCCAAAACCATCAAAAGAACTGCAGGACCTAGCCTCCTGTAAGTGTGTCGTGTGGATAAATGGCTAACTAGCAAGCGACAGTGAATTGCAAGCAGCAGGAATGGATTTGAGAAAGTGGAGAATTCGGGGGGGTCAGCAGGCATGGTGTGGTCTGCCAAGGTCTGTGCTGCCTGCTGCAGGGAAACAGGGTAAACCAGCTGCCTAGTTTGAAGGGGTTAGGTTATGCAAGGGTACCAGCAGTCTCTGCTGATTACACAGTTCAAAAGTCTGGGAGGAAGGACTGAATCCAGCCCAAGAGTTGGGTTCTAGTTTCTGCTCTGGCTCTGAGCATCTCAGTTTGCCTATCTAGAGTGTGGGGAACCTGCTATTTCAATTCATCTCTGTGATCATCTCAAGAAATAATGGGTACAAAAAGCGCTTTATATAAAACCATAAGTGCTGGAACAAAATTATGGGGGAGGCAGCAATTCTGGCAAGGTGTGTCCAAGGTACACCCTCCAGGGAGCATATTTCCTGAATTGGATGTGCACTGAGGTCTCTTGGGGATGTTGGTAATATGCACATCCCGATTCATGGGTCTGTAGTGAGGCCTGGGATTGGTGAGGCCAGCGATCTTTCTGGGGATGTCAGGCTGCAGGTCCGCGGACCACACAGAAGCAAGGGTCTAGAAGGGCCACAGCTGTTTGGGCGGGGAGCGGGGGGACTCGTGGAGGGGGAGGGGAGAGTGGATGGGGAGACTGGAATTAAGGACGGAGGAAGGGAAACCGCTAGGAGGGAGTCCGAGGCGGGAGAAGAGGATGCTAGGAGGAAGAGGACGCATCGCGCCGGCTGGAGGATGCGCAGAGCGAGGCGCCAGGCGGCGGAGACCCGCGGCTGCGCGGCCGCGCGGGCTGCGGGCGGGGGCGGGCGCGTGCTGACGGCGGCGGCGGCGGCGGCAGCGGCGCAGTCCCGGCCCGGCGCCCGCGGCGCCCCCGCTAAGGCCCGAGCGGCCTGGCTGCGGGATCGGTGCGCAGCGATGGCACGACCGCCGCGGCAGCGCCCGGGAGCCTGGGTGCCGCTGCTCTTGCTGCTGCTGGCCGGGCCCACCACCTGTGCCGCCAGCCCCGCAGACGACGGCGCGGGCCCCGGGGGCCGGGGACCCCGGGGTCGCGGGCGGGGGGACACGGGCGCCGACGAGGCAGTGCCGCGCCACGACTCCTCCTACGGCACCTTCGCCGGGGAGTTCTACGACCTGCGCTACCTGTCCGAGGAGGGTGAGGCTGCGAGAGGGTGGGGGGCTGCGGGAGGGAGCCGCGGGGTGGGGGATGGGGGACGGAGGCGGCCGGAGGGGCGGTTTGGTAAGGAGGCCAATGGAGGTAGTCTGGGACTGCGGGACTGGGATCCGGAGCGCTGTGCTCAGACCCTCGCCGGCCTGCAGGAGGCACCCGAAAGAGCTGTCAGCGCCTTCCACCAGCCGCCAGCTTTACAGGTAGGGAGACTGAGGCCAGGAGAAGGAGATGGTCAGCAGAGCCCTGGGAGGCTCAGGACAGGTAGGGCTGAGCCTGGGCTCCCCCAGTTCTTGGTGTCGGGCCTCCGCTCTCCCTGTCCGGGGTTGGGGTAGGGAGTGGTAGGGGAGGAGGCCACCATCTGGCCTAGGGTGTGTGAGGTCAGGGGAGCTGGTGGGAAGCAGAAGTCACAATTTAAAGTGATGTTGTCTTATTTTCTCCTTGCCTGTATTGACCTAAATTTGCAGTGAGTAGTGCCCCAACCTTTCAGCGTTTTGTTCCTGCCGACTGCCATGCCATCAGAGTTGGGGCATGTTTCTGTCCCCACTTGCATGCCAGTTCTTTTCTGTTACCACAAATGTTAGGGTTTCCTACTGTGAGCCACCATTGTTGGGGGCTGCTGGGCCCAGAGACTAGGGGGTTTTCAGCTGCAAACCTCCCTGTGGAGTTGCTTTAGTGAGCACAAAGGCCAAGCTGATTCTGTGTAGAAGAAACTGGCCTCTTCTGCAGTTTGGAAAGTAGTGATTTTCCTATTTTTATGCTAAGAGGAATATGTAAGAATTAAATTGGTGTTGAAATATTCCTGCAAAAATAGGATGCTGTGTGCTGTGTACATTTGTTATGAAGGATTCGGTTTAGCTGCATACAACAAGCACACATTAATAGCTTAAATAAAGTAGAAGTTTCTCTGTCATGTAAAGAAATCTAAAGTAGGCGGTCTGGGCTGGTACTGGAGGCTCCATGCTCATCAGAGACCTTCTCACCAGAAGACCTTGGATACTGGTCTTCTCTGTCTTCACAATTCTTAGCCTGAAACTTCATGGTCCAAAATGGCTGCTTGATCTCCAGCCACTACATTCACTGTCCAAACAGTGGGAAAGAGAAAGTGGGAAGAAGGTCACTAAGTACTTTGTAAGGAGGTTCCTTGGAAGTCCCATAGAACAATTATACTTCATTGGCCACAATGTGGCCACATATAAATGCAAAGGAGACTGGGAAAGGTAACCTTTTAGCTGAGAGGCAATATACCCAGTTAAAAAAATTGGAATTATTGTATTGAAATGGAAAGGATGGATTTGGGGAAATATATTAGTTGGGTAGAGGTTCAGGTACTGAAACAAACACCCCTACATATAGTGGCTTAAATAAGGTACTTTATTTTTTTTTCTCACATGAATCTGACTGGTCTGGGCAGTTGGGACACCTCTGTTCCACAAGGTCATTCCATCTTGTTCCACCATCTAGTAAATCTTTGTCGTCATTGGTGTGGTAGAAGATGGTTTGCTTGCATGTCCTTGTTCAAGCTTGAGGAAAGGAGACAGAGGAAATTCAGGACAGACCATTACCTTTTAGGCTGGTTGCACAGGTCACTGCTGTTTGTATTCCTTTGGCAAGAACATAATGACATGACCTAGCTGCAAGAGAGGCTGGGAAATGTAGTCTTCTAGCTGGGCAGCCATGTGGCCAGGGAGGAGGAGGGACGGGGGAGGGGGCAGGGACAGACAAGCAGAAGCAGCATTATCGCTCTGGAAACGAACAAACATTTCAAAGCCCATCTGTTTCTGAAAGCATCTAATGCATATTTATTCTGTTCGTAGTCAGTCCAGCATGCTGCCTAGTGACTCACACGTGGCACCTGAGAGCTCATATTCTCACTGGGCGCATGTCCCTAACAGAGGAGATGGAGGTCAGATGCTATGTGTCCGTCTGTGTATACAGAGAGAATGAAGTTGTAGAGTCCAGACTTTTTTATGAACATGGACGTCAGGTGGAGGCTGGAGCCATAAAGAAGGCGTTATAGAGTTGAACTAGGAAGTACGAAAGACTTTGATGAGCCAGAAGAGGAAGGACATTTAGGTGAAGTGACCCCACAGGGCAACAGGGCATGCGATGTGTGTATAAATCCCTAGTTTGTCTGCGTACCCCTCTCACCGGTTCTGCACAGGCAGCCTGAGGCTCAACTCAGACCCCCAGTAATCCAGGATGGTTCCAACCAGCTCCCTGGAGGAAGCTTCAACTCCTTTATCTGGAATTTTCTCTTTGGCCCAACTTCCTTTTACAGTCATCTCTTATTCCTCCCCTTCACTAATCTCTTCTCTCCAGCACTTTCACTGTCTTCAAATGCAGATCCTACACCCGGCTGGTGGAGACTAATGGGGATGTTTGTGGGCTGAGCCTCTCAGGGGCAGCACCTCCACTAGATAACCCCGGGCCTGGGTTTTAGCCCTATGGATCCTGAATAGAGATTTTCTCAGATCCTTAGAAATGATCAGTGACATTGCCTTAAAGGGTACTGGCAGAGAGGGAGCAGCAGGCACAGGAAACGTCCCAGGTGTATGTTCTAACCCAGAAAGTGAAGGAAAAGAGGATGTCAGGATGCAGCGTCCCGAGCCACGGTGAGGCCCAGTAGTGTGAAGGCTCGAAATAGTTGATGGAGTCAGGAAATGAGAAGTGAATTTTCCTGGGATAAATTCAGTGCAGAAAGGAGGGACCCTGATTGATTTTGAAGGAAGTGGCAAGTGAAGAGGTAGAAATAGTGCATTTAAACTACTCTTCCTCCTCCTCCTCCTTCTTCTTATTTAAAGATTGTATTTTTATTTATTTGACGGAGAGAGGGAGTACAAGCGGGTGTGTGGTAGGCAGAGAGAGAGAGAAGTAGGCTCCCTGCTGAGCAGGGAGCTCGATGTAGGGCTCCATCCCAGGACCCTGGGATCATGACCCTAGCTGAAGGCAGATGCTCAACTGACTGAGCCACCCTGGAACCCCTCTTTTTTTTTAAAGATTTTATTTATTTATTTGAGACAGAGAAAGTGCAAGAGCATGAAGGGTGGGGAGGGGGAGAGGGAGAAGCAGACCCCCGTTGAGCAGGGAGCCTGATGTGGGGCTCGAGCCCAGGACCCTGAGATCATGACCTAAGCTGAAGGCAGACGCTTAACCGATTGAGCCACCCAGGCGCCCTAAAAATTACTCTTTCTTTCTATCAGGCTGTCTTTTTCTAGTGATTGGACTACATGTTTCCTCTGTGCAGGGGACTCTCTTCTCAGGTTCAAAGTACCCAACTGAGTTTTCAATGAAAAGATGACCTGGTAGTATGTAAATCCAAAAAAGGGAATTAAGACTACTGGAGATGGAGAATTCACTGAAACTTCCAGAGAGCCCACTGACCATTACCCACCCTGTCTAGAAACCATTTCTCCGGTGTCCTGACAGCCAAAGACCCTCCAAGCCAGAGCTGACAACTGGCTAATTTGGTTTCTTTAATTACCCCCTAAACATGTTCATTTAAAAAAATTTATTTTATGTTTTAGTTTAACTATGCTAGGGTTGTTTTGTTTTGTTTTGCTTTTTGGAGAGAGCTTGCAGGGTGGGGGGATGGACCGAGGGAGAGAGAGAAAACCTTTAGCAGTTTCCATGCCCAGCAAGGAACCCATTGCAGGGCTCCATCTCATGACCCTGAGATCATGACCTGAGCCAAAATCAGGAGCTGGACATTTAACTGATTGGCCCACCCAGGCACCGCTTAACTATGCTAGATTTCAGAATTCTTAAGTGTTCCCACTCTCTTACTGTATACGACTTATCCTTACATTCCTAATGTCACAGCTCCCTCTTTCAGGAAGCCTTCCTGACTTTCTCCTCCCCATCACCTGCGACTAAGTCAGTTCAGAAAACTGACCCACAGAAAAATGTAAATATCTTAGTGAAAGTCACACAGCTAGAAAGTAATAGGGAACTGCGTAGATTTGCTGATTAACTTTGTGGATAAGATTGGTGCAGGGTGTCCAGGGATTAGAGGGTCCCTGTTGACGTGCACTCAGAAGTACAGTGGGACTGGCTGAATGAGGTATGTTGGTGGGCAGACTTGAGGAAAGGTGTTTGGACCCAATGGGGTAGGCAGTTAGTGGGGAACTGCTGTTTTCTACCTGGTGGAGTGCCAAGGCGGATTCTTTGCTCAATGGCCATGCGCACATGTGTGGAGCTTTCCATATTTTTTTTTCTTTGACAGAGAAAGATCACAAGTAGGCAGAGACGCAGGCAGAGAGAGAGGGAGGAAGCAGACTCCCCGCTGAGCAGAGAGCAGGACGCAGGGACGCAGGGCTTGATCCCAGGACCCTGAGATGACGACCCGAGCCCAAGGCAGAGGCTTAACCCACTGAACCACCCAGGCGCCCCGAGCTTTCCATATTTTACATTCTCTAAAGCTCCTTGACCTTTGTACTTCATTCTGTGACCCTGATAAGCAGAAACAATGATTCAGGTAGTTTGGAAAGAGAAAGAGGCTGGTGCAGTCGTTCTCAGCTTTGAACAGACAGCTGCTGGTTAAAACTTCAAAGAATCAAGTACTAAATTAATACCTGAGGGCTGTGAGCCAAGCAGTCAATTAGAAGCAATAAATAGCAAACCAGAAGCCATTAACCACCCAGTGGAGGATGGCAAAACAGGCTCAAGGGATTGCAGAAAAGGAACAGAGAGTGTCTGGGAATTAGACAAAAAAGGAAACCACAGATAGTCACCAATTAATGGATATTTGGGTTATTTCCCATTTTGGGCTATTATGAATAATGCTGCCATGAACATCTGTGTACAAGTCTTCGTGTGAATGTATGTTTTTTAGCCCTCTTGATAGGAGTATTTACATAGCAAATAGGAAAGAATCAACAGCTCAGTAATCAAGAGAATGTAATAAGGTCACCATAGACAAGGTCGGCATTCGTAAACCAAAAGCTCTCTTCTTTTTTAGCAAAAATAAGCTAGAAGATGTCAAAATAAGATATCGAAAATAGCAACACAAGTCTGTATAATGTCCAAATTTTGCCACAAAGAATGTCCTGGTCCTGTGTGGAGAAACAAAATTTTTAACTACTAAGTAATATGAAAACTATTAATAAATGGGAAATATACCATGATCTTGGAATGAGTGACTTGGCATTACAGAGATGCCTCCCCTCATTCATCTATTCATTTACTGCAGTTCCATACAAGAGCCCCACAGTATTTGGGGAGAGAACTTGACAAATTAGTATCCATCCTTTGCATGGAAGAATCAAGTTCTGTGAATTGCTTAGATATGTTTCAAAGCCTGTAATTCATACATTGATCCTGGCTCAGGAACCGCCAAATAAACCAGAGAACAAAGCAGAAAATCCAGAAATAGACCTATATTCCTCTGAGAAACAGTGAATTATCGAGGTGTCCTCATAAAGAAAAGATGAGTTATTGGAGTAAATGGCATTGAGAAAAATTGAGTCAATGTAAGGGAGAAAAATAAAACTGTTTTCTTCACAGTGTACTAAAAAAATAAATTCCAAATGGGTCCGGTCCAGGTGTGAAGGGCAGTACCACAGAGTTAATAAATAAACATGTAGGGAAAGATCTTCAGGTCCTCAGAATGCAGATTTTTTTTTTTTTTAAAGATTTTATTTATTCATTTAACAGAGAGAGAACACAAGCAGGCAGAGAGGCAGGCAGAGGCAGAGAGAGGAGCAGGCTCCCTGAGGAGCAAGGAGCCCGATGCGGGACTCGATCCCAAGACGCTGGGATCATGACCTGAGCCAAAGGCAGCTGCTGAACCAACTGAGCCACCCAGGTGTCCCCAGAATGCAGATTAATCTCTGGACAAGACTCTAAAAGCACAAACCGAAGGAAGAAAAATTATCTCCCCAACTGCATCACATTTAAAGATTTTGTTCCAAGAAAAGATATCAGAGAAAAAAGTAAGATGGGTGGCAGACCAGAAGAGGGGGAAAAAATGCAGCATCTGAAACCAACAGTGAGTGAGTATCGGGAGTGCACATAAACTCCCGTGAGAAAGACCAAAAACCAAGTTTAAAAAAAAAAAAAAGCGCAAAGATTGCGTATATACCCATCGTAGAAAAGGAAACCCAAGTGGCTAATACAGATATGAGATGTTTAACCCCACTAGTACTTGGGGAAATACAAATTAAAATAGTGAGAATGTCGGATGCTATCAAGTACAGGCAAGAGTGGAGGGGAAATGGGAGCCTTGTGCCCTGTGGCTGGCGTCGTAAACCCCTGCCGTTAGCCTGAATACTAATTTCACTTTGGAGATTATTTTATAAGGGAATCATGCAAGACTTTCAGGCTGGTGGTGTTGGAAACATGAAAGGACTTTTGCAGTAAGGCGGGACCTCACCCTGGGCAGGCAGAGTTCCGTGATCTTTGAGGAGCTAGCACAGAGGAGAAGCTTACCTCCCAGCCCCCCCTTTCGGTGTGGCACACTAAAATATTGCGTTTCTAAGATGTATGCATCAGAGTGCTCATTTTGTTAAAACCTGCAGGCTTTGCAGAAGGATACATAGGAAATACTCTAGACCAGGAGGAAAGTGGGTTTAGGAACGGATTAGGGGAAAATAGAAGAGGGGCTTTGCATAGACTGATAGGAGTGTCCCATAAGCCAAGAAATGTCACTGGTTTCATTTGGTGCACCTACATACTTAAAAATTAAAATCATGCCGGTTCAATTATACAGGGCGTGTCAAACATCCCGGGACAACACTGTTCTCTAGCTAGTTACCAAGAGAACGGCTGATAAGGTACAGTCTACAAATCCATTGTGTCAGTATTTAAGGATTAGTCCGTTTAGTCTCTGTCCATCAGGATCCGATCAGAATAACAAAAACCAGTTCTAAGCTTTTTTGTTGTTGTTGTTGTTCCTAAAGAGGATGACCAGCCCAGGAGCTATCTAAGTAGGTGTTGGGGGACTGGAGAAGGGCTTGAGGTTGTGAGAATCTAGAAGCTCAGCCAAGAGACCCCCGAAGAACCCCCTAAACTGCAGCCCATCCTCTGAGAATGGGGCTCTGCCCAGCTGCTGGCGGTTCCTTTGAGGGCATGACAAGGCTGGTTAGGGGAATCTAGGAAACAAGCTGGAAACTGGAACCAACTTGCCACTGCAGGGATGAGGATCACGGAGGGGTGGAGTAGTGGACAGCAATCCAGTTGGAAATGATGAGGGAAGAGAAGGCAAGCTGAGGACAAAACAGACGCTGACTCCCTCCCCCACCCATGGGGTATACGGACATTCCTCAGGCACTCCTGGCTGCCCTAAACGGAAACACGATTAACTTGTGGAGATCACAATCCTGCAAGACATGAGTCTCCCTCAGTTTACAAATGTCTTAGTGATCTACAGGAACAATTTCTATCAGTAACCTAGCTTCCAGAAGGAAATGTGGACACAATTAAACACTTATAATCTGCAGCCCCTTGACAGATACTTGAAGTGGGCAGAGTGTAATGTTCCTCTAGGAATTACCCAACTTTCTTTATGTTAATGCCTCCCTGGAGGGGTAAACAACCTTAACTTGACAGCAGCAAGTCCTCTGGTAGCCTGTGAGTCATTTTTACCATATGAAAATCCTTTTGAAACCTCCCTTTTTCCTTACCTCCCCCAATCCCATAGTATATATAATCAGCCACCCTTCACATCCCCTGGGCAGCAGCACTTTCTGTGCACGGTCCTGTCCCTGCGCTTTAATAAACCACTATTTGGCACCAAAGACGTCTCAAGAATTCTTTCTTGGGGCGCCTGGGTGGCTCAGCTGTTAAGCGTCTGCCTTTGGCTCAGGTCATGATCTCAGGATGCTGGGATCAAGCCCCGCATTGGGCTTTGCTGCTCAGAGGGAAGCCTGCTTCTCCTTTCTCCCACTCCTCCTGCTTGTGTTCCCTCTCTTGCTATCTTTCTCTCTCTGTGTTAAATAAATAAACATACTAAAAAAAAAAAAAAAGAATTCTTTCTTGGTCATCGGCTTTGGACTCCACCCCACGGAACCTCACCTATATTCCAAAACCCCATCAGGAAGGAATGGTCTTTCCTTCCTCCTGCCTCCTAGCCTCCCTCAATGTTTCCTTTTGGCAGAGCCTAGCCAGTTGGCAAAGGAGAAATGTGGTTTGCAGAGTCCTCAGCCCATCATAGAGTTGGCTATAGGAGGCTGGGTTGTAGCTCAGAGATGAGAGCTTAAGTACTAGCACATGGGCCAAACTAAATTTGTGCCAAATAGATCGTTTAAATTCAGGGGAAAATTGTAATGTTGTGGCACTTAATATTATTCTGCCAACCCCAACGAGTATAGTGAAATTAATTTCTGATGCTAATAACCCAGAGTTAGCGCAGACCCTACAAGCCAAAGGGCGTGGTCCATAACAAGAATGCTCTCACTTTAGATCAACTGGCTGCATATCCTGGGGCTACCCACAGCCCTCCTGAGGTTCTGTAATTCACTAGAATGTTTCACAGAGTTAGGAAAGCACTGTACTTCCTATAAAGGATACGATTCAGGAACAGCTGGTGAAGATACACATAGAGTGAAGTCTAGGGGTCCCCCAAATGCAGAGTTTCTATGCCCTCTCCTCATGGAATCACTCTCCTCAGTATTATTAGTTTGTCCACCAACCAGGAAGCAGCATTGAGCTTGTGTCCAGATTTTTTATTGGGGTCTCATTACATAGGCATTATTGATTTAATCACTGGCTACATAATTAAATATAGTCCCCAGCCCCCCAGCCCTCCCTGGAGGTGGGGCTAGCTGACAGCCCCAAACCTCTAGTCACAGGGTTGGTTTTTCTGGTGACCACCCCCCTACATGAGTCATCTCATCTCTTTGCATAGCTCAGATGTGATCCCAAGGGTCTCATGAATAACAAAGACAGTCCTGCTGGGAAGTTCCAAGCGTCTCTCCCAGGGACCAGGGACAAAAACCAGTCAAATTCTTTATTATACAACATCTTACAAAACCAGAGAAAAAGATATGCCCCCAAAGCATTTGGCTAAACAAGTTCTCATTCCAAGTTTTAGAAGCATAAAAGAGAATAGGGAATTAGTGCTAGAAAAGCCCTGAGAAGCCATTTGCCAACACTAATAAGGTAGTTTGGTACATTAATAAATGCATTTTGTCCCAAAGCTTGCTTGTATTTAGAGCTTAGAAACCCATTCTTCTAGAGATTATCTTACCCAATGGTTATTAGTTCTCAGTCCAGTTTATAAAACTTAATAGTAATAACAATCCAATAGTAATAATAACTGGCATTTATTGAGGTGGAAATCTGCTTATGCCAGTGTATCATTCTAGGTGCTAGGAAGTGGAAAAGATATCAGAAGAAGATGGGGAAATTGAGAAGCAACATTATAAGAGACTGTCGATTTTAGTTACCTATAGAATTTTTTGAAAAATATTTATTTAGGGGTGCCTGGGTGACTCAGTGGGTTAAGCGTCTGCCTTCAGCTTGGGTCGTGATCCCAGGGTACTGGGATCAAGTCCCTCGTCGGGCTCCCTACTCAGTGGAGAGCCTGCTTTTCCCTCTCCCTCTGCCTGCCACTCTTCTTGCTTGTGCTCTCTCGCACGCTCTCTCTCAAATAAATAAAATCTTTAAAAACACATATTTGTATGAGAGAGAAACTGTGAGCAAGAGGGGCAGAAGGAGAGAGAGAATCTCAAGCAGACTCCCAGCTGAGCGCACAGCCCAAGGCAGGGCTTGATCTCAAGACCCTGAGGTGATGGCCTGAGATGAAATCAGGAGTTGGACACACAACTCCCTGGGCCATCCAGGTGCCCTGGTTAGCCCTCGAATCTTTAAAACATAAGTAGTCATTGCATTCCTGGATAAATATTCTGAGAAAAAAATAGCCTCAGCATTGCCCTGAGAAATAAGAGCATACGTGAAGACGCGTAACATGGTTTGTAGCATTAAGCAGTTGCTCAATAAATGTTAAGAGAAAAACAAAAAATTCATCCAAGGCCAGACTCAGTCTAGAGTACCAAAGTAGATTTAGGACTCAGCATAAAAGTAGAAAAAGTAATGCACTTGGCCCAATTAAAGATGGTAAAAAGCTACTAGGGCTGTATTTTAGCATGTGATCAAAATGTAGGGTAGTAGAAATGAATTGTCCAGAATGTACAGATGTGTGCCGGGAACGTGTGGCCTAACGGCTTTTTTTTTTTAATCTAATGTGATATGGGAAGCAAAGGCAGAAGAAAAATTAAATTTCCTTACTACTTACAGCTCATTGACAAGTCCTTGAAACAGGCAGAATGACATTCCTCTATGAACTCAGCTGCCTCGATGTTAGGACTTTGTTAAGGATGAAAGTTAATCTTAGCCCAACCCCCAGGATCCTATAAGTCTACTTTGACATATAAAAATTCCTTTAAAAACTTCCTTTATCTCTGCCCACCAAGATATATATTGGCAATCGTCCCCCCAAGCATACAACCCACTGAGAATAGATCTGAAGGGTCTCATGACCGGGTTTTTACTAAACAGTAATAAATGACCTTTTCCTAACAATAGCTGGAAAGGTCCTCAAGGCCCTGGAAACCTCGTTTCCAAAGTACCTGGGAGGCATGGGCTTTCCCTAACCCTCTCCCAACTTGAAAGGATATAATGGGCCACTCCTCAGGACCCCAGTACAGCTTCTCCCCATGGGTCCTGTCTCCATGCTTTCATAAAATCACTTTTTTGCACCAAAGACTTCTCAAAAATTCTTTCTTGGCCGTTGAATCTGGACCCAAACATCTTTCCTACACATCATAATAGAGCAAAGCAAACAAAGCCTCAAGTTTATATTTATTTATGTTGGCTAATTATCTGTGGGTGATTTTATTTATTCATTTGACAATCATGTAATCAGCGTCCAGTGCCAAGCACTATGCTGGACAGAGAGCCTGCGATGACCCACACGTGGTTCCCGTGTGTGTGTGTGTGTGTGTGTGTGTGTGTGTAGTGAACAGCCAAGGAGAAAAGTCTTGCTGTCACAGACTGGAAGCATAGTGCAGGCCTACCCTTCAGTGTGTGGTCCAATGCATTAGGACGTTAAGTGATCTCACAAGAAAGAGACTCAGCTGTTAGAAACGATGTGCTGGAAGAATTTAGTGAGCTAAGAAAATGTCCTATACAGCTTCAAGACAAACGAGAGTTCAGAGAAAGGGGAAAATCCTATTATCCTACATAGGTATAAATGGAAAACCTCTACTATCAAATATACAAATATTTCATTGTTGACTTTTTTCCTTTTAGAGCATGGCTATTGTATGAAAACGGTGATGTTCGCACTCCCTGGGATGGTGGTGAGCCCATGGTTGTATGAAATTAGGCCACCTCTCTGCCTTAGGTTCCCTGCCTGTATAATGAGGGAAAGGCCACATAATTCTCAGTTCACATGTAAGACTGGCTCAAAGATGTGTGCTCTATGCCCTTCCCTCAGGAAGGGGGTGATTAGGCTTACACAAAGCCCTTTTCTGAGGCCTAAACATTTCTAGACACGTGTGATAGAAAATAGTCAACATATTAAAAAAAATTTTTTTTTTTCTCCTTAGGAAAGCTGTCACTGGATTTTCTAACTATTGTTTATTCTCACTGTCTAGGTTACCCTTTCCCTACTGCTCCTCCTGTGGATCCATTTGCCAAAATCAAAGTGGATGACTGTGGAAAAACTAAGGGATGCTTTAGGTTGGTAGATCTGTGAGTTGGATAACTTTAAGGCTAAGGCACTGATTTACTTCTCAAGGTAGTATTTCAGTCACTACGGCTCTTTCTCATCAGGGGCCTGCACCCCCTCATAGCTTCAGCAGAGGTGTGGCCTATTTCCGATGGCCATCCCAGTTTTTCGTCTTAGAGGCCAGAAGCTCTCAAAGGCTACGTGGCACCGGAACATCCTTCTCTGGTTTATCCGATATGACCATACTGCCATTAGCTCAGGTGTCTACTCCTGACCAGTTGGCCGTATGAAAAAGAATCACGTGACATGGGCTATGTCTTATTAGCAGGGCTGTGAGTGGGACAGACCATGATAGGCACGTCTAAGACCCAATTCCTTTTCAAATCATCATGACTTAGGGGTATCTGGATGATACTAACTGGTCATGAACATTGATGATTGTAGCGAGCTTGGTATCTCAGGTTTAGGGAGTCCCCATGTGATTACTAGTTGTGTTCTACCAAGACATGATGGGCTGGAGCTAGCAAACACTAATATAGACGGTGAGCCTCCCATCCAGACAGCCTCGCTTTGTTGGAAAAGCCACCTCCTCTTTGAAACTGTTATTTCCTAAAATAAATTGTCCTTGAGTAAAGGTTGTGATGGCCATTGCACTGAAAATTCTGAATTTTTTTTCCTTTTGCTCAGTGTTCAAGGTCTAAAGAGAAAAAAATCGAATAAAGGGGTTTTGAGTTCTCTTTGGATTACAAGGGTATTTCTAAGGAATTTTCTTTAAAGATTTTATTCATTTATTTGAGAGGGAAAGAGAGAGAGGGCACAGGCAGGGGGCAGGAGCAGAGGACGAGGGAGAAGGAGACTCCCCGCTGATCAGGGAGTCTGCCGTGGGGCTTGAGCCTAGGACTGAGGTCATGACCTGAGATGAAGGCAGATGCTTAACTGACTGAGCCACTCAGGCGCCCCTCTAAGGAATTTTTAAGAATCCAAATAATACTATTATTGAGGAAGATGGCCAGCAATGTTTATTCTGGTGACTGGAGACATTTTCAAGAAGGGAAGGAATTTCAGTACCTGCTGTCTTCGCGGTGACTCATTTTCTGGCCTGTTTGCTCCTCTAGCTTTCCTTACACCCATTCAGCGTTTTCACCCCGTTCTACACTGTCTTCTGCTCACGTCTCTTCCAAGCCACTCAGGGTCCCTGCCAGCCTGCTGGCATGTTCCTTGCCCCCTACTTCAATCAGTACTTGGCAGCCTTGTGCCCTGTTCCTTCAGGTACCTTCCACCTGAGCTTCCCTTGTCCCACCCACTGCTACAGTTTTCTGTTCTTCTGAAAATGGTGTGAGGCAATGTCCCTCTCACTAGGGCTTTCCGATTCTTAAAGGATCCACAGTCCCCTGGAAGAAAATTGAAATTTGTATTTCCATTTCAATCATGCCCCTTAAAATGATGAACGTACACATAATCAGATTATGTGGATAACCAGTTTATACTCCTCGGTAGTCTGGTGTCCTGATTTGTAATTGTGTGATAGCATGATAGAGCCAAGGCAGATTTTATAAATAAATGATGCATTCATGCTCAGGGAATACCAGATGAGGTATTCATTTGATATATGTATGAGGGTTTTGCACCCATTCAAACAGATAAAAATGGAGGAAAGTGCAGTCGTGTTTAGTAGTAAAGAACGTGCTCAACCAAGAGATCCTGCACAGTGTAGTGAGATATGCCCTATGCAGGTAAGCAAAATCTGCCTTCAATAAGACTACCCCCATCCATCACCTGAATGCTCAGAATTTACATGTTCCTGGGTTTGTAGTTTGATTTATATTTAATTTGTAAGTTTTTGTTAATTTAGTTGTTTGGAAACTTGTAAGTAAAAAAGAACTGGTATATATTTAATTCACAAAGACAGTTTATTAACTCTGAGAATTTCTTCCCCTGAAAGGGATTCAGAAAGAACTCGGTCCTAACGAATATCTGAGAAATTCTAATATAATGTTGAGAACTCTGGCTGGGAATGGAGGCCCAGGTTCAAGTCCTCTTGCAGCTACTGACTCACCACACAAGCAAACCCCTTCCCATCGCTGGTCCTCAGGTTGTATGTAGGTAAAAAGGAGCAGATATTTTCCAAGATCTCTCCCAAGCGAAACTGTGGTTTTCAGATTCCTGATAGCAAAGATCTCGTTTATTTGGAAATCTTGCTTCGCTCTGCCTGATACATTGTTGCCTTCTTAATGTATTGCGAATAAGAAGATGAAGCAGCAGTGTTCTGTTCTGATCTATACTATAGATATGGCAAGCCGGGCTGTAACGCGGAGACCTGTGACTACTTCCTCAGCTACCGGATGATAGGGGCCGATGTGGAATTTGAGCTGAGTGCTGACACAGATGGTTGGGTAGCAGTTGGATTCTCTTCAGACAAGAAAATGGTGAGACACAAATCATGATAAAAGATGACGGCTGTGCTACTTTAGATTTTGGAGAACGGGCATGGTTTCTCCCAGCCACCATGCCACCGTGAAATATGTGCGTCTCCAACATTTGATTTTCTTTCTCAAAGCGAGGCAAATAAATTGACAAAAGCAGTATAATAATTATATTAGTTATGGCTCTCTGACTGCAAGTGAAAAAAAATTCAAGCTGGCTTAAACAGAAAAAGAAGGGCTGGTTATAGGAATATGAGGTATCTTGTGGTACCTGCATTTATTCGTTTTTAGGGCAGTGATGCTGCAAGAAGAGCCTCTAAACCACATGGCTTAGAAGCATTTATTTCTTGTTCATGTGTGTGTGAATTGGCTAGGGTTCAGCTGGGCTTGGCTCCAGTCCATGAGTTAGATTTGGGTTTTCTCTAATCATTCTGGAACCATCAGCTACCACGGAATGTTGTTTTTCATGGCAGAGATGGAAGGGAAAGAGCCCTCCAAGCCTATTTCAAACCTTTGCTCACATCACATGTGCTAACATTTCATTGCCCAGAGTAAGTCACACAGCCAAGCCCAGAATGAAGGATTGGGAAGTTCACTCCCCTGCCCAAGAGGCCCTGTGAAGGGGCAGGTATGTAATAGTACTCCTGAGGAATGGAGACTCGAGCCCAACAATTCAGTCTCCCGTAGTACACCTCTGGACCTCAGAAAAACCAGGAACCCGGAGCAGGACGACATGGGGTGTGTGGACCCCAGGCAGCTATCCGTCTCTTACTTCCGCCTCTCTCTGTGCCTTGGCTGTCTTCTTCCCTCTTCCCTGCGTGATACCATCATTTGCCATCTCATTGTGCCAGGGTGCTTCCTAGACAGACAGACTTTCTTGGGCCCCTGTACCTTTTTTTTTTAATAAATATTTTATTTATTTATTTGACAGAGAGAGAGAGATCACAAGCAGGCAGAGAGGCAGGCGGGGGGTGGGGTGGAAGCAGGCTCCCCGCTGAACAGAGAGCCCGATGCGGGGCTCCATCCCAGGACCCTGAGATCATGACCTGAGCTGAAGGCGGAGGCTTTAACCCACTGGGCCACCCAGGTGCCCCAGGCCCCTGTACCTTTGCACAGGCTGCTGTTCTGCCATGAGGAGCCTCCTCCTTCTCTTCACCTGGCCTGTCCTGAGGCTCCTGCAATGAGAGGAGGCCAGCTCAGATCAGTTTACAGCAGTGGGAGTGGTGAGAAGTGCTCAGATTTGAGATATGCTTTGAAGGTAGTACTGACAGTGTTCGCTAGTGGATCGGAGAGAGGTTGTAGGTGGGTATTAAGGAGAGACTGGGATCAAGCTAAGCAGTCAGAGCTCTGGGGGCTTTGCTCTTGGAAAGGTCACCAGAAGGATGAACTTCTACCAAAGCCAGTCCTAGAAGTAAGACAATAGGCCTAACTGGTAAGACTGCATGGATATGAATCTGCATGTCTTGCTTCCTACTTTAAGGTCAATGAGGGAAACAGCAGCTGTGTGCCATCCCAGAAACTGGCTTGCAATGTGATTGATCATTTCCTGTCCTAGAGTGCATTTGTGCTCCTGGTGCAGCTGTTAAGATTAGGGCGCTCAGAGGAGGAAGGTTGAGTAAGGGGCATTCAAATTTTATGTTCGACATTTTTTGAAAAAGATATATTTATTTTAGAGAGCATGGCTGGGGGAGGGGTGAGGGACAGCAAGAATCCTCAAGCCGACTCCCTGCTGAGCACGAAACCTGACTCAGGGCTCAATCCCAGGACACTGAGGTCATGACCTGAGCCAAAACCAAGAGTTGGTGGCTTAACCGACTGTGCCACCCGGGTGCCCCTATGTTTGACATTTTGCTATCTGAAGGCCTTAATAAGTCTCTCTTTTCTTCTCCTTTTATTCCAAGGAGAAGCACAGGCAAAAAATTTTTTCAAAACCTGATGTAAAGGAAGAGGAAAATGGAACCTCTTTTTAATAGCCTTAGCTCGTGCTCTGTCTCTCTCTCTCAAATAAATAAGATCTTTAAAAAAATTAAATGTAGAATGTACAATCTGCGAGGTTAGGGCAATACATAGGCTTCACCCAGATTCACCAAACAACTTTCTTTTTATTGTGGTAAAATGTACATAGCGTAAAACCTACCATTTCAACCATTTAAAAACGTACACTTCAGTGGTGTTACGTATGTTCACATGTGCCACCATCCCCACTGTCTATGCCCAGAAGTTTTTTTTTTTTAAACAAGTGATGACATTTTGCCACACGTGCTTTGTCTCTCTCCCCTGCTGTTGCTGCTGCTACTTGCTATAATTTTTATTATTTTCTGGAAACGTTGGAGATTCAATCTATTCGTTAAAGTCAGGAAGTTTAACATTAACATGATAGAGGATCAAACATAGTGCCCATTTCCCAGTGTTGCCCATTGTCCCAATACTACCTTTTATAGAAATTGTTATTTTATGACTTAGGATTCTGTCTAGGAATACTACTGGTTGTCATGAATCCTTAGTCTTCTTTATTTTGAAATCGTTTCTTCACCGTGTGTGTGTGTGTGTGTGTGTGTGTGTGTGTGGTCTTTCATGACATTGGCTCTTTTGAAGATTACAAGTCTGTTTTGTAACACTTTTTATGATTTTTTGTAGAATGACTCTCACTTTGGGTTTGTTTCTCCATGATTAGGTTCGGTTTGCATTTTCAGCAGGAGTACTAAGTAGCTGGTGATGTATTCTTTGAACATCACGTCCGGAGGCACTCAATGTCCACTCTTGCAGTGCTAACTGTGGCCACTTGGTTAAAGCTTTTTTTTTTTTTTAAAGATTTTATTTATTTATTTGAGAGACAGAGAAAGTGAGAGAGCATGAGAGGAGAGAAGGTTAGAGGGAGAAGCAGACTCCCTGTGGAGCCGGGAGCCCGATGCGGGACTCGATCCCAGGACCCCGGGATCATGACCTGAGCCCAAGGCAGTTGCTTAACCAACTGAGCCACCCAGGCACCCCCCCGGTTAAAGCTTTTTTAATAAAAAAATAATTGGGGGAGGTGGGACTTCAAATTACAGAGAAAATGAAAGGATATATCTGAGTAAAATTCCCTTCCAGCAGAGAAGTTTGTAAAAGACACAACTTTGACTCTTCCCCTCCTTGTTTTTCATGGTAGGGTGGGGATGACGTCATGGCCTGTGTCCACGATGACAATGGGAGGGTCCGCATACAGCACTTCTATAACGTAGGCCAGTGGGCCAAGGAGATCCAGAGAAATCCCGCCAGAGACGAAGAAGGAGTCTTTGAGAATAATCGCGTCACCTGCAGATTTAAGCGCCCCGTGAACGTTCCCAGAGACGAAACAATTGTCGACCTGCATCTGAGTTGGTATTATCTGTTTGCTTGGGGTCCAGCCATTCAGGGTGAGCTTACGTTTTTGCATCCGGGTGAAACTCCAGACACTGCTTTGCTCGCATTCATGATTTATTGGGCCAGAGAGCGATAAGCCCTTTGGATAGAGTAAAAGAAAAGGGAGCTAGGATCCTGCCTTTAGGACGTTGTAGTGGGTTTGTTACACACATGGACATACAGATGGACAAGTAACACGCATACACAGCGGGCACCGTACAAGGCGGTATATGCGGAGCTCTATGCGTAACAGAACTGATCATGGGTCTGCTATATATATGTGGGGCTATGTGTTGTATTAAATTCTCATAACATTCTCATTTACTTCTCATCACATCCTTGGGAGGTATAGATACTGTCTTCCTCATTTTAGAGACATTAAGGAACTTGCTCAAGGCTATACAAGTAATTAATGGAAGAACTAAAATTCAGTCCTAAGGCTCACTGATTCCAAAGTCAATGAGTACTCTTAGCTCTTATGCTCTAAAAATAAAAAATATTGAAAATAAATAAATATGGGACACTTGGGTGGCTCAGTTGGTTAAGCGTCCGCCTTCGGCTCCGGTCATGATCCCAGGGTCCTGGGATCGAGCCCTGCATCAGGCTCCTTGCTCAGCTGAAGTCTGCTTCTCCCTCTCCCTCTGCTTGCTGCTCCCCCTGCTTATAGTTTCTCCCTCTCTGTCAAATAAATAAATAAAATCTTAAAAAAAAAAGAAAAATAAGTATAAAAAATACTGCACAGGAAAGGACATCTGACTGACACCAAGCATCCCATTAGTGTTCTCATTATGACTACTCTGGTGGTCACAAATCCACCAAATTATCGTATAATTTAGCCCATTGCTCCTCAGATTTTAACGTGTACGGAAATTGCCTGGCGATACCATTCAAATACATTGTCAGTAGGTCTGGGGCGGGACCCGAGACTCTGCATTTCTAGCCAGCTTCCCAGCGGATGCCGGATCACTGGCAACCTCACTCTGGGCGGCAAGGCTCTTCAGCAGATCCCCTCAAAGACCCAATGGGATCACAAGACCCTTTGGAGGCTGCCAAAATCAAGTTACGCGGTGTCTTCAGCATTCCTCCTGGCTGACCGAGCCTAACGGCCTAAGAACGGAAGTGAATTATTCATGGTTCTTGTAGGAGAACTCGTTCTGGCTCCTAGCAGTTGCGTCTTTCTCAATCTCCTGTGTGCCCATCAGCTCTCCGTTGCTTAATCTGATCTGGGTTTTTTGTTTGTTTGTTTTTGTTTTTTATCTTCTTCTTCTTCAAAGGGTTTCCATTCTTTGGTCTGGAAGATTTTATACCTTCTTTGCCTCTTTCTTTCTCTTTCTTTCTTTCTTTCTTTCTTTCTTTCTTTCTTTCTTTCTTTCTTTCTTTCTTTCTTTCTATTTTGAGAGAAACTGCATGAGCAAGCAAGAGCACGAGCAGGGGGGAGGCTCAGAGGGAGAGGGAGAAAGAAGCAGGCTCTCCGCTGAGCAGGGAGCCCTATGTGGGACTCGATCCCAGGACTCTGAGATCATGACCTGAGCCGAAGGCAGACGGTGAACTGACTGAGCCACCCAGGCGCCCGCATTTTTTTTACCCATTTCTAATTGGGAAAAAATTTGGATCCCTCCAGATTTATGACACCTTTGCCACTTGCTTATTTCCCAGGATCCCAACACGGATCTGCAGTTGTATCTTTGAGCACTTTCCGTACTCACAGAAATAAATTATATCCCAGCCTGGAGAAATGAACCCATTTAAAATCATGGGATTTGGAGCCTAAAACTTTAGATTTGAGGGTGGGTTTTTTGCATTGGTCAGTATACCCAGCCTTCATCTAAATTCTTAACTCCCAATTTCCTGGTGTCTAAAATGGGAATGATGAGAATAGGAACTTCAAAGGATCCTTGTAAGCATTAAATGAAAGCAAGTAGTTGGAATTCCTTTACAAATTGGGAAGTACTATCAGTTGGAATCAACTTCAGCTTTTTAAACATCCCATGTGGCCATGCGGCTTTTTAAGCATCCCAAAGCAGCCTTTCCCTCCTTACACATCTCCTGAGGTTAAAAAAAAAGATGTCTCCGGTCCAAACACTTGTTTGATATCTTCATCCTCCTGCTACCTCACCCTGCCTCTCAACCCTACAGACTTGCGCACCGCTCGCCCACACACTCTGCTCTGACCTGGGCGGGCCACAATGTCATCATCCACAGTGACAGAGACTTCCATCGAGAAGTATAGCGTGGTCAGGAGTGGTTGCTGATCCATATATGAAAGATGCATTTGAGGGGGAAAAAATAGTAGCTCTTGCTGTTTGAAATCCACATATAGTTTTCTTTATGGTATTAGTGAGACGAAACTCATCAGAGACCTTGAAAGTAGGCATTCTTATGATATGAAGAACCAAAAAAGTGGGGTGAAATGGAGAGATCCATAATATTGTTCTGGTACTGGGTGTGTGGATTCATGAGAACCAGTCTTTCGGGGCAAATTTAGGTAATTTCGATGTTCTTTCTGTTCCTCTGTACGTACAGTTACAGAGCATTCTGATGATAGCTCTAAAACCTGGTTCCAGATCTTTTTAACCCCTGCTTATGTATTCAGTGCTAAAGACTGGTCTGGTCTTTCTGTTGTTTGCATATATCATTTTAAATCTTTCTTTCTTTCTTTCTTTCTTTTCCGACCCCTTCCTTTCTCTTTCTTTCTTAAAGGCTCTATCACCCGACACGACATAGACTCACCACCGACTTCAGAGCGTGTTGTCAGTATTTACAAGTATGAAGACATTTTTATGCCATCAGCTGCCTATCAGACCTTCTCCTCTCCATTTTGTTTGCTTCTCATTGTTGCCCTGACCTTCTACTTATTGATGGGAACCCCTTAACCCCAGCTGCAAAGTCAACATATTAAATGGATTAGAAAGTCTTCAGTATAAATATATTTTTAAAGAATATGCAGTATAATTTTAGATTTTCTTATTTTAAAAAAGACTCCTATGATTTCAGTTTTTTTGGAAGAAAGAGCAAGCTGTTTTTCTAATCAAAGAGGATTGTTTAATATTGATTACATACTTTTGGAAAGTACTTAAAATTTTTTCTAAGCACTTTCAAAGATGTTTTCTTATTTGAGCTTCATAACGTCTCTTGAGTTGGCTTGATGAAAATCGTTAGGGCCATCGTACTGAATGGCCTTGAAGTCGAGGAAAGCTGCCTTTCATGGTGACCCACGGGCCATGTGACCTTGGCTACTTGGTCAGAGAACACATAATAAGGTAGAGAAAGGGCTAGGTGTATGGATACTAAACAACCTTTATTCTTCCAGCTCTAGGTCAGGAGAGTTACTTGGAGCATTACTAAAGAAAACTTTACTGGATGGCCCTAGTTCACCATTTAAAAGTTCAACCTTTTAGCCAGGAGAAGTTTCAAATGTCCATAAATACATTTGGATATTTACACAGCTGATGGGGAAAATGGGGAAGATTACAATAAGAAAACGGTCCATCCTTACTGGAAATTTCTTCTCAGTCAGTGAGTAGTTATGAGAAAATATTTTTTATTGCTGTTTGGAAAGGTTAGAAACGGAACTGTGAGTGTTCCTGAAGATGTAAAACTGTATTAATGATAAAAAAAAAATAAGGGCATTCTTAGCGGTTAGAATTTGGACTCTTCTTTCAGTGTGTTTTATAAATTAAACAATTCATCTGTGGTTACAGCTAATTCTGTTGTCAGAGTCAACATCTACTGAGTATGATTAAATATGTATTATAATAGACAAATCATCCTAATAAAAGTTTAAGGCATTTTGAAAATAAATTAGCATTTTTGGAGGTTATGGAGATTTGGAGTAGAAACTTTTTAAAGATGACATTTCTTTTTTAAATCAGAAAATGGGAGATGACCCCTAGAGTGAATTCACCTGGAGTTTCCATTCAGCATGTTCAGACTTGTAGACTGGGCCAGCAGTTAGCAGAAGTTATCCTAATGCCTTGACTTAATGCATTCCCTTTTTTCAAAGGAACCCAAATGTTCCTTTGTTCCAAATGTCTGTGCTAACAGTCCATTCAGAGGAAAAGAGTCTATGGGTGTTGTTGAGTTGCTAATGGATATCTACTGTAGAGTTTTTGCAGTCCTCTGGCTTGCCCCCCTTGTTGCTTTAGAGCTGGATTTGTGTATTTTGTGACTGAACAAGATTCGAGACTGGTTTCTAATGCCATCCTTGGAATTCACCATCAGGGTAAAAGTCCGCCTGAAGAGGGGGGATCTTTCAAATTGTGAAACTGTAAAAAAATTAAGGAAAATATTGAGATTTTGTGACTTAAAGTCTACCAAGTGATATAGGAAAAAGAATCCTCATTGCAGATGGGGAGAAGTTAAATGACATTATGTGAGCAAAAGAACTGGGTAGGATTCAAACTCAGGTCATCTGTTTCAAGTCTTTGGCTGCACCTCACTGCCATCGCCTTGGAACTGAGCCCTTGGGTCCCAGCTGAGAGTGGCCATTGCACACCTTCTAAGCTGTCGTGCTTGTTCAGTAGTGAGGACATAGCGTGTGCAGGCACCCACTTTGTAAATAAGAAGGCAAATATTTTTCTACTTCACTCTCTTATGTATATAGTATTTCAGCTATACATAGGTTAAGACTAAAGAGAGACAGGCTAGCCTCTGTAGCAGGCAGGGAAGGACTACACTGATTTTCCCTATGCTTGCATTTCAGGTCAAGCTAATTATTTCACGAATTGTTTCCACTTTGATAACCAGTCTTGCATATCTGTGCTTAGAACTTTCTCTGACTTCTCATTGCCATTAGGGTAAAATGCAACCCATTTTGATTACCTCCACAATCATCTTTTGCCACCACTCCTCACTTGCTATGTCCACGCAAGACAGCGCCTCTCAACTCCCCTCTCGTGGTGTTGCCTGTGCCCAGAAGTCTCCCACTTCCTGTGCTTGCTGAACTCCTGCTTATCTTTCAGTTCACACCTTCAGTGTTTCTTCCTCCAGTCCCTGGGACTAATTAGGTTTAGTCCCCACCTCAAGCTCCCACATCACACTGGGCTTCCCCATCCTGCTGTCCATCATACTTTACTGCCGTCACTTGCTCACCCTCCCTTGCTAGTTCCCTAGTGCAGGGACCATTTCTTGCTACTCATGGTTGTAACAGACACCGCTACACTGTCGGTGCTCCTTGGCACCGATGAAACTGTATTTCCGTGGCAAACTGGTTTTGTTTTTTTTTGTTTTTTTTCAGGGCAAGCTGGTTTGGTTCAGAGGCTTGCGTTTCATGTACAATGCCAGACTGGCCAACGTTTTTATATTCTTCCACCTGTGGTCAAACCATAAACCATTTCTTTAGCAAACCCTGAACTTTCGAAACACAGAGAGTTGGTGCTGTTGTGCTCTGCAGTGAACCCTAATTGGTATTTTGAATAATAATTATTGCTCGCAAATAAGAATTAACAGACCAGCAATCCACAGCAGCATTTGACTGTCATTTCGGAGGACCGTTAGTTTGTAGGCACGCTGAAATTAAAATTCTGTAGACTTCAACTTCATTTATTCTAACCTAATATGAGAATAAATTTCTGTTTTGTCTCTGTATTCCCATTTTCCAACATAGTACTTATCACAGGGGAGATGCCTGACATATATATATATATTATATATATATATATATTTTTTTTTTAATGAAATGCCCAAGTAGAACCATAATAACAGCTAAATATATTGAGTGCTGTTATAAGCCCTTTATGTGGATTTACCCATTTAATCCTCACAATCCCCACGGGAAGTAGATTCTGTTATTAAACCAATTTTACAGATGAAGAAACTGAGGCTAGTCATTTGGCGTAAATGACCAGTGCTCGCCGTTAAATCTAATGCACTTCCTTTACAAAGGGGCTGCTGAGGCCCAAGTAGGTGAGAGGACTTCCTACATATTCATATCCTTATGCACACTCATTAAGGTGTTTATTAAATGGACCCCACTATGTACACTCAATTTAGGTGCTTCCCCCCCCCCCTTTACTGATTCACATTAAAATAAGAGAACTTTTATAGTTCTGGTTAGGGAAAGAGGTACATTTTTCTTTCTATAACTTTCTTCTCAAAAACATCTAGAATCTTTATTAGCCATTTTAGTACTTTTAATAATTTGGGGGGTTTTCGTTTGGTTGGTTGGTTGGTTGGTGTTTTAATACACAGATTGGCCAGTACACCCATATAATAAATGTATTTCTCTTAGTTAATTTTTAGGAGCGATTTGCCTAAAACCCCAGGTCTTCTCATTTGGAACCCAATGCCCTCTCATTGCTCTGCTGTAGTCGCAAAGCTGAATTTATAACCATGATTTCAGGCAAAATGCGGGAGCCATGTCTAATGATCTTAAGCTGGCTTTTGTTATTAAGGACACCGGAAAGTTCCGACAACTCAGGGATGGATTTTTCATCCCAGATGGTTCCTACTACAACTTCTGTAATGAAGTTTCCTGTCTATATTCCGGATTCTGTGCTTCCAAGATGTTACCACGGAGGTTATGTGTCATTCTCAGGCCTAGCCTGGGGTCCACAGACTTTTCTGTAAAGGGCCAGATGGGAGAGAATTTTAGGCCCTGCCGCCTCTGTTTCAGCTGCTCAGCTCTGCTGCAGTAAATTCAGAACTGGGTAAGCAGCAGTTTTAATTTCTCTAAGCCATGGCAATCGTGAACGACTTTTACTGTTGAATTGCTCTTCCTGGTGAGGATTACCGTGTTTCAGAATAATTCATTTCCCTGTAGATTTCTTTTTAAGCATTATCTAAATCTGTTACGCCCGGGGGAGAGTTTACACACGTGACTCTGGCACCTCCCTCGTGTATCCTGGTGGAAAAATGTTTGAGAACCCCTTTCCTAGGCCAGATGCTGAGATGTGTACACTTTGTTGTAGATAATTGTAGTGTATATCCTTGTTTTCTAAACAGAACCGGTTATGCTTAGTGGACAGTTTGATTGTTCTCCGTGTGTGTGTGTGTGTGTATATATATATTTGTACATATACAATGAGATCTGTGTGTGTTTGTACATAAATGCCATGCCCACATGAAGGTCTTTCTCAGGACTGTTCCTGCTCCTGATCTCTTGAATACTCTAGACCCCAGGAGATACAACATTGTGCATATTACAGGCAAAATTACCCTTGAGTTTATAGGAATTTTGTTTGTAGAAAGGGTTCCTTTATTAAGCCTTGCCTTCTCCAACAGGATATGAGTTGTTAAGAATGTATAAAGTATCACTGTTGAGTTTGACCTGTCTATACTTTTAGTTAAGAAACTAAGGCTGATGTTAACCAAGTGAATGGCATGTTGATAAAACCTATACATATTTTGTATCTAGATTCCTTATCCAGATATTCAGTTAGTTCCTTTCAAGTTGGACTTCCTTGTTTTCATATTTAATAAATAACCCGATTATAAGTTCCTTTTCACAAAATTAGTGGCTATGCTAGCGTGATTTTAAGTATGTCTGGAGACTGAATGTTGAAATGAATCATCAAGCTCTTTGACATTCTTCACTTAAAATGGACTAATGCTTGTTATTAGGCAAATAGCTGTTCCATCCTTCTGGAGGGTAAGTGACTCTCTAAGGTGACTCGCTGTGGTGGCTGTGGCATTCACCCAGGTCACTAGAGTCTAGTTGCCACTTCATCATGTATAATGTCCCGGCCACCTGGATGAGTGAATGCAGCTTCTCCACATGCCTTATTCCTACAGACATGCTGAAATGCTGGAACAATCTGGCTCCAGGAGTATTAATATACTTTTTTGAGACTGTCTACAAAATACTATTTTGTAAAAATGATGCCTTTACATAGACACCGATGGATTATATTTGTTTTATAATAATTGTGTACCTAATGTTCAACTGCAATTGATTTTGAGATTTATGTATATTTATAAGCCTGTCCTCTGTGAATTTTTACTCTAAGATGTGATACCTTACTAATAAAGACATGGATTTCTATTTATGTAAAATGATTGTAGCAATATTCCTAGATGCTACCTACATGATTGTTCTGTCCATTTGCCATCACAAATCCTTTTATCTTTAGAGAATTATGTTACAGTTAGAATATATTAACTAGATATAAACTTTAAAGTATAAATTCTCAACATGGTTTGAAATTCTTCCTGTTGATACAATTAAAGTTAGTTTATAATTCCTTATTGCTTTGCTCTGGTCCATTTTTGGTTTTCTGTTGTTTTACATTCTTTTATTAGTAAAGTCTCCCTCAATTTATAGACCGTGGAGAAGATGACAGCCCGTCTTATCTGACAAAGAGGAAAGTCACATTGCAGTAGTCAGATAAAAGTCCTTGTAGAGAAACAGTTTGCAAAATGAAATTGTACTTATAGCTTCAGCTTGATGCCTTTATCAAATATGAAATGGAGGCCTGTAATCCCATTTAAAGTGTACAGTATTAATGAGTTAGTAGCATAATTTCAGTTATGAGCCTTACTGGGAGCTAAATCATATGTTAAGAATAGTTAGAGCTTAGTAGTACAGTCTCATGAATCATGAGGGAAGTATGGGACTTGCAGAATGGGGCAGGTGAGCTGTCGGTACCACCGGGCTAGATTGAGAAGCTCAAGGAACGTCAGGAGAGAATCAGGCATTACCACATTCTACATCACAGGGCCTAATCCTCACCCCGCCTCAAGAAAACAAATACTTTGTTATTTCTTGGTATTCTAAGTGTCCCCTGTGGCATTTATTTTGCAGGATTCTCTGCGGATAGCTCCACTGTCAGACCTGAACCTGGCTGATGGTTGAGTTGGAATTTTCTTAGGGCTCAGTCCCCAATGCAAGGCACTGTTCATCCATTCAGCATTTACTGAGGATGCTTATGTGCCAGTTCTGGTGCTAGACACTATATGAAGAAGACTAAAGGAAGAACAGCTTTCGACTTCTGCCCCGAAGAGGCTCATAGCCTGCTGGGGAGGCAGGCACATAAACACCATGATAAGACCTTTTGGTGACTGCGGTGGTAAGATAAATACTCAGGGGTGGTGCACGCCTAGAGGACGGACCCCCCCCCCCTCCACTCGGCCGGGGGCAGCCAGGAGAGCAGGCAGTGGTCCTGAAGCTGAATATTAAGGAAGGGGTAGGAATAAAGCAGGCAAGAGGCATGGAGAAGCATCTCCGAGAAAGAGGAGAGCAACCCCAGAAGAAAAGCCAGCAGGATGTGTCCAGGACCACTGCCACTGGACAAGGTTTAAATGCGTTTCTCATTGCTGCTATAACAAATTACCATAAATTTAGTGGCTTAAAACAACAGAACTGTGTTCTCTTTCAATTCTGGGGGCCAGAAGTCCAAACTGAATCTTAGGAAACTAAAATCAAGATGTTGGCAGGGCTGATTTCTTCTGGGAACTCCAGGGGAGAGGATCCTTTCTTGCCTCTTCCATCTTCTTTTGTAGACTAATATCCCCCCCCCATAAAGATATTTGAGATTACATTTAGGCCCCACCCATTTAACCCAGGATAATCTCTCAAAATCTTTAAGTGCCAAGTGCCTTTTACTGCCTAAGGTAAGACACCTGATAGGTTGTAGGGATTAGGACATGGCCATTCTTTCCAACACAGTGCTGGAGGAGAAAGGACAAGGCAGAGATGGGGAACAGTGGGGGTGAGTGTGGCCCTATCACACAGGACCTTGGAAGTCAAAGTAAAGAGCTTGGACTCTTCCATGGGATAAAGAGGTTTTGAAGGGATCACATTGTATTTGAGAAAGGGCACACTGCCTGCAATAGAGAGAACTGAATGGAGCAGGAGGGCAGAGATGGTAGCAGAGACCACACAGGGGCTTCGGTGACGTCACTGTGTGGTGCCAAGAACATACAAACAGGTGGCACTTAGGATTCAAGCCTAGCAAGATTGAATTCTCAAACACAAGTAGTGTACTCGAAATAAAGAAGGATTAGTCCGGCCAATCTGAAATGCATCCAGCATCTTCTGGTTTTCAGTCTTACTTTAATTTACCCAGAGGGGTGGGTGATTATACATTGGGTGGCCTCAGGCCTCGTTTGAGTATATTGTTGGGAGTAGAGCGAAGGAAGGGACAGGCTAAGAATTCCAAACTCTGATCTGTAATTCTCAAACTCAGCCATTCCAGATAAAATGTAAATCTCTCTTGTGAAGATGCATAGCTATCAAAGAAGGACACTTAAGGCCACCTACTTTCTGGATAGGCACTCTGGCTTTCAGGATAGAATTGTTAATCACAAAATTGTTAATCACAAAAATCATAAAATCACAAAATCACTCATCTTCCTGACCAGCCTTCCTCCCACCCTAGAAGAGGAAGGGGAGCTAACTTGGTTACAGACTTTTTTCTTTTTTTTAAAATTTTTTTATTTATTGAGAGAGAGAGAGCATGAGCAAACTCCCCACTGAGCAGGGCATGGGACTCAATCCCAGGACCCTGGGATCACAACTTGAGCAGGAAGGCAGACACTTAACTGACTGAGCCACCCAGGTGCCCCAGACTTTTTTTTTTTAAGAATTTTATTTATTTAATTGAGAGAGCAAGCCAAGCAGGGGGTGGGGGAGGGGCAGAGGGAGAAACAGATTTCCCACTGAGCAGGGAGCCTGATGTAGGGCTCAATCCCAGGACCTCGAGATCATGACCTGAGCTGAATGCAGATGCTTAACCAACTTGAGCCACCCAGGTGCCCCATTGGTTGCAGCCTTAAAAAAAAAAATGTGTGTGTGTGTGTGTGTGTGTGTTCTGAAAAGGACTACCCAAGCTGCTTCTTATTCACCTGGCTTTTCCTCGGTACATGGGTATCAGTTGAGTTGATTAAATCAATTTGATAATCTCTTCACTAATCATTTCATTAACTAGTAAAATTATGTTTGTTGACATGGCATAGAAGGTTAGCCGAAGCTGGATGTCACAGACCAGAAGGAAAGGAACCTGGAGGCAGCAGAGCCTACACTCCACTGAGTGAACTGGCAGGACCCACACTGTAAGTGATGTCCTGTGTCCCAGCACGGGAAGGGGAGTAATTAGGGAGTCAGGCAAGGCCTGATGGCAACAGACTTGTTTGCAATATTTGTCCTTCAGCCATTGAGATTTTTTTTTTAACCACTTAGTAGTTTCTCACACACACACTAATTAACTTCCTAAACTCTTCTTCTAGACCAGTTATCTACCTTTTCAGTCTGCCATTTTTATCTAGTATCAGACAGTCCTTGATTAGTTACAGTAGGAAAGGCAAATAAGTTCCATTTTGTATGCCTACTTTGTTTAGTTGATGGTGGTTCCCTAGAATGTTCTGCTGAGGATTCTGAGGCTATGTCTAGGCAGAGGGAGAAAGAGATCAGTGGTTTATTAGCAATGTCTGCCTTGGACTTAGCAAAGAAAAGTGGTAACTCGTATTTGGAATTGCGACGCCTGTCTGATTACTTTTCACATGCTCGCTCCTCCTTCACCATACGTATGTATCACTTTACACCTGACCTACAAACTCCATGGTTTTTGTTTTGCTTTATTTTTTATTTTAATTCCAGAATACAGTGTTAAATTAGTTTCGGGTGTACAATACAGTGATACAATACACTGAGTACATCACTCAGTACTCATCAAGATCAGTTTCCTCTTAATCTCCTTTACCTCTTTCCCCATCCCCCCACTTGGTAACCATCTGTTCTCCAGAGTTCAAAGAGTCTGTTTTTTTGGTTTTTCTCTTTTCTTTCCTTTGTTCACTTACCCTCTATTGTAAGCATTGGATTTTGTACAAAGCAGGTGCTTAGCACAGCTCAGTAACTGTTTGTAGAGACATTTGGGGAACTCCAAGATACGATGTCTGGGAGAATCCTCCCCTGCCTGTATTTGCTTTATCCCTGGGGCTTTTATCTTGATACCTGGAGGAAGGGGGGGGCGGTCTGTGGACCTTAACTGTTGTTTAGAAGTGCCTCTTTGGCTTCAGGACAGCCACTGTGACACCCTGAGAGCCCCTATCCGGTTCTCACCATATCCCAGGCACTATACTGCTGCTTTAGACACACTCTTACATCGAAAATCCTCACAGCAACCAATGATGTAGGTATTATCATTTTATCTGCCGGAAAGCTTTCTGTTGCCAGAAATGTAAAACCCAAGGGAAACTGGCTTAAATGATTAGAGAATTGATGGGTTCATGCAACAGGAAGGCCAAAGGCAGTGTGGTTCCAGGGTCAGCTTGATCCCCTCCTGAGTCCATTTTACCTCCAGTGTATCCTGGCTGTCCATGGAGGCCGTTCTTGCCTGAGGTGGTTGGAGTGAGTTGTTATGTGAGGTGGACAAAAAAAGCTCAAGTAACCTTACGTTTTGGAGGAGAAGCCTAAGGGTACATGTCCTCTCAACTAGAGAATTGAATGGACTGTGTGTACTCTTCTCAAATTTAGTTTGTGGGATCTACATCTCAGTATTTTAATTCATCTCTGTTCTCAACCTCAAGAATGCCGGGCAGAAGCATTCCCAGTGTTTCAGTAACATTTCCTGCAGGAAACACAAACAGGCTTTTTGAAAGGCTATCACTCATTCATTCACTTGCTCAGCAAACACTTACTGAGCTTCTGCTCTGTACTATGAATGTCGTATGCTGTGTCTCATGCTGGGGAAACAGAGATGAAGCAAACCCATGTAAACCAGTGACCTTGACCACAGTGTGGTAAGTATAATCATAATGTGGTGAGCAAAATTCTGTGGGAACCTTAAAATAGGCCATATAAACATTAGTCTAGCTTGTTTCCAGAGCATCTGCCATCATTTCTGTTAGAATTCCATTCTTTTTTTTTTTTTTTTAAGATTTTATTTATTTATTTGACAGAGAAAGAGAGAGATCACAAGTAGGCAGAGAGGCAGGCAGAGAGAAGGGGGAAGCAGGCTCCCCGCCGAGCAGAGAGCCCGATGCGGGGCTCGATCCCAGGACCCCGAGACCATGACCTGAGCCAAAGCAGAGGCTCAACCCACCGAGCCACCCAGGTGCCCCTAGAATTCCATTCTTGACTAGAAATTCTACTGGAGACTTGTCAGTTTGATTGCTTTGGCAATTAGAACAGTTTTGAAATGTTCAGCAATTTTACCTTTTGCTGAGGCTTGGAAGTAGCACGCCGCGACAGGGAGTTTTTGGTTTGCTGAGCTGGGGCCCTAACACAGTTTAGGCAACTTTACTGCTGTGCAAACCACCCCTAATTCCACCCCCCACCCCTCCACCCCACCCCCCGCCCGGCCAGTGTCCAATGCATACCTAATACCTGAGTCAGTTTCTTTGTAAAGCCTTTTGTTATGTAAAATGGAACTGTTGGGGTTTTTGGTTTTCGTTTCATTTTGTTTTTCTTTTTTTGTAACTAGAGGAAGAGAGTTGAGTCTTTGGTTGGAGGAAGAATGGAGATACTGGGTCTTGATAGGTTTTGAGCCCCTGTGGCTAGAGGACAGAAGACCAGACATGGAAGGAACTCTCATGAGAAGAGTCATAATACATTGAGTACAAATGGCCTGGTGTAGGGCTTGGGTCACGAAGGGGCACAGGGCAGGCAAGTCAGGGAGGAGGACTTCTTTTCCCTCTCTGAGTTGGAACCCAGCTCTTTGGCACTCTGAGGATTAGAAGTGTGGGAGTATCTGGAATCTGGGAATAGTGACATAGGCACTGTCAAACCTATGACAGGTACAGGATACAGTGAGCTGTTTGGGCAGCAGGGAGGACACAGGATGGTTGGTGGTTGACTCATGTCTCTGGATATATGTGACACACCCTCTTTGGGATTCTCTACTCATTACTGAGGACTTTTTTGGGAGAGAGGCTGAGGCCTTGTTGTGATATAAATAGGAGCTTGGGGCCAGTGAAAAATGGGCACTGAAAACAAAAGTGACCATGATTGTAATATAATCTCAGCATCCCTGGACAAAGTAAAGAAGCAAAGCAAAATGTTAGACAACTGAAGCAATATATTTACAGAGTCAAAGTCCAAAGACCACTTGAAAAACAAGAGCTATGACCTGAAACATAAAGAATGAGATAGAGAGGAATTATTTTTCTTTTACTTTATTTCCTGACTCCCCTTGTCTCCAAGTCTTAGTAAGCAACAGTTTCTTCATCTGAAAACTGTGGGTAATGATATTGTCCTGTCTACTTAAAAATTATGTTTAAATTTATATGAAAACTTACTGAAAACAGAAAAGGTGTAAACTGCAGGGTTTCAAATCAGTTACATATTAAGTATTCAGTAAAACTTGCCTGCTTGCTTTTTTTTCTCTCTCTCTCTCTTTTTTTAGATTATTTATTTATTTGTTTATTTATTAGAGAGCGAGAGACTGAGAATGAGAGGGGAGAAGGTCAGAGGGAGAAGCAGACTTCCCGCAGAGCCGGGAGTCCGATATGGGACTCGATCCCGGGACTCCGGGATCATGACCCGAGCCAAAGGCAGTTGCTCAACCAACCGAGCCACCCAGGCGCCCTTTCTCTCTCTTTTTAAAGATTTATTTGAGAGAGAGAGAGAGAGAGATTGAGAGAACACTGCATGAGTCAGGGGAGGGGCAGACAGAGAGGGAGAGAATCTCAGGCGTACTCCACTCCTTTCTTTTCCTTTCCTTCCTTTCCCTTTCTTTCCGTTCTTTCTTTCGTCTTTTAATGAAAATGTTGGTTGGGGTGTGAGTAGTAGGGTTGGATCTCAGGACCTTTCTAACATAAGAGAAGCACCTTGCATTGCCCTAGAGATTTCTCTTTTTATCTCCTGAGACAAGAGCTTCTGTTATTATCATTTCCACGCGACAGATGGGAAATCAGGGTTAGGGGCTTAACTAACCTCACCCCAGGTCTCAAAAAGAAACGAGTTTGAGACTCTGATCTAGAGCTCTTTTAGGAGTTTAGACTCGCTCACAGGACACCTACCCCAATGTCAACAGTAGCTGTACTTCACAGTCCACTGAGGAGCTTTAAAGAATATGCCAAAGATCACTAGTCAGACCATTCAGTATAGCAGTTAAGACAACAGACTTAGGAGTCAAATTCCGTGCTTGAATTATGCGTTTGCTTCTCAGTAGCTGTGTGACCTTGGCAAGGTACTTAACTTCCCTATGCCTCAGTTTTCTTTTTTGTAAAGTGGGGATAATAACTCTCTGTTGTTCAAAGAATGAGGCACTTGGAACAGGGTCTGCGGTATGGTAATCGCTATTTAAAGCACTGCACTGGAGCAAACACTTTGCTTATTAAGTAAATCAAGACTACTGAATGTGGGGATCCGTCTTAAGTACTCCACCCTCACTCCCCCATCCCCCCGGGGGATTCGGAAGTACAGCCTAGAATTTCAATCTGCTAATATAGTGCCTCTTTTGGAATTCCGTCTCCTGAAAAGTTGACTTTAACCAATGGGTGAAGGGACCTTTTTGTCCCCTCTCCTGGAAGATGTAGAGCCTAGAGACCTGTTACCTAGATCTGAAGGGACCAATGGGCGAAGAAACCCGAAGGCGAAGGAACTCTTTTCAGACTTTCTGGGAGTTGTAGTGCCCCAAGGGTCTTGTAGGCGCTCGGTGCCCAGCTAGAAACTACAACGTCCATAATGCCGAGCGTCGCGCGCCTTGCCTGTCCCCGGTGCCTCCGGCTCATCTTCCCAGTACCGCCTCTTGGCGGCGGCGGCAGAGCTACTATGGCTGACAGCGGCGGCCCTGCGGAGGCTCCCAGTCCACGGGGCTCCCCGGGCCGGGTGCCGCGGGTCCCGCGCCCCGTGGGCCCCGGAGGCGGCGGCGGCCGCACCGGGGAGACCCCGAGGACGCCGGCGCTGGCGCTGCGCTTCGACAAGCCCATTAAACAGGCCTTTTACAACACGGGGGCCGTGCTGTTCGTGTGCCTGTGTTGCGGCGCCGCCGTGCTCGTCTACTTCATCCTGGAGGCCTTCCTGCGGCCGCTGCTGTGGGCCGTGCTGTGCGGCACCTTCTTGCACCCTTTCAAGAGCTCGCTGACGCGCCTGGGTCGCCACTGGCTGCAGCGCCTGCACCGCGCGCACACGCCCATCGTGCTGGCCGCGCTGCTGCTGCCGCTCTGCTTCGCCGACTACGGCGTCGAGGCCCTGGGCGAGCAAGCTCTGCGCCGCCGCCGCCTGCTGCTGCTGCTCGGCGCCGGCGGCCCGCTGCTCTACGGCCTCTACAGCCTCGGCAGCTACCTGGGCGTGCAGGTGCTGCTGGCGCACGCCGGCGTGCTCATCTGCCGCGGGCTGGACTACTTCAGCAGCCTGTGGGTGAGTGAGCGGCGGCCCGGCCTCCGTCCGTGCCCCCAGCGGGCACCCCTGATTCCCGGAGATGCCATCCTGCAGCTTCTCATCGGTGCAGGGACCATCAAAAGTCTCCGCCCTCCTTCCGAGGTGCCCCCGAGGAACTTGGCCCGCTTCTTTCCAAAGAGAGAGCGGGTGTAGCTCGCAGCAGCTTCCCTTTCCCCCGGCCCCATCTTAATAGACCCTCTTTGGGGGACGTGTCCCCAAGGGGGGGAATCACAGTGCCGCTCTGCAGGTGGAGTTGAGCATCCGCGGGTGGACTTGAATTTACCCCGGTCAGAGGAGGGGGAGGGTGGTGGTGGCTCCGGCTATCTTTAGTTCTCACGGGGGACTTTTCTGGATGGCAGCAGGAAGGGACCTTACAGATTTTAGTACAACTTGTCATTCTGCAGATGGGACAGGTGACTTTTTTTTTTACCAGGACAGGGCTGGTTAGGGACAAGGAAGAGAGTGGTTGACTCCAGTTACTCAAGTCCTAAAACAAAGCGTTCTCCAAAGGCCGGTGCAGCTTCTGAGTTCAGATGATTTCAGTATACTTCGTGAGAGGCCCCTGGGCCTGTTCCCGCTGTAGTCTACTCGGGAACCACCTGTGGAGGGGAAGCTGTACCACAGTACCTCGCCTCCCGCCTGGATTACTTAAGCAGGCTGGGTGGAGTGGTAGATTTGTGATTCTTGGATCACCCTGAGCTTATTTTCTTAGAAAATTGCTTTAGAATTGGAAGGGATTTCAAAAATAATCTAGGGCCTATTTCCTAACTCGGACTAGATCGGAGACCAATTAATACCCAGCTATTTCACTGAGGACTGTTAAAAACAGGTGAATATTTAATGCATTGGAAGGCTAATGTGTCAATAAACAGTACCATTTAAGAATAATTTTATTCACTTTTGTCAGTGTTCAGTGCACCTTGATATCAGGTTGCAAAATAATCCCCCTTATGTGTCTAACGGGGTTTTCACTTGCCAAGGTTATTTGTAGAGTAATGATTGATCCCAGAACTCCTGTATTCCCTTGCTCTATCACAGCCACCTCTCGGTTTCCATTAAGAGGTGATTGGACATGTTGATGGATACTAGGCTTTGTGTAGGTTTTTTTTTTTTAAGATCTTATTTATTTATTTGACAGAGAGAGACAGCGAGAGAGGGAACATAAGCAGGGGGAGTGAGAGAGGAAGAAGCAGGCTTCCAGCCGAGCAGGGAGCCTGACATGGGGTTGGCTCTCAGGACCCTGGGACCATGACCTAAGCTGAAGGATGCTTAATGACTGAGCCACCCAGGCACCCCTGTGTAGGGGTTTTAAAGGAATAAGATGCAGGCATTGTCTTCAAGGTGCATATAATTGTATGTGAACATATTCTCCTGGAAAAGACACACACACATCTCATGGGCCAGCATGGTATTGAGGCGCCCCTTGTCCATAATTTTGGGATGCTGCCTGAGTGATCAGACAGACAAGCTTTGGCCTCCAGGTGGCCTGGACTATTTCAATTGTGGTAGCAAGGAGGGATATGGAATGACCTTTGAACTCATAGGGCTTGCGGGATTATCAGGTGGGAGAGATCCGGAGTTCATGCACTTTTTACTGCCAGATGCCTGCCACTTTTCAGGAAAGGCTTCTTAGGCACAGAGAATGTGTTTGTTCCCAAAGTCACACAATGTGAAGAAAGTCACACTTTGCTCTTATGGAGTATGCCACATCTCCTTTACCCTGTTAATTATACCTTCAGTGCTATTTCTCCTTTACCTTGTTGCACAGTTCAGTTGATTGAATGGCTCATATAAGGCAGAATACTGTATGCTGTTAAAAAATATAAATACTATGGCGTGATTCCTATCCGAGAAATTCAGTCTTGTCAGGGGCACACACATGTATGGTTTCTGCTGACATTTTGACTCTTGATACTGCAATTTAGTATAAATTATTTTAGGCAAGGCCAAATAGGGTATCCACCAAACTCTAGGAAACTGGAAAATAAAAGATCTAACATGTGAATAGTGTAATTTCATACTGTAGTGAGAAATTGAATACATGGGTAAATTGGCTGGATTAGTGGAAAGTAGGGGCATTTCTGCTAGTAACCCTCAGTGAAAAGAGATGGGGAATTTGAGTACCAGTGACGAAGTGCCTGTAGTTGAATGTATGTAGTTTTGTATATCTTTTCGTAGAGGAGAAACCCTCATTTTTGTATTTTACTTAAATACCCTAATCTGGGGCGCCTGGGTGGCTCAGTTGGTTAAGCAACTGCCTTCGGCTCAGGTCATGATCCCGGAGTCCCGGGATCGAGTCCCATATCGGACTCCCGGCTCTGCGGGAAGTCTGCTGCTCCCTCTGACCTTCTCCCCTCTCATTCTCAGTCTCTTGCTCTCTAATAAATAAATAAAAATCTTTAAAAAATAAATAAATAAATAAATAAATAAATAAATAAATAAATAAATAAATACCCTAATCTGAGTTGTGGCCGAGTAGAAGAGAAGTAAGGGCCAATATTGATTTTGTGGCAGGGAGCGGGGGTTAGGGTGGTCAAGTTAGTTAATGATTTTTATTTTTATTTATTTATTTATTTTTAAAATTTTATTTATTTATTTGACAGAGATCACAAGTAGGCAGAGAGGCAGACAGAGAGAGAGGGAAGCAGGCTCCCCATTGAGCGGGGGAGCCCGATGCGAGGCTCGATCTCAGGACCGTGAGACCACGACCTGGCCCTAAGGCAGAGGCCTTAGCCCGTTGAGCCACCCAGGTGCCCCAATTAATGATTTTTAAAAGGCTTCAAACAGCTATTTGACTGCAGTGGTGGGGCACAGGAGAAGAGGAGTGGGGGAAAATAAAACCATTACAACAGAAACCGAATGTATTAATCAGGAGTGAGTAGGAGTAGTAGAGGGGGTTAAATTGAACGATTAGGTCCCCAGGTTGATCTGAGTTTGAGAGAAATGAGGCTTGCAGTTGTGGTTTCTTGAAGCAGCACTTAGGGATGGGTGGTTGGATGGGGGAGAGGAGTACTTGGGAAACAGAGACAGGGAGTCCTCAGCTCTCAGCCAAAAGGGCTGATTAAGGCTTGACATGAAGTGAAGGAATGTCGCGTGACTGGGCAAAGGGCCCATTCTGTAACTTTTCTATCTCATAGTTCACCGTCTCTGTGGTTCTATGAGCCAAGCATAGCTGCCTGGTACCGAAAAAGAGTCCATATTTTCTAGACAACGTGTAAATTTGAACCTGCTGTTGAGGAGGGACATAGATGGGAAAGGGAGGGAGAAAAGTCACATATAAGCAGATCTACATTTTGGAGAGCTGACAGTACATATGTTTAAGATCCAACTTTTGAGCATCTATCACGTGCCAGGTGCTGGATTAGGTGCTTTCATGGGTGTCGTTTTATTCTTACGATTATCCAATGAAGGAGGGAGGAATTTTGTTGGTGTAGCGATTGATTTAGAGAGTGATCTGTTTATTCTGTCATTAAAAGGTGTTCAGCAGACCTATCAGTAGTTGAAGTCCTTTTGTCATCAAAATTCTCTGAGTAACTTTTGATAAGAATTTTTAAAAGTTTTCCCCTACTATATCGTGTTTAAATGTTTTAATTTAACTTTCTAAAATAAAAGTTGATTTTAATTATTTGGGGAAAAAACATAAAAGAATATCAGGACTGGACTAACCACAGATCTTCCCCCAAAGGCCCTTGGACTGTAGTCATCTAGAAACCTTGGTCATCTCTTCTTTTATCCTTGTATCTGTTCAGCTACTTTCAAGTGGTTTGGAAATAGTTTTCCTTTGTAGTGGCTTTAGTACCTGTATTTTCCTTTTTTGCTAGTTTATCCTTCTAGTTCAGTTCCTTTTCACCTCACTTTTGTGGTTTCTTCAGTCTCCTCTAATACTCTGTCCTGCTTACAAGTACAGACCAGTCATTATGGTATGAGTAATTCTTTTAAACAGTTTCAAATATATTAGAATTTTGTATGGGCTTAGTAAGTGATTTCTAAACACTTAAAAAAAAAAAAATCACCTGTTGCACCATGCTCACATGTGACACAGTCCTTGGGGTCCTTGGCATCTGCCCAGGATGTGGAGTTGTCAAGATAAAACTGAAAAAAAGCTAATACCCACCCCTCCCCCACCCCTTTGCTGGGACTGTTTTGATCTTCCTCTCCCTCTTAGTTCAGACATGTTAGAATATTTGGAGCCCATTTACAGTTTTTGCAATAGTGATAGATTTGATTTCTCCATGGTCCCTGATCCCACTGTTTCCATTTTACTTTATAAAGAAGTATGAAGAATAGTGGCTGAAATTCTATGTAAATTCTATGTATGTACGTATGTATGTATGTATGTATGTATGTAATCTCCATGCCCAGCACGGGGCTTGAACTGAGATCAAGAGTCGCTTGCCCTTCTGACTAAGCCAGCCAGGCGCCCCGAGACTGTAAATTCTAAACTGAGCTCTGTCAGTAACTTGTTTTGTGACCTTGGATTGACCAGGGCTCTTCTCTGAGCTACTAAACTCCAGTTGGTGAAGTGGGTGTGGCTTGGATGATTTCTAAGGTTCCTTGTGCAGTTCCGAAGTGTGTCAGTGCTGCTCTCGAGAGGCTCTTGGGAAGTGCACGATAGCCAGCCAGCCAGCCAGGCCCGCTCCGTCCCACTTCTGAACCCTTTCCTAGGTGTGTTTTTGCTCGCCTGGCATCTGTAAGGAGGCACATTTCCAGTGCTTAGGTTCTTCCTCAAAGACTTTGATTTTAAAAGATTCTTGACTCTAAGCTGCCACACCATAAAAGAGAATAGTTAGAATAGTTTTCAAGTTAGAATGAAGCTGTGTTAGAGGAGGTTGAAGTACCTGAAGCGACCACGGATTGAGATTTGTACGTTTGTGCAGTTGGGATTGTGTTATCTGTGCTTTTATTCTCTCGGTAAGACTTTGCCATTTTGCAAAAACCTGCAACAGCAGCAAGCCACGTTGTTTGTCTGGTTAATTTCCACATGATGATAAATACAACAATCTAAAACGCAAAGTCTACTAATGCATTTAATATTTTATTTAATGAGAAAAGTGTATGTGGTTAATTAGGCAGATGAAAGAAATTGGATTGTTTATTAGTTTGCTTGTAGTGCTAAATAAATGTTGCCAGTTTTTAGGGCTCATCTTATATAGTATCTAGCATACATTGGTGCTTTAAAGTGAGTATTGAATGTGTATTTGAAAAGGATACATTGTTTTAAAGAACATGAATTTGAGAAAGGATTTTTTTTATTTATAAACTGTGGTTCATTGATTTATGGCTGGAAGAAAATTCATACTTGAACAAATTTGCTCAGAGGCTAAACATAGAGACAGAAATAAAAAACTCGTAAAGACACACTTGTAAGAATCCATTCTAGAAATTATGCATGAAATTTGAAAGTACAAATCTTTATTTTTGGTAAAGTTATTTTAAAGGATATTTAGCAATTTCAAAAATTGATTTAAGTAAAACATGTTTGTTATGTAAGAATCAATTTAAGCAGCATAGAAGTCTATATGATAAAGTGAATAATTTCTTTTCTCTGCCACCATTCCCACTGTGAGGATGTTGCTATAACTGCTATAACTGTTTGATGAATAGCCTTCTAAATTTATTTGTATGCTTACGTGAACATATAAAGTATAGGGTTTTTGTTTTATAAAACAAAAATTGGTAATATATATATATATTATATATATATTTTGCACCTTGCTTTTTTCATTATATTGCAGACATATTTCCTTATTAGCACTTCTAGATAAAATTCATTTTAATAGTACTATAGTATAAAAAACTTTTTTCCAGATGTTTTAGAAAGTGTTCCTATCAGTTTATTGTAGCTCAGATTTGTATTAGCATAATTTGATAAACGCTTTTTAAACATTGGTAATTTGTATAATATGGCTTAACAAAAAGTCTCCAGTGCTTACAAATGGTCATACTTTTTGAGCTAATAATATTCTGTGAATCTTTTCCAAGGAGACACTTCAGAATATTGAAAAAAAATCCACAGGCCAAAAGAATTTTTTTAATTAAAAAAAATTTGCTATTTATAAAGATAATAATCTTAGAAAATTCAGCACTTGGAGAAAAACAGAAAGAAGAAAATTACCCCCTGAAATCCAACCATCCAGAGATAATATTTTTAAATATTTTGGCAAGTGTATTTTCACCATGTAAATTTACACATGTATGCATTTATGCTGTGTCATTGAATGTAGGTATTCATCACGCCTCTGAAAGTCTAAATAATTATTCCAGTTTTTCAAGGTACCATTATTTAAAGAGTTCCTTATAAAATGACATTTAGGTTGTTATTAATTTTTTAATATTTTATGCTTCCATAGTGAACATTTTCATTTCTCTCTGCACAGTCTGTACTGCTTCTGTAAACCAAGTTTAGAAGTGGAATTGGGGAGTATATTTAATTTGTTGTTATTTTAATTTATTTTTTTGAAAGAACATGAGCAGCAGTGGGGGAGGGGCAGAGGGAGAAAAATCTTAAGCAGGCTCCACGCCCAGTGTGGAGCCCCATGACCCTGAGATCACAGCCTGAGCCGAAATCAGGAGTCAGGCACATAACCGACTGAGCCACCCAGGCACGCTTAATAAGTGGTTATTTTATTTTATTTATTTTATTTTTTAATTTTTAAAAAAGATTTTATTTATTTATTTGTCAGATAGAGCAAGAGAGTGAGAGCACAAGCAGGGCGAACAGCAGGCAGAGGCAGAAGCAGGCTCCCCGCTGAGCAAGGAGCCCGAAGCGGAACTCGATCCCAGGACTCTGGGATCATGACCTGAGCCGAAGGCAGATGCTTAACCTACTGAGCCACCCAGGCATCCCATTAAGTGGTTATTTAAAACTAAAATGAGATTATCTATGAGTTTCAGGTTTACTACGTGAAAATATGTGCTTCTCTTTAGGCCATGCTTTTCCCTGAAAAAATCTGAAATATGAAGTCTTTTCTCTCCCTGTAGGTGATACTGATTCCTTAGGAGTCCAAGTAAGAAACAAACTCATTGGAGATCAGTTTTAAAACATCATAGGCTTAGAGGATGAAAAGATAGGCCTTTTGTGATCTTCTAGGTCAGCTTCTCACAGTGCGCAGACTCTCCCGCTTTGTTATCCCTGACAGCTCTTGCTCAAATAAAATATTCCATTTTTAGACAGCTATAGTTTTGTTAGAAAAATGTATCCTCATATTGAGCTGAAATATGCTGCTTCCTAATTCCCACATATTTTTCCTGCTCTCAGGACCATAGGCGATTAAGGTGAATGCCTCTCCCAGAAGACATTTTCCCAGCTATTTGAAGATAGTTATCAAATCTTGATATTTCCTTCTCTTTTGTAAGCTAAGCAGGTTTTTTTCTCCCCCATTTATATTTGTATCTCCTATGCTGTGATTTCTATTTCCTTTCCCAGTCTGAATTTTATTGCTGTGGTTCGGTGGTGCAAAAGTCATTGAAACAATCATTTCCCCTGATATGAGCGTTATTAAGAGGCACTCACACTGTTTATACTCCTGACTCACACTGAACTGGAAAGTAGCTTAGCTGTCCTCTTTCCATTCAGTACTTGTGCAGTTGAGTTTTGAACCTAAGAGTAGACTTTTGTATCTTTCTATTAAATTTAATCTTAAATTAGCCCTTTTCTAGCTTCAAAATATCATTTTGGATCATTATAGTCATCTCAGTTTTTACTGACTGTTCCCAATTTTGTGTAATCTGGGAGTTCAGTTAATAAGCCTTCTGGTCTCTTCTCTGAATTACTGATTAAATGTTTCGTGAGGTGGGGCTGATAACCCGTGTGGCATACCCACTGAAGACCAACCATTTGCTGAGGATCATTTTTTATTTCAACAATTTGTAGTTGCCCAAACAGACTTTTTATTTTTGCTTGTGAATACTGGAGCAGCTGTTCTTTATATTTTTTTAGCACACACCCTTCTTTCTCCTCACTGTGAAGAAACCAGACTCTGGATCCAGATTCCTGGGTTCTAATCCTGGCTCTGTCATTTTTTAGCTGTGTGACTTTGAACAGGTCACTCTCCCGAAGTCCCAGTTACTTTCGTCTGTAAAATGGGAATGGCAATAGTACTGATTTCCTGGGGTTATGAGGATTTAATGAGTTCATGTATACAAAGCATCAGAACAGAGTCTGGTCTGTAGTGTTATGTAAATGTACTAATATTATTTTTTTAAACAAAGACTTTTTTTTCTTTTTTTTTAAATTTTATTTATTTATTTGACAGAAAGAGATCACAAGTAGGTAGGCAGAGAGGCAGGCAGAGAGGGGAAAGCAGGCTCCCTGCTGAGCAGAGAGCCTGACATGGGGCTGGATCACAGAACCCTGGGATCACGACCTGAGCCAAAGGCAGAGACTTTAACCCACTGAGCCACTCAGGCGGCCCTAAATGTACTATTATTATACTCAGATGTTGTTCTGAGCTCTGCAGCCCTACTTGAGATTCTCTGAATTCCCAGGTTAAATTTATGTGGTTCTGCAGGCTTGAACTGTTTTGCAGCAGCTGTGGTCTCACTTCCCATGTGCTCATATGATATGGGGCTTAACGATCTCTTGATATTTCATCTATTGGAGTTGCTTGAAGAAGAATATTTTAATACCCTTTCCATGATAAAATAATTAATGCTGATCAAAGGCTCTTTGGAAAATACACACAAAAGTAAAAGGAAAACCAAAATCTCACCATCCAAATATAACTACTAACTTCTTAGTACATTTCCTTTTCCTCCTGCCACACAGTAGATGCAGTCATGTCATATATATATGATTTTTGTATTTTGCTTTTTCTTTAAGAATATCTTAGGACTGTTTCTAACTATATAGTTTTTGTTTAAAAAACCCTATTTCTTTTTTTTTTTAAGGTTTCACCCATTTACCTGACAGAGAGGGGGGGGGACACAAGCTGGAGGAGTGGGAGAGGAAGAAGCAGGCTTCCCGCTGAGCCCAATGTGGGGCTTGATCCCAGGACCCCGGGATCATGACCCGAGCCAAAGGCTACCGCCCAACGACTGAGCCACCCAGGCGCCCCTAAAAAACCCTATTTTGATGGCTGCATACATTTTATTGAGTAAATCCTCCCTACTCACTTCCCAATTGTTGGACTTATTAGATTATCCACTTTTCACTATTCTAATGATATTCTGATGAGCTTCTTTATGTTATAAAGCCTTTTTCGGAATTTATTCTTATTTAGTAAAGTTCCAAAGCTAAAGTCTCAGGTCAGAAGCTGTGAACATTTTAAGACCAAAAGACTATTTTATTGATTGATATGACCCAAATAAAGTAGGAGATAATTTTTTTCCCTCTTTTGTAGTAATCAGTTCTTTTTCTTCATTCTCTGGGTTATAACAAAGTTGGGTTTTTTTGTTTGTTTTAATTTGCCTCCCCCCCCAAGGTTCAGGTTATTTAATTTCATTTATTTTTTTAAAGATTTATTCATTTATTTTGAGAGAGCACGTGTGCATGAGCAGGAGGGGCAGAGTGAGAGGGAGAGAGAACCTCAAGTAGATTCACACTGAGTATGGTGCCCGATGTGGGGCTTGATCTTAAGACCCTGAGATTAGGACCTGAACAGAAACCAAGAATTAAACGTTTAACAAACTGCAACCACCCAGGCACCCTCAGGTTATTTTAATAGGTTCTTGGTGCTCACATCGTTGTGGGTTATGTATTCCTTCCCTCTTTTGTAAATGTTATTAGAGAGTTTCTGTGTAGGCTGTGCAGGTATTTCATTAGTGCTAGAGCCCTTGGTTTTAGTGGCGGGAAAACTGAGGAGGGGACTCTGGTGGTTCCTTTGTCCTCAGCTCTTGCTGTTTCTTCCTCTGGTAATATTTTATTTAGCTACACTTCTTGAGCTGTGCTAGGGTTGACCATCAGACTAGGGTTAACCGTTTGTTACCTAGATTATTTCAGGGGTCACACTTCACCTGGCTGTCTTCTTCCTAGCTTAAAAAAAAAATTATTTTCACAGTTAACAAGCATAGTTCATAGGATGTGATGGAATCTTTTAACCTGATTCTTTTGGGAAAGCTTTCTTTTCTTTTTTCTTTCTTTCTTTCTTTCTTTCTTTCTTTCTTTCTTTCTTTCTTTCTTTCTAAGATGTATTTATTTATTTGAGAGAGAAAGAGAGTGAGCATGGGTGGGAGGGGCAGTAGGAGAGGGAGAACATCAAGCAGACTGCAGGCTGAGTGTGGGGCTCCATCCCAGGACCCTGAGATCATGACCTGAGCCGAAACCAAGAGTTCTGGACAGACTGCGCCGCCCAGGTGCCCTGGGAAAGCTTTCTTTTTGTTGTTGTTGTTCTTTTTAATTATTAATCTATAGAGAAAACTTGAAGAATTCTACCATATTAAGCTCTCGATTTAAGTCCATGGCTTAAAAATCTTTTTGTATAAAGATTTTTTATACATCTTGGCTTAAGCATCTTTTTTTTTTTTTAAAGATTTTATTTATGTATTTGACAGGAGAGAGATCACAAGTAGGCAGAGAGGCAGGCAGAGAGAAGGGGGGGAAGCAGGCTCCCCGCTGAGCAGAGAGCCCGAAGCGGGGCTCGATCCCAGGACCCTGAGATCATGACCCGAGCCGAAGGCAGAGGCTTTAACCCATTGAGCCACTCAGGCGCCCCTTGACTTAAGCATCTTTATGTATACAATAATTTTTGAACTTCAACATATCTTAAAACTATATGGTCTTTTTTGTTGTTAAGACTATTCTTTTTCTCTTTTTAAGATTTTTAAGTAATCTGTGTACCCAATGTGGGGCTCGAACTCACAACCCCGAGATCAAGAGTCACACGCTCCTCTGACTGAGCCAGCCAGGTGCGGCGAGACTCTTTAAATAATATCGCTACGTATGCTGGATTTCAAATGCTTGTTTATTTCAAAACTTGATTTATCTACACAGAAGAGGAAAACCTCTACACGTGCCATTTAGCACCACTGCCTTCATCTTATCTGTGTTGTATCCACAGCTCTCATGCTATATAGATGTTTGCAGATTTTGTATGATTATATGTTTACTTTCATGTATATATATTTACAACTGTGTCTATATTTCATTTAAGATCTGGACGTTGGTAGTTGGCTATGTGTTGACTGTTTCATTCAAGTGGAATGCAAGCACTGAACGCTACTTGAGAGCAGTTTCAATTCCTGTCTGGATTATATTGCTTTTTCATTTAGGTGGGTCCCTTTTTCTAAGAAAGTCTAGCTTAAGATCAGCAGAGACTGATCATGTGAACTGAAGTGAATTTTTTTTTTTTTGTAGTGTTACATGTTGCACTTAACATTCTCTAAAATGATCTTTGGAAAAGTGCTTTAATCCTTCTTTAATCTCTAATATAAATGTTAGGCTTTAACATGTCTGTCTTTTAATTATATAGAATGTTCATTTTCAAAAGGTCCTTTAAAAATAAATATATCCTAAAAAGTAGAGCACCCTTGCACTATCATGGCCACTTCTGAGTGTCAGACTTTAGAAGGATGTAGCTAAGCAGTCAATTGTGTGAGCAGCCATTACGGGAACCGGTGATATTTACTCAGGATGAGAGAAGGGGACTGGGCTCCATGGGTAGAGGGAAGGAGGAGATAAAATATGGAAGCCTGTTGCCAGTCTTTGAAGGACTGTCCGGTTTAAACAGATCTCTGTAACCATGAGGGAGAGATGTCAGAGCAACCAGTAGCTTCAGGGAGACAAATCTATTCAATGTCAAGACGATCAGCGTCAGCTGCCCAAATAATGAGTTCCCTCTTATTTGGGACTCCTTACTGTTAGCTGGCTGGCTGCTAGGATACTGTAGAGTGATTTTTTTTTTTTCAGGGACTCTTTTGTCTCCCAAGTCTTAAGCTTATGGAAGCATTAGGTTCTCATAAGTAAAAACAAAATTCAGTAATCTAGAGCAGTAATTAGCCTATTTAAAGTAGTTTTTAGAACTGCAGAGTCGACTGAAGGTAGGTCTTTAAGTAGAGTCTGATGTGGAACAAAACATTACTTTCTAAGAAGCTTTGCTGATTTGGAATCCTAAAGGAGGATGTTATATTTTAGTAAGATCCCCTGATATCTGATGTGACTCATTTTGAATTTGGGGAAGGCGGTGGAGGGAGACAGGCAGTCCAGGAGGCTCTAGATCAACTTAGGGAAACACAGATGCCTACAGTAACACAGTAGGCATCAGTTTAGCACAAAAATGCTAAAATGTTAGCATTTTTGCCCTATACACTGAGGATTCCCTGAAGCTTTTTGCAGCGCTCTTTTGGGCCATTTCACCCTTTCTTGAGAGATGGGAGTTCACACCCAGTGGTATTTTCAGGAAATGAAGTCAGGTCCCATGACTAGGTTCTGTGCTTGATGCAGGTCATTTCGGGATAAACAAAAGGCTTGAGTTCAGGATTGTCCTAAAGACTGGTTGCCTCAGAACAGACTTGATTCCTCAGGTGATAGAAGCCCATTCAGGGTAGGCTGGCCCATACCCAATCCTTTAGACCAGGGGCCTCAGAGCAGGGCTGGATTTAACTGAGAGGAGTCCTGAACTGAGGTTTCATATGTCTTATGGCCTTCAAAAAATTTTTTTTCCTGTGAAATAATTTTGTTAATGACATCTATGCCAAATTGTTCTGTCAGTCTACTGGTGTTTTGTGTTTTTTTTTTCCAATCTAATCTTTACCTTCAGATACTGTTGCTAAGAATAAATTGAGTCTTTTAAAGACAAGTGCTAGATTTTTATTTAACTAAAAATGTTAACTCTTAATAATTGCAGCATCCCTGGCTGGCTCATGGAGAATTCCTGTGTTCCTGGTTATTGTTTTCCTGATGTCTGTGGGCACCCTCTATGAGAAACAGAATGGGAAAGAGTCTTCTGGTAAGAAATAGGGCGTTCTATTAATTTTACTTTAAGAAGTATTTGGAAAAGCAGCTTTATTTAAAGAACATGCAATGATGAAAGTGCTTTAAATCTGTTTTAAAATCTGTGGTATTTTCTGAACAGAAAATAAACATGTTTAAAATATTTTAGGTTTTAAGTGCTTCACTTAAAACCTATTTAGTTGCCCCACTTCTCCCCCCCATTTTTTCATTTTTTTAAGGGTATAATTCATATAAAATTAACAATTAACTTTCTAAATGTGGATTTAGTACATTTACATTGTTGTGCAACCACTACTTCTGTCTAGTTTTAGGACATTTTAAAAGGAAAACCTGTACCCATTAAGCAGCTCGCCATAAAGTTAGGTCATGTATTTGAGAACTGTTTTCTTTCTTTCTTTTTTTGTTTTTAAAGATTTTATTTATTTATTTGAGAGAGAGATAGAGACAGAGAGCATGAGCAGGGGTAGGGGCCAAAGGAGAGGGAGAAGCATGCTCCCTGCTGATCAAGGAAGCTGATGTGGGACTCGATCCTAGCCCATGACCTGATCCATGACCTGAGCCCAAGGCAGATACTTAACCTACTGAGCCATCCAGGTGCCCCAAGATCTTTTTTCTTAATATAGGCACTTATCACTCTAAACTGTCCTCTAAGAACTGCTTTTCCATTCCATACATTTCATTTGTTGTGTTTTCATTTTCTTTGGGTCGAGATACTCTGATTTCCTTTTTGATTTCTTCTTTGACACATTGGTTAATCAGAATTGCATTGTTTAATTTCAAAATCTTTATGAGTTTTCCAGTTTTTTTGTTACTTGTGCTTTTGGTGTCCTATCTAAAAACACCATTGCCAAATCCACGGTTGATCTTGGGTCCTGCAACTTTGCTGAATTTATTCATAAGCTTTAGTAGTTTTTTATGGCTTCCGTAGGATCATGCATATATGAGATCATGTCATCTGTGAAAAGAGATAGTTTTACTCTTTCTAATTCAGATGCCTTTTTTTGGCCTGGCTGCTCTGGCTGGAACTTTCAGTACCAAGCTGAATACACCATTTTCTCTTAAAAGAGTATTTTGAAATACCCTGGTTGCAAGTGATTTATATCCATAAACAGTTGGTTAAAGATACAGGTTTCTCATGAGTTGTAAGATGGGGTGTGGGGTGGCCAGATATTAATGGCCCTCCCATCATCAGACTGGACTTCTCCTTATCCATTCCCTTTGCAAATAACTGTGACTGGAGAGATGGATGTGAGCAGCACACAGTTTCTACAGCAACTGACATTTGTTCCTTCTTTCTGAGAGTTATACATAGAGTAAAAGCAAATTACTAATTGTTGCAGATTTTTTAAAAAAATTAATTTCCCTGGTATTTTGTTGTCATTAAGTTGGAGAAACAAACAAAAAGAAAATAAAAATCATTCAAAATCTCACTCTTCACCTAAATGTTAACTAATACCTTAAGACTTCTATGCCTTCAGACTTTAAAACACAAGAAAATTAGCTCATAGTGAACATTCTATTTTGTAATTGACATTTTAAACTTTATGTCATGAGCATCTTTCTGTGTCCCGTATACTTCTACAACACTATTCTTAGCCTCTTCATTTTATGCTAACTGCAAGGTTATTTGTGGTGTTTTGTATAGCTACCTCATAGTTTTTGTTTTTGTTTTTTTTTAATTAAGTTGCTCTTTAGTTATTATTTTATTTGGAAACCTTATCTCTCTGATAGTGGAAAATAGGAAAGATTTTATTTTGCTCTCTTTCTCGGTCTTCTTTGCTTTACCTGTCTTCCTGGTCACAATCTGTTAGACTCTGTGGTTCTGTATCAGACCAGTAGAAGTGAACTTCCTGTTTTGACAGCTCTTGTGGAAAGCTTAGTGGTCACTACTTGTTCCTCTTGGTACCTTTATCTCCTCTCCTCTCCCCACCTCTTTTCTGCTAATAATGATGATTCAGATAACTCGGCTTATCCCTCACCCTTCACCCCAGGACGGTTTTCTTTTTTTGTTTATCTGGAAAGTTCTTTTCTTTTCTTTTGAGATATATTTGGCATATATTATTATATCAGTTTCAGGGGGACAACAAGGGTTTGATGGTTGAACAGTACATTGAAAAGTGATTATAAGAAGTCTAGTTAACATCTGTCACCTTATGTAGTTACAAAAAAGTATTTTTTTTCTTGTGATGAGAACTTTTAAGATGTGCTCTCTTGGCAACTCTCAAATATGCAACATAGTGTTATTAGCTTGCTCTAGACAGCATGCTTTCTGGGACATCTCTATGACTTATTTTGCAATGAAGTTTGTACCTTTTAATCCCCTTCACTCGTTTTTTTTCTATCTCTTATCCCAGCTCTGGCAACCACCAATCTATTCTCCATATCTGTGAGCTTGGTGTGCATTTGTGTGTGTGTGTGTAAGTTTCCACATATAAGTGAGATAATCTGATATTTGTCTTTCTCTGAGTTACTTCACTTAGAATAATGCCCTGAAGGTCCATCCATACTGTTACAAATGGCAAGATTTCTTGTTCTTCTTCCTCTTCTTCTTTTTTTTTTTTTTTTTGGCTGAATAATATTTCATTGTGTACACATACATATTTTCTTTATCCATTCATCAATTGATGGACACTTAGGTTGTTGCCATACCTTGGTGATTGTCAGTAATGCTGTAATGTACATGGGGGCAAATAAATCTTTTCCAGTTAGTGTTTCTGTTTCCTTTGTATAAATACACTGAAGTGGAATTGCTGGATCTTATGGTAGTTCTATTTTTAATTTGTTAAGGACAGTGTTCTCATCTTGACTACTTTTGTCCAGGGCTAAGTAAGTATGTTGCTGCAAGTATATGAATGATATAGGTTAAAATGGATTTGTTGGGTGTGAACTCTAGTCAGCTGTGGGGCTCCTGGATGACACAGTTTGTTAAGCCTCCAACTCTTGGTTTTGGCTCAGGTCGTGATCTCATGGTTGTGAGGCTGAATCCTGTGTTGGCTTTTTGCTGAGCACAGAGTCTGATAAAGTTTCTCTCACCCTCTCCCTTTGCCTCTCCCTGCCTTGCTTGTTCTCTCTTTCTCTCTCAAATAAGTCTTAAAAAAAAAAATCTAGTCAGCTGGTGATGGCAGCTTAGAGAGCTGTGCGGTCAGGATTCTAAGACCAAGTTTTGAGCTGTGGGAGAAAAAAGACAATGATTCTTCTTCTTATTTTTCATGTTTGATGATTATTTTCAGCGATAAACCCTGCATAGTGTTGTGCTAGCATGCCAGCCAGATTTCTGGTATTTGTACTCTAGACTGTTACAGGGAAGGAAATCATAGGGATATAGAACACATGTTGAGAATTGATTTGGAAATGTTTGTTTTGTTTTGTGTTGTTTATTCTCATTCCAGTCTATTTCAGAATATTTTTCTTAAAGATTTATTTATTTATTTTTATAGAGAGAGAGAGACAGAGTGAGTGCAGGGAGGGGCAGAGGGAGAGGGAGAGAGAATCTCAAGCAGACTCCTCACTGAGCTTGGAGCCTGACCTGGGGCTAGATCCCCAAACCATGAGATCATCACCTGAGCCGAAAGCAAGAGTTAGGCACTCAACTGCCTGGGCCACCCAGGTGCCCCCAGAATAGATTCTTCTTTTTTTTTTTTAAAGGTTGATTGATTGATTGATTGGACAGAGAGAGAGAGAGAGAGAGAGAGACAGCAAGAGAGGGAACACAAGCAGGGGGAGTGGGAGAGGGAGAAACAGGCTTCCTGCTGAGCAGGGAGCCTGATGCAGGGCTCGATCCCAGGACCCTGGGATCACGACCTGAGCGGCAGGCAGACGCTTAACGACTGAGCCACCCAGGCGCCCTTTAGTGATTGTTTGTAAATGGCAGGGAAGGCTTAGCAGTTGCCTTAATAATTTGGGGATAACATGTAATATGCGTGAGCGGGGTTGGTCCAGTTGAGCCCAAACCGGCAGAAGAAAAGGAACAGACTAAATTTCTTACTGCTCATCTGTTACTGCCCAATCTGACACAGTCAGTTAAACAGGCCTAGAGAAACTCCTCCTGGTCCATATCCAAGCCCTTGCTACTGACCAGTAGTAGAACGGAGTGATACTGGAAGCCATGGAGAGGGAGGCATATTTTCCACATTAGTGATGGAGACAGAAGCCTTCTTCAAAGGGAGCTTTGCGTGCTGGGGAGATTTTACTTGGTATGTGGTAGAGCCCTCTTCCAGTAAGCATCCTTAGATGTCTTTCTGGCATCTGCCACTATCACTGTGAAGGAGCACTAAGGAGATCGAGTATCTCCTCATTTAGACTGTTCTCGAAATATATCATCTTCCGGGAACTAGAAAGGTTATTCTGCCCGTTGTTGTGCTGCCATATTAACAGACACTGCGCAAACATGTAATCGGTGTCTTATGTGCCAGACCATGTGTTTCTGTCCCCTAGTGCTAGGCTGCCAATGTTAGTGGCCTGCTTCTTTGGCCTTGTGTAGATCCCTGCTACTTGGGCCTCCACCTGACCCTGGCCCTGTCCCTGGGTAGATGGATACTTGCAACCTTGGATGCTCTTCCTTTTTTGTTTATAGTTCTTAGGTCCCAAGATTATGTGCCCTTGTCTGTGTGTCTATTTTTAGCTGGGGCTTCTTTTCTAGTACCGTGACTTTGCCTGGATTCTCTGTCCTGACATTCTTGTGTTTTTAGTTCATCATTTCTGCCAGAACCCTTGGGGTTTTTGAAGTGCAGGAGGATATCACTGAGGCAGAAATGATTAAAGTGCCTGTTTGATGAATAAGAGCAGTTGTCAAATCTTACATCCATAATTTTCAGATACTCTGTATTTTCCCTGCGTGCTACTCTTTTCATTCCTTTGTGAAGTTTCAGGCACTCTAAAAATTGGCCTAATTGTGCATCAGCGAGGATGATATTGCATGGTTTTCATGGATTTAACTATGATTAATTGAATATTTACTGCATTATTTTAGTGACATCAAGTTGGAGAGTCTTTAAATGATAATTTTGAAGGTTTAATTAATTGGTCTTAACTTTTAAGTTTGTCAGTGCCTACTGGATGCAAGATATTTCACATAACTCTGTGGGGAGATCTTGAAATGTATGCTAAGGCATACGATCTAGGAAAATGGCAATAAAATGAAGTAGAAAGGGGATGAGAGGCACAGGCAAATACTATAGGAGTGCCAGTGGCTTCAAAGCCAATGGTTTTGAAATAGCTAACATTTTTTGAGCAAGCCCTTTATTCCAGGCATTGTTCTGATTATTTCAGATGTATTATTTCACTTAATTGTCACACGAAATAGGAACTTATATAAGCCCCATTTCATACGTGAAGATTTTGAGTAACTTGCACAAGGTCATCTAGCTAGTAAGGAATAGACCTGGGGTTTGAACCTGGATAGTCTTGTTTCCTCACCTGGGCTCCCAGCCACTAAGTTTGCGCAGATGATGCTACCTGGGGCCTAGTAAATATAAGATGCTCCGTTCTCCCTCTGCACCCTTGCATCTCTTCGCTCTTCTCATTACACCACATGTCCTGGCCTTATTGGACTTCTTACAGTTCTTTGAAAAGGACACTCTGCTTCTCCTTGCTTTTGTGTCTTTATATCTGCTTTTTTTGTCTTTTGGGAAACCTTTTCTCCCTCTACCCTCTGAGACACCAGTCTCTCTCATCCCCTCCAAGATAGACTTGCTGTTTTTTGTTTTTTTTTTTTAAATCTGGATAACATATTTAAATGGATTTTAAGGGTACCATTCTTGTCAGGTAGCACCTTTTGAGGCCCTTCCCTGACCTCCCAAGCATGGATTACGTTTCCATCTTCTGTGCTCCTCAAATAATGTTGCACTTGTTTTTACATTAGCTCCTCACTTACTGCGTCATAACTGATCGTCTAAATATCAGGCTGAGCTTGGGGCTTGGGTCTCAGTCTCTTTATCTCAGCATGTAGCCCGGCCACCTATTTGGTGAGTGAGGACTTCATGGGAGTTGAGAAATATGCCAAACTGCAGCCAAACTGGAAGTCCATAGTTAAGGAGCTATAACATTGTTACTGCAGAGTGACTTAATACAAGGGACTTATTTTTCAGAATCTCTCAAAGATGCATCGCTACTTGATGAAATTGCTTGTGAAGAGGTAGGTTTAGTAATTTAGTAATTTAGGACCCTTGACTAGTCTTTAATCTTACATCAGGGAGAACACTTTGAATTCTGACTGGAAGTCTTTTTCTGTCTCTGCTGTGCTTTCCCAGGCCATTGGTCAACAGGTGATCCCATCCTCTGCTCTCGAGTGGAGCCTAAGAAACCTCTCTTGGGTGCACAGAAAGCCAAGTCCTGTCTTGTCTCTGGTGTAATCAGATTGTTTTTGAAAATTCTGTCTGGAAGTCTAAAAAAGCACGTCAATGTGTCCAAATCTTCCTCTGTTTCCCCTCCGGCGTTGTCGTCATGGTATTCCCTCGCGGTTATCTGTATGACCATAATCTGGAAACTTGGGGCGTACCTTTGACCCTTCATCTTTCGTTTCCTTTATGGGTTCATCATCAAGTCTGGTCCACTTGGACTACTCCGTGCCTCTTAAATACAGCCATCTTTCTGACATCTCCCCTGCTAGCTGTGCAGACTGCACTGTCATCATGTCTTGCCTGTAGTATTGCCGTCACTTCTCTCCCTGCACCCATTCTTGGTCCCCTCCAATGAAGATTTTATTTATTTATTTGACAGAGAGAGAGGTCACAAGTAGGCAGAGAGGCAGGCAGAGAGAGAGGGGGAAGCAGGCTTCCTGCTGAGCAGAGAGCCCGGTGCGGGGCTCCATCCCAGGCCCCTGAGATCACGACCCGAGCCGAAGGCAAAAGCCTTAACCCACTGAGCCACCCAGGCGCCCCTCCAATCTGCTCTTGACCAGACAGCAAGAACGATCTTTTTATATCTCAAGACTGTTTCATTTGTTTACAAACCAGGGGGCTGCGTGTGCTCCTGAAGGGGCAACATGAGAGATCCTGGCAGTGCTGAGCCTGTCCTGTGTCTTGTGCCCATGCTGATAATCCTGAGCGCAGTATTGTGCCTCAGTGTTGCAAGATGTTACCACTGCGGGAAACTGTGTCAAGGGTAGACAGGATCTCTGTGTCATTTCTTACAATTGCACATAGAGCTACAATGATCTCAGTAATCAGTAACATTTCAGTAGAAATATTATCCTGTTTAAAATTCTTCACTACTTTCCTGCTCCTTTTGGAATAAAGCCTAAAGGACTTACTATGGTCTTCTGTGACTTGCATCATCTGGCTCCCTATATCCAGCCTGGTTTATTCGATACCAGAGTCTTGCTAGCTGTGTTCCAGACACACGGACCTTCTTACACCATCTTTAACATGCTATGTCTTCACTTAACAGCCTTCCTATTCAACTTCCTTCTGCCTAAAATGTAATTCTTTACATTCTTTTGATGAATGCCTTCTCATCCTTTGTATATCAGCTTCATTTTCTTTTATTTTTTTGGCATTTTATTTTAATTTAAATTCAATTTAATTACCATAGGGTATTACTAGTTTCAGTGGTAGAATTTAGTGATTCATCAGTTGCATATAATACCCAATGCTCATTCCATCAGGTACCCTCATTAATGGCCCATCACCACATGCCCCATCCCCCCACCCATCTCCCTCCAACAACCCTCAGTGTGTTTCCTGTAGTTAAGAGTTTCTTGTGTTTTGTCTCCCTCTGTTTTCGTCTTATTTTTCCTTCCCTTCCCCCTATGTTCATCTGTTTTGTGTCTTAAATTCCACATATGAGTGAAATCATGTATTTTTCTTTCTCTGACTTACTTATTTTGCTTACCATAATACCCTCTAGTTCCATCCATGTCATTGCAAATGGTAAGATTTCATTCTTTTTTTTTTTAAGATTTTATACTTATTTGAGAGAAAGATAGAGATAGAGAACATGAGCAGGGGGAGTTGCAGAGGGAAAAGCAGGCTCTCCACTGAGCAGAGAGACCAATGTGGGGCTCGATCCCAGGACCCTGGGATCAGGAACTGAGTGGAAGGCAGACTCTTAACCCACTGAGCCACCCAGGTGCTCCAAGATTTCATTCTTTTTGATGGCTGAGTGTGTGTGTGTGTGTGTGTGTGTGTGTGTGTGTACCACCTCTTCTTTATCCATTCATTTGTTGATGGACATCTGGGCTCTTTCCATATTTTGGCTATTGTGGACATTGCTGCTATAAACATTGGGGTGCATATGCCCTTTTGAATCACTACGTTTGTATCCGTTGGGTAAATACCTAATAGTGCAATTGCTGCGTCATAGGGTAGTTTTATTTTTAATTATTGAGGAACCTCTGTAATGTCTTGCAGAGTGACTGCACCAGTTTGCATTCCACCAACAGTGTAAGAAGGTTCTCCTTTCTCTGCATCCTCGCCAATATCTGTCGTTCCCTGAGTTGTTAATTTTAGCCATTCTGGCAGGTGAAGTGGTATCTCATTGTGGTTTTGATTTGTATTTCTCTGATGCCGAGTGATATAGAGCATTTTTTCATGTGTCTATTGGCCATTTGTATGTCTCTTTGGAGAAATGTCCATGTCTTCTGCCCATTTCTCAACTGGATTATTTGCTTTTTGGGTATAAGTTCTTCATAGATTTTGGATACTAGCCCTATATCTGATAAGACATTTGCAAATATCTTCTCCCATTCCATAGATTGCCTTTTAGTCTTGTGGACTATTTCCTTTGCTGTGCAAAAGCTTTTTATCTTGATGTCAAGTCCCAATAATTCATTTTTGCTTTTGTTTCCCTTGCCTTTGGAAATTTCGTGTAGCAAGAAGTTGCTGAGGCCGAGGCCAAGAGGTTGCTGCCTATGTTCTCCTCTAGGATTTTGATTCCTGTCTCACGTTTAGGTCTTTGATCAATTTTGAGTCTATTTTTGTGTATGGTCTAAAGAAATGGTCCAGTTTCATTCTTCTGCATGTGGCTGTCCAATTTCCCCAAAACCATTTGTTGAGAGTGTCTTTTTTCCATTGGATAGTCTCTCTTCCTTTGTCAAAGATCAATTGACCATAGAGTCAAGGGTCCATTTCTGGGTTCCCTGTTGTGTTACATTGTTCTATGTGTCTGTTTTTGTGCCAGTACCATACTACTATCTTGATGATTATAACTTTGTATTACAGCTTGAAATCTGGAACTGCGAAGCCTCCAGCTTTGGTTTTCTTTTTCAACATTCCTTTGGCTATCTGGGGTCTTTTCTGGTTCCATACAAATTTTAGGATTGTTCATGCCAGCTCTCTGAAAAAAGTTGATGGTATTTTGATAGGGATTGCATTGAACGTGTAGATTGCTCTGGGTAGTATAGACATTTTAACAATATTTGTTCTTCCAATCCATGGGCATGGAATGTTTTTCCATTTCTTGTGTCTTCCTCAATTTCTTTCATGTACTCTGTTCACAGAGTACAGATCCTTTACCTCTTTGGTTAGGTGTATTCCTAGGTATCAAATGGTTTTTGGTGCAATTGTAAATGGGATCAATTCCTTGAATTCTCTTTCTTCTGCCTCATTGTTAGTGTATAGAAGTGCGACTAACTTCTGTGCATTGGTTTTATATCCTGTGACTTTGCTGAATTCCTGTTTCAGTTCTAGCAGTTTTTTGGTGGAGTCTTTTGGGTTTTCTACATGGAGAATCATGTCATCTGCGAAGAGTGAGAGTTTAACTTCTTCTTTGCCAATTTGGATGCCTTTTATTTTTTTTGTTGTCTGATTCTCAGCTTCATTTTTATTTCTTAAAAGAGAAGCTATTCCTGATTCTCCAAACTATGTCAGATTTTTTCTGTTAGGAGTTCCTAAAATAGCTGGCATGTTTCCTTTATAGCAGTCACTATAGTTTCTATGCATTCATATTTGTGTCGTTCTTTTTTTTAGTTTTTTATTTTTAAATAATCTGTGCACCCAGTGTGGGGCTCAAACTCACAACCCTGAGACCAAGAGTAGCACACATGCTCTATCAGGTGAGCCAGCCAGGTCCCCCTCTTTTTTTTTTTCAAGGTGAATTAACAGATTATTCCCTAAGTATGGTAAGAATTTTTTTTCCCATGTGGTTCTTTAATTTTTATCTGTCTCTTTCACTAGACTCCATGGGGGCAGGGTCTATGTCTTTATCCCTAGCATTCAATACAGTAAATAATGAGAACTTGTAAGACATGAAAGATAGTGTCTTTCCTTCTCATCCTTGTTCCCTTATTGGTGTGGAAGAAACACCTTCCATACTTGGGCCAGAAAATAAGTCCCAACTATTCTCTTGCCAGATCGTGAGCTTGACATTCTCTTGGATTGCCTAAAAAGAAAGCTCTCTTAGGCATTTATTATAGGAAGAATAGGATATGGTTGAGCAACATGAATGCTCTTGATCCTGATGGTTCAATCTACTGGTGAGCCATCTCAGGACCTGGCCTACTTGTCTCCTGGGAGATGGCCAGCCTTGGATTTGCTGAGTAGGTGGAATTCATTGGAGGTGAAATTCATTGACTTTCTGAATGGTCAAGGCTATTTTCATTGGTTTGGCAGCACTCTATGTTATTAGATTGTATATTGGCCTACCAAGAGTGAGGTCCCATTTCTCTGTGAGTGTGGGTATATGGTTTGGTGAGTGTTAATGTTCTTAGTTGTGGATAGTAGAATCCACACTAGCTAGTCTGCATAGTAAGCGATATTGGTTAGCATATAGACATTTTGGGAAGACCAGACAATTAAACTTGGATCTCACACAGGCAGAAGAAGCGCAACCGAGAAAAGTGCTTTGTGATACCAAAGGACTATTTGAGTAGAAATGCCACTGCTCCCACAGGGTTAGAGATCAGACAGCAGAACTTTTAGAACTTCTGCTAAGTAAGTTCCTGCAGAAATACTGTATACCTCCATGACTGACATGCGAGTGTCCAAATTACAGTGAGTCCCACTGTGGTCTCCTAGGTCTTGCACAGGTGTGCCTGCTTGGTAGAAACTGCTTTATACATGGGGTCTTAGCTGCAACGGAGTCTAAGGAATATAGTCTCTAGCTTTCCAGTCTCTTGGAGGAGGAAAGCATCCTAGAACCTGGAATTGTGTGTGCTAGTCTGTGTTGTCTGCCATGGCAGATTAAAGGCTGACCATTACAGACAGACCTCGTTGGCCAGTAAGTGGTTTTTTTTTTTTTTTTTAAGGATTTTATTTATTTTTTGATAGAGAAAGCAAGAGGGCACATACAGGGGAAGCAGTAGAGGGAGAAGGAGAAGCAGGCTCCCCACCGAGCAGGTAGCCTGATGTGGGGCTTGATCCCAGGACCCTGGGATCATGACCTGAGCTGAAGGCAGACGTTTAATGACTGAGCCACCTAGTTGCTCCAGTAAATGTTTTATTTGAGTTTAGTGCAAATGATTAAGCTTGGTGTACTACCTTTTAGGAACTTAACATGGGAACATATAACATGAAACAGAGTAATATATGTTAGACTCTCAGTGGTGGATTTTGCTGTGCTGAATTATGTACTTTATAGAGCTATATGGTTTTGCATAGTACCCATATGTTTGCCTATTTTTTCATGGAATGTTCTAATTGAGGGAACCAAGTGTTGACTGTTCCATACGGTACTAGGAGCTAGTAATGCAAAGGAAAGTAAGACAGTCCACATTTGGGAAGCTCACAGACTTGGTGTGGCAATGTTTTTCAACAGAGATGTGCATTCACGTTAACTTGTGGAGCTAAAAAGTAAAAAAGCAGGACTCTACATTTAGATGTCCACCCTCAGCTGCATGCACCAATGTGAAGTTCCTAAGGGAAACTGATATGCAGTGTCCAGGAACCAGATTTTTAGCAGACTTCCCTGTCGATTCTTAAGCATTCTCCGTTGGTGAGGAACCCCTGTTCCAGCGGGTCAGTTAATAACCATTCTGTTTTATTGCTTTTGAAATCTTAGGGCTATGTTTCAGTTTGCAGCAGTTGTTTCCCACTTTGCTTTAAAAAGTTGTAAAAACACTTGCTTGTTTTCCAGGAGCAGAGTTACCAGGGCAGGTTATTTCCATGGCAGCTTCTACTCTAGCGACCTTGGCCATCTCCATCACAGGGTACGAATCCAGCCCCGATGACCCGCCCTCCACCCAACCTGCAGGTGACTGACCTTTTGACGGACTATTTTCAAAATCATTCTGGATAATGAAATCGCTTTATAAAGGATAAACTTAAGGACATGAACATCACAGAATGCGATATATACTGGTCCTTCAGCTTCCTCTGATTCCTGTTTTTACACTTTTCTTCCTCTCACCTCTGTTCTCCCATAATCACTTTTTTCATGCTTTTAATTATTTACCTTTTTATGTTTCTTACCTTGAATCTTTATCTTTTCCCTTTTTTAAAAAAAAGCACATTTCTTATTTTTCTTTTGTTATTCCTTCTCACTTTCCTTTCATTTTACTTTCTTTTTCTTGGTGTCCCCAATTTTTTTCCACTTAATCCTTTTCCACTTACTCCTTTTCTTATTTCCTTATTCCTTTCCTTATTTTCCACTTCTCTAGCTGTCAGTTCCTCTCCATTATTCTACTTTGCTCTAACTCTTTACATTGCTTTTGTTGTTGACCCAACTTTTTCTTTTGGTTTTTCTTTTTTCTCTTACAGTCCTTTATTTCTCTGGCATCTCTTGCTTTTCTTCTCAAAGTTTGCTTTGTATGCCTCATACTGTTAATATATTAACTGTTTGTCCTAAAATGGGCATGTTTGGTTGTTTTGGATACCATGCTCCTACAAGATCCAGCTGGTGGATTTACATCAGCTTTAAAATCACACGGTACGCACACAGAGTTCAAGAATGGAAAGGGCCATCTCTGTGCCAAGCAGTCTATTAGTACCAGGGGATTTGCAGTTAAGGAATATTTTTGGTGAACTCTTCCTGAAGAACTTACTTGAGAAAAGCCTTGAAAGGAGGGATCAGCTAAGAAAAAGTCATTTAGGGTGGTAGGAAAACACATTTTTATTTCACATCGAATCGTGTTTTCAGAATGAAGGGGGAACAATGTTTTGGTTACGGACTTACTCTTCTTCTAAGAATCTGGCACACCCACCAACATGAAGTTTCCATATTAGATTCTTTTTTTTTTTTTTAAGATTTTTATTTATATTTTTGACAGAGAGAAAGAAATCACAAGCAGGCAGAGAGGCAGGCAGAGAGAGAGCGGGAAGCAGGCTCCCCGCTGAGCAGAGAGCCTGATGTGGGGCTCGATCCCAGGACCCTGAGATCATGACCTGACCCGAAGGCAGAGGCTTAACCCACTGAGCCACCTAGGTGCCCCCCAAATTAGATTCTTAAAGAGCAAAGTCAAACAGAAGCCTACTATAACTAGTTTGGGGCTGACTTCTTTAGCCCCAGACCTCAGGGTGGAATGTTAGTTCTGGTGAGATGGGCCGACTTACCGTGGTGCTAGTGTATCAGTAGTAACAGTTTACTCACAGATCAACATTTAACATTAGAAGATGCACTAAGGACATTATAATACAGCACTCAGAGGGCTACTGTGTAGATCCTTAGGAACATTTTGAAATGAGAGGGAAGGCTGTCTTTCGGCAGTATTTAGGGAGCACCCACTGTATGTCAGGTACTGTTCTTCGTGCTGTTCAGCGGAGGGAGAACCACACAGACAAGGTCTTAGCTCTCCTGGAGTTGACATTCAACTGAAGGAAGAAAGTGCAACAGGGTAAGTGGAACGTGATATAACTACATAAAACTATGTAAAAACTATGGGACAAATAGGGAGTTGGGATGATGGGGGTTCTTGTTTCTTTCCTCTGTTTTTGAGACTTTACGAAAGATAATATACTTTCGTCATTAGCTTTTTTTATGGAAGGCAAAATGCTGGGTTGTAGGGTCTTACTCATTTTCATTTTCATGGCATATACTGAATAATATTGCTTTAAGACTTAAATGATTTCTGAGGTATATGGTATGTTTTGGTAAACCAGGAAATAGAAATAATATAAACCTATAGTAAAAGGTAACTTGGTAGTTGCATTGTTAGAAAACACAACCTTATGTGAAGTCATTCAGTGTGGTCTCCTTTATATGAAAATTCCTCACCGCCACCGACTTGTCATTGTTTTATTTCTCATTCTAAGGGAATGACCTGTTTCAAAGCCCTGGGTTTGTTCTTATAAGAGCAGTTGGCTCCATTTTAGGTGAAATGACATTGAAAAGCCATGTTGTATCAGAAATATATATATATATATATATATATATATATATATATATATATATATATATAATAAAATTATATTAAAAGAGGAAACTTAGATCTAGGAATTCTGTATATTAATATTTATTGCTTTATGCACTTTGAGGAGTTTTCATGGGCTAATTATAATTCTCAGCTATTTTGTCACAGTTTTTTGTTTGTCATAAAACTTAACAGTGTGAAATGTATATAGTAAAAAGTAAAAAAAAAATCACCATATCCAACCCTGTCCCCCAACAAACTGAATTTCCTTAGATTTATATGCAGTCAGTAGTGTAATTCTCCATACATTTTTCAGTGCATATGCCAGCATGCATTGAGATCTTTGTCTCTTTTTGTAATCATACCGTCAGAGTCGATTTTGAAGGCTCACATTAGAGTAGCCTAACGAATAGCTCCGTAGGACTGCTGACTCATGTGGCCTAATGTGGTGATTTCCCTCCCCCCCCCTTTTCAGAAACCACGGACAGAGGAGAGCCCCCTCCAGCACTGTCCTCCTCTCCTTCCCCTTCCTCCCCTTCACCCACTCTGGGCAGACAAAGGCCTGAAATGGGAACATTTGTCAGGAAGAAGAAAACCAGCGACATCTACTTCGTGTCCCTCGTGTGGGCCATTATTGGAGTCCAGCTCTGGTTGAACTTGTGGATTGTACAGCTGCTGCCAGTGCCTATTGCCGGTAAGTGGTCCCTTACGGTCTGGTCTTGGAAGACTTTCTTTAAAGTCTGGATTTTAATATTTGAGATAATATTACTCTCTTTTAAGATAAAACAATTGTATATTTAAAGCTGTCTTCTAAGACTGGAAAAGTAAGTAATTCGCGTGAATTGTAGAAGAGTCTTTTATTTCATACTTTCCTGATTGTTTGGACTTAACCTCCTACTGCAGTCAGAACCTTTGCTAAACTTATTTATTTATGTACTTTTTTTTTAAAAGATTTTATTTATTTACTTGACAGAGAGAGAGAGAGAGAGATCACAAGTAGGCAGAGAGGCAGCCTGGGTGGCTCAGGGGGTTAAAGCCTCCGCCTTTGGCTCAGGTTGTGATCTCAGGGTCCTGGGATCAAGCCCCGCATCGGGCTCTCTGCTCAGCAGGGAGCCTGCTTCCCCTCTCTCTCTGCCTGCCTCTCTGCCTGCTTGTGATCTCTCTCTGTCAAATAAATAAATAAAATCTTAAAAAAAAAACCACCCAAAAACTTATCATTCTTATTAACTTGGACAGTTAATGAAACAGTTACCTTTTTAAAAAAAAATTTTTTTTTTTTAAAGATTTGTTAGGCCCAGAACACTGTTTAGTGCCCGTAGTTAGGGAGCATAGAATATGAAGTCGAAGTTTGCATCCTCAAACGGAACTTCTGCTTGGCAGTTGGAACAAGATACAGTTGTAATTAAGCAAGTCACAGGGTATATGCCAGAGCCATGCTTTCTGTTAAGGAATTTATAGAAATGCTTAGTGAAATGGTTTAAATTGCTCTTTCTGGATTGTTCCATATGTTTTTGGTTTTGCCAAATGATTTATTTTATGCCGCCAAATTGTGTCTGGTGCTACTGGAACCCGCTTCTCTTTAAAATTTGTTAGCAGGAGGTAACATTCGTCCTAGTCCTTTCTTAACCTTCAGGCCGTGATAACAATTTGACATGCCTTTGGGAGAGCAGGCTCTGAACAGGTGGCCCCCAGAACATTTTCTACAGCCTATAATTACCCTGGGCTTATTCTAGAGACCATAAAAGCTTTCCTAGGACCTCCCTAGAGATTTAGAAATATTAATGACGGAATTGTTGAACTGGTATGTGATACCGAGCTCATGGTTCAAAAGAGTAAACTGTGAACCATTAGATTGCATGGCCAGGGCGAAGGACACAGAAATCCCTGGAATTAGGGAAACTATAGTAGTTGGGATCAGTTATCCAGGGTCCAGACTTCAAGGCACCCCCACAGTTAAGTAGCCCTGCCTTCTGGCCCCACTACCTTCTTAGTTGGCCTTTAATAGGAGGCTCACCCCCTGCTTGCAGGGCGACCTTGCTGCTCAGTGCAGAGGGTACATTTGTGTTGTGCTCTGTGAGTGGTCTCTGAGAAGCTCTGCCCTGCGTAGCCTCAGGGACCATTTGTAACAACCCTGCTCGTCCCTCCTCTGCTTCTCTACCGAGGCCTACCAGCAGGTTCATATCTACAGGGCAGCATCAAGTAGAGAAATAGGAATACCAGAGGTATGAAATCATGATGCAAATGGAATTCCTGATACTTTTCTGGCCACTAACATTGTTAAACGTCCAAGGAGAAGAATAACATTTGGCAAGAGCGTCTGTAATAGCCGAGGAAATTGGGACATGTCCGGGGTTAGGACTCTTCAACCCGGAAGGGTAAGGTGTGAGGGGCCAGGATTGTAGTCCCTAAAATCTTCATGATCAGAGTATCTTACATTTATTCGGGCTGTGAAATAATCCCTGGCTCCTGCAGGGATTCAGGCTTCACAGCGAGGGCAGTATATGGGCAGGTGGGGATGTGTGGAAAGTTATTTGTCCCAATTCTGTCAGTGTGGAATACCATGAACTTTTCATCTTTCCCCCTGCCTTTTTTTCTTAATGGATTTTTAAAAAGATCTTATTTATTTATTTGAGAGAGAGCACAAGAGGGAGAGGGAGGAGCAGACTCCCTGCTGATCAGGGAGTGCAATGCGGGGCTTGATCCCAGGACCCCAAAATCATGACCTGAGCCAAAGGCAGATGCTTAACCGATTGAGCCACCCAGGCGCCCCCTTAATTGATTTTTATTTAATATTAGCTTCACTGTTTCAGAAAGGTCACATGAAGTTAAAGGACCCTTTTATGTTCTGACTGTTCTGACTTTGTAATCTATGTTTTGGTTTTTGTATGTATTCCTTCCTTCTAGTCTGGATCCTCAAAAAGCTTGTTATTCACTTTGGAGTTGTGGACTTCCTGGGGAAACGCTGCCTCGTGTGGTGGCAGGCCGTGGAGCACTTCCTCAGGGAGCGGCAGGAGGCTCTCGCCCCGTGGCCAGTTGTTGGGCTTGGAAAATTCTTGTTAAAAGTCGATAGCAAGGTATTGTATTCTAAGCACTTGGGCTGTTTTAATGGAGTTTATATATACGTATATTCCATGTCATGGTGTTTGGTGTTCATAGTATGATTGTTGATAACATTTAATGTCTACATCTGTGATAAAATTTAAAGTTTAGAATTACGGCTTCTGTAAGGATAGGATAGGTTTAGTTTAAATTAGTATTGTCTAAGTAGTTTTCCCTCTTAAAAATGGTAGAAAGGGATGTTATGAAGTACTTGTTCAACTCCTTCATTTTATAAGGACCAAGTTGAAATCTAGAGGGGCTAAGTGACTTGCCTAAAATTAGATTGCCAGGTAATGCTACCTCAGTGCAGTATTTCTGGAGTAATTCTCACATAACAGATAATGGGCTAAGTCCTCAGGAAAATCCACTGACTTACAGAAAACTAGATGCAGGAGCTCTGTTTAGTGGAGAGACAGCAATCCATTAAAATTTAGACTCCGTGATTAGGAACATGAACCCTGATTCCAAACTGGTTTCAGATCCCAGTTCTGCTACTTACTAGCTCTGTGATCTTGGATGAATTTCTTAACCTCTCTATGCCTTGTTTTCCTTGTCAGTATAAACATTATAGCGAGCACCTCAGAGAACGGCTGAGGGGGTTAAATGAGTTAATAGACATCCAGTTCCTAGATGAGAGCCTGACTCACAGTGAGCTCGGTGTGCTAGCTGTGGTTTTACTCTGCGGAGGAAGGTATGTACAGAATACAGTGGTCATACTGAGCAAGAGAGGACTGGCTATTGGCAAGGCAGTGGGACAGGGGAGGGTTTGCGGAACAGGGGATGCCAGAGGAAATTTTGAGGCACAAGTAGGAGTTTCTCAGGTGACAGGGCAGGAAGAATAGGCGGACGGAGCAGGGCTGAGGTAGGCACTGCCACAGGTGACTTCTTAGGGAGCATCAAGGAAGCAGTCCCCGTGGGATATACGCAGACGCGAGGCGGGAGAGTCAGGCGAGACTGAGTGGAGGTCTTCGTGGGTGCTGTGCTGTGTGAGCCGGACTTCCTCACAGAGCCTACGGACCATTTCCCTGAGCAGGTCCATCCATGACTTCAGGTTGAGAAATTTGGTTAGGTGAAACCGGCGTAGATGGAAACGGAAAGAATAACTGGAGTTCACGTGAGGTAGAAGGAAAGAAATCTTTTAAAGCTGTGGTAACATCTCCTGGGGCAACAGATGCAGGGGAATACGTTTTTTTTTGTTCTTGTTTTTTTTTTTAAGATTTTATTTATTTGAGAGAGAGAGAGTGCGTGAGAGGGAGAGGGAGAGAGAATTTGAAGCAAACTCCGCACTGAGCACAGAGCCCAATGTGGGTTTTGATCCCACAACTGCGAGATCATGACCTGAGCCGAAACCAAGAGTCAGAAGTTTGTTTATTTATTTGTTTGTTTATTTATTAAAGTTTTCGTTTTTAAATTTTTTAAAAAGATTTTATTTATTTATTTGACAGAGAGGAGAGAGATCGCAAGTAGGCAGAGAGGCAGGCAGAGAGAGTGGAAAGCAGGCTTCCTGCTGAGCAGAGAGCCCGATGTGGGGCTTGATCCCAGGACCCTGAGATCATGACCTGAGCCAAAGGCAGAGACTTTAACCCAGTGAGCCACGAAGGCACCCCAATTTATTTATTTTTTAAAAAGATTTATTTATTTATTTATTTATTTATTTATTTTTGAAAGAGAAAGAGCGCACACGCACGAGAGCACACATGCGAGCATGCGCAGGGGGGAGAAGGGAGGGCCAGAGGCAGAAGGAGAAGCAGACTCCCTGCTGAGCAGGGAGCCCATGCGGCCTGATCCCAGGACCCTGAGATCATGACCTGAGCCGAAGGCAGACACTCAATGACTGATCCACCCAGGTGCCCCAAGAATCACAAGTTTAACCGACTGAGCCACCCAGGCTCTCCAAGAGGATACGTTTCCTACATATTGCCTTTCTGTCTTCCAGAAAGTTGGCCAGTTTTAATTCCCATCAGTGTAACGTAGGGCAGTGCCCATTTCCTGAGCTCTTGCTGTACTAGATATTATAACAAAAAAGTCCTTTTCAGTTTCATGAAACGAAGTATCAGTGTTATTTTAATTTGAAATTTTAAAGAAGTGAGTTTGCTTATTGGCTATTTATATTTTTATTTTGTGATTTGCCTGTTTGTATTCTTTTTTCAACTTTTTAAATGAGGAAAAGTCTAAGAATTCCCACAGATTTTAACATATTTTTTTTTAAAGATTTTATTTATTTATTTATTTGACACAGAGAGAGAGAGAGAGAAAGCGAGCGAGCGCACAAGTAGGCAGAGCAGCAGACAGAGGGAGAGGGAGAAGCAGGCTATCCGCTGACCGGGGAGCCTGATGCGGGGCTCGATCCCAGGACCCTGGGATCACGACCTGAGCCGAAGGCAGCCGCCTAATCGACTGAGATACCCAGGCGCCCCAGATTTTAACATATTTATCACATCCTCTTGGTATTGGGGTGAAGCTTTGTTTTACTAGAGCAGATTTAGTTCTTGAGACTGTTTAAAGAGGGTGACTCTTATTTCAGTTAGCTTCTGACAACCTTACCACCATCAGAAGAGATAGACACTAAATCTTGTTTTCAGAATCCCACGTACTTGTATTTGGAACCCTTCACTTAGGACAACTCTATAGTTGTGTCAGTTGAAGTTCTAGGGGTATCAAAAGTATTTGTGATGGAGTAGCCTTGTAAAATTTTTCGTTTTTTATTCAAATTTGTATGCCAATTTGTTCTTAAGGAAGAGAGATAGTAAAATAAATAAAACTATCATTTTTGGCTATAATAGAACATCAGAATAAATGGCTACTGCAAACTGAATATTTGTCTAGTGATAATCAATGCCATAATTATGTTTTATCTAGTATAATAATATATATAAGCTGCTGCTTTGGGGAATAAATCTTTTTTTCATGTTTCTGTTAAATTTCGATTGATTAGACTAATATTTTTGAAAACTATTCCTCTACAGGAGATTGTCTGAAGTATAGTTTTAAACATGCATTGGGTGTACTTTTAGTAAAAACTCTGCAAAGAGCATTTACAATTACTCTGATAAAATTATGCTTTTTAGCTCTTATACTTTTTATATCACTAATGCCTTCAATCCTATGGTTAATGATTTTTACATCATGTGTCCACTAACTAGTGTTAGTTGTTATAGTATTAAATATTGGGAGGTGTTTAGATGAGGTAACGTTTATGTGAAAGAAGGGATGTTACATAAAGTAGAAAGATGAGTGCTTAAAAAATGGAGATGGAAGGAAATACACCAAATATGAATGGAATTCTGGATGTGTCTGCTCTTTGGCCAGGTGTTCACTGTTATAAATGAGCACGGAAGTGTTTTACTGTTTAAAAAATGTGAAATAACCAATACTCTAAAGCTACAGCCACAAAGTTCAATAAACACATAGTATATGAACATGAATTAATTTATAGAGGGGCTAAAAATCTTTTTGGTACCTGATATGAGAAAAAATCTTAATTATTATTCTGATCTTTGGACTTTGATGTGACTATTTAAGCTGACAAGCATGTATTTTTAATTGTGGAATTGCCAACAAAGCTTGTGGTTATTTCAGTCATTGTATATGTTAAGCGAATACTATATCCACTTGATTTTAAAAACTTTGTTAATGCATTACAGTTATTTTTCTAGTTTTAGTTTTTTTGGTCTGGGATGATCTCTTCCTCATACTCTCAGTGACTTTCTTTTCTTTTCATACTATTATTGCATTCTCTAATGATATTCCACTGTTCTTATCTTCTCTTTCTTACCTTACCCCCTACCCTCAAGCTCTGGCACTGGCTAAATAAGAAGGTAAATGAACACGTGGATGTTGGGTTTTACTATTGAATTCTGTAACTTCCCCCTGTCTCTTCATTCTCATTCTGTTTCTGTCCATATGTCAAAATTAGTTTTTGCTTTTAAAGTTCAAATTCATAAGCTATGGAAGGTCGTGAATCATTGGTACAATCACAGTACAATTTGCTAAACACCCAAAGCTATTTATTTAGGATATATGGTTACTATCTCCTTGCCCAGGTGTGTGTAAGAAGTTCTGTCTTACAGTCCTTTTGTCTACAGTGAGTGATCGCCTTTCCTTTTCAGCTCTGTAATGTGGCCCTACTCTAGTCTTCTTTGATATATAAGAGCACACTGGGCAATAGTTATCAAAAAGGAAAGAGAACTTTTTTTAATAGATTTTATTCATTTATTTGAGAGAGAGAGAAAAAAGAGAGAGCATAAGCAGGGGATAGGAACAGAGAGAGAGGGAGAAGCAGTCTCCCTTTTGAGCAAGAAATGAGATGCGGGGCTGGATCCCAGGACCCAGGGATCAAGACCTGAGCTGAAGGCAGATGAACCAACTGAATCACCCAGGTGCCCCAAAAAGAACTTTTTATTACTATTTGGTTTTTAAATGACATGGGAATTTTTGAAAAAGATAAATCTGTGAAAAAGTTGATTCACTTTTTACCACTTGGCTGGTAATTTTTTTTAATTAATTTTATTATATAATTGTCTTTTTTTTTAAATAGCTACTATTCTAGAATTTCATTTTTAACTTAAAAGATTGTGGTCATGTCCTGTGACCTTTAAATTCATGTATTCCCAAGGTATGAGGTTGTATGTATAGTGAATGCTTCGCATGCTTTGCATGAAATAGGTACATTTTTAATAACTTTGATAAAGGTTAATCCAGATAAATTAGGAGTGCTGTACTTGGGCATGTAGCCCACATATAATAGTCGTAGATTTAGGGGCGCCTGGATGGCTCAGTTGTTAAGCGTCTGCTTTCGGCTCAGGCCTCGATCCCAGGGACCTGGGATTGAGCCCCACATCAGGCTCCCTGCTTGTTGGGAAGGCTGCTTCTCCCTTTCCCACTCCCCCTACTTGTGTTCCCTCTCTCGCTGTGTCTCTTTTTGTCAAATAAATAAAATCTTTAAAAAAAAAATAGCCATAGACTTAAATTAATCAAATCCCTGAGACAGATAGCAAGAGATGACATTTATGTGTATTGTGTTTAGATACAGAAAAACCTAATATTTTTAGTGGAGCTGTTATAGCAGACCTTAAGAAGAATGTGGTACTTCTTAGAAATAGACCAAGGTGACACTTTTAGTATAGAAATTACGGTTTTCTTCTTTCTTTTGAAGAAGAGAGGGGGGATTTGACAATGCCTTAAACTTCTGAACTTTGGATTGAAAATAAACTGTGTAAAATAAATACAACGTACATACATACATATATACACTCCTGCTCCTACCATCATACATGCTATTGTCTATACCTCCATTCCCTGCAAAATTAATATGAGTAAATGAGTTCAGTCCTTGGCAAATGATAGTCTTGCAAACAAAAGTCACATTTTCTTTTTTGATCAAAGTAGTTGGTTTTATACACTTCTCCAACTTGTGTATGTTGAAATGAAATTGTCCTCAAGGGATGAGAGAAAGAGCTAAAGTCATTCGGTGCAATTTGATTTAACTTTCAGTGACTGTGTGAGTTAGGTCACCTAATTTAGGGGCTAACCAGTTGTGACTCAGTTTTAAAAGACTCCTCAGAGATCAAGTGATGGTTTCCTGTCTTTGATGATTCCATATAGTATAAGTAAAGCATTGGTGGAGAGCAGAAATGACTGCGGTAAGTTCTGGGACTGCGCATTCCAGGAAAGCACATAAATAAGTTGAGGTCTGTTCTATCACATTACATCCAAGGTCAGAAAATTTGCAGCATTGGGTATTTGGTGTTTCAGGTTCATGTGGAGTGAACTAGGAAACTAATTCAAGAGTAGGGAGGGTGAGAGAGAACATATCTGTGGTTAATTGAGACATAGCCTATTTCTCAAGGCCTGTTTTATTTTTTTAATTTTTTTTTAGTGTTGGTTATTTGCACTAAGACTCAACTAGAATTTGGTTAAAAAATAAAGCCAAATGAAAGCCTACAGGCCCAGAATAAGAAATAGAAAACTCAGTAATGGAATGATAACTTTCTTAATAGCTTGCTCTAAATAAAGCCCAAATTAGAAGTTTCAAAGTCTTGCAGTATAACCATACACTTACTGACCTCTCTAAATTAAAAAAAAAAACGCATGCCTTCATTTATACTGGAAACATTCAGAATATCATTTTAAAATTACTCCCCTTCTCCTTTAAGAAAATAAAGCTTAATAACTAAATTTCTCGGGTGCCTGGGTGGCTCAGTTGGTTGAGCAACTGCCTTCGGTTGCTCAGGTCATGATCCTTGAGTTCCCGGATCGAGTCCCACATCGGGCTCCCAGCTCCATGGGGAGTCTGCTTCTTCCTCTGACCTTCTCCCCTCTCATGCTCTCTCTCACTTTCTCTGTCTCTCAAATAAATAAATAAAATCTTAAAAAAAAAAAAACAACTAAATTTCTCAGAACGTGGAAGGTTGGGGAGATCGCCAGGGACAGTGTGACTTCCAGAGGCAGGCAGTAATGACAGCTGATGGCAGTGATGACAGGTGGTGTGGATTCTGCTGCTCAAAGCTGAGCATGGGGCAGGATCTGCCTCTTGGACAGCGCTTTCGGCCTTTCTTCAGGAATTCTCTCCTCCATTCCCTTCTGCTTCTCCATTGCTGCTTCTGTCCATGTTTCTCTCTCTCTCTCTTTTTTTTATCTTAAAGATTTCATTCATTTATTTGCGAGAGAGTGAGCAACAGAGAGAGCATGAGCAGGGGCAGAGGGAGAAGCAGACTCCCCTGCCAAGCAGGGAGCCTGACGTGGGGCTCGATCCCAGCACCCTGGGATCGTGACCTGAGCTAAAGGCAGATGCTTAACCGACTGAGCCACCCAGGCGCCCCTATGTTTCTCTTTCTATGTCTGTGTTTCTGTTTCCTTGAGGGTCTTGTTCCATTTACTCTTTCTGGGAGTTCTTTTCCTCCATCTAAGTTTTCTGTCCACTTAGTTATTTCCCCTTTATTGATAGGTCCTTCGTTCTGTGCACCAGTTCCCCTAGCCACACATTTTTTTTCTCCTGTTTTGATCTTTTTTTTTCTGAAAAAAAAAAAAAAATCTCCCTTTATTCTTTAATAAGCCTTTCCCTGTCTCTCTTTCCCAGTCTTCTCTCTCTTTACCTGTCTGCGTTTTTGTCCTGTTTTTTCACTGTACCTTAGCCAGTGATAATGTGAATAGATCCCCCTCCCCATTTTTTTAGTTTATATACTGAGCATCTTAAATGGTTTTATTTATTTTAAATTTTGAATAAAACCTCTAACCCTCACTGTTAGCCCCGAATATAGATTTTTATTTAGGTAACTCTTAGTGTGGATATTTTCTAATCCTTAGGTATATGGCTTCTGATAGAAAAATTCTACCCTGGTTTAAAAACATAAAGTTTGATTTTCTAATGTTGATATTCATAATGTATTTGTGAATTCTATGTTTTATATGTTAGAAATACCCAGACTTAAATTTAGGTACATTTTCTAAATCATCATTTACATTTAAAAAACATATTTCAGAATAGATATTTTTTTAAAAATTGGGGCTCCCAAGTTAGAAATTATATTTGTGAACACAAATCTGGTCTTAATTCTGAAGTTATTTATGTTTGTCTGTTCAAATATATGTTTGAGCTTTTACCATGTGCCATGCACTGTCAGGCTTGGGAACTACAAAGAAGAATAATACGACACTAGCTCTTTCCTCAGGAAACTGTCTTAGGAACTATGTAAGAGTTGGTTTCTGATTGTGAAACTTTTCAGTTTCATTGATTTTAGAATGTACATTCAAAATATGACATCTGACCTTCCATATCTTAGAAACTTGATACTACTTTTTTTAATCTTTGCATTGTCTTTGATGCTTTGGTAGCATGCACTGAAAATTAACTCTTCTGTTTGAAGCTATATTTGTCAAGATAAAAGATGAACTTTTTATCTTTGAGTTCACTGCAGCATTGATCTCTTAGTGATAGTATCTTTCATGAAAGATGAAGATATGCAAGCTTACAGCATGGAATGGAAAATGTCTTAGAAGTCATGTTTCGTTTTTAACCACCATTCTTTGCTCTTGTGTGTAACTCACTGGAGAGCATAAGTCAGATTTAAATTAAGACTAACTTACTCAGCAGTGCTGTAGCTTATGTAGAGGTTAAGGGGTGCAGTGTGGTGTTTTAGTAGTCATCAGTCTAATTGATTTTATTTTTGAAATGTTAAATGGTAGCTTTGCATGGGAGGAATTACACAAATCTGTCATAATTATATATTCTAAGTACAAAAATTTTTTTAAATGTAGGATTATTTGTGATTGAGTTATACCCAAAATGTAGCATTTAGGGAGAGCTATAATTTTATTGATTAAGGAATAACCATTACAATAATGATTATTCTTTGTTTACAATTTGTCCTAAAGCTTATGTTTTTAAAAGAATGGAAATTTCAAATGGAATATCAGATTTTAAAAAGTATTTTGTTATGAAATATTTCAAATATAAAAAGACGTAGAGAACATCAGCGAGTCTGTCCTCCAGGTTGATAAAACATTACCTGTATAATTAAAGCCCATGTTGTACCCCATCTAATTGTGCATCTACCTGCCGACCCTCCTCTCTGAGGGTAGTATTCTGAAATTGATATTTATCATTACCTTAACCTTAGATTTTTATTGTTAGTTTTTGTAACCCTACTGGCATCAAAGTGAAGAAATACTTGAATGTAGTTCCTATTTTAATTTGCTCCTATTTTATCTGTATAATTTAGGGAATACCCATTTTGTAAGAGGCATATTTTTTCTAAAGCTATCTATATTTGCTAATTGATAGTAAAATTGCATGAGATTTGAGGTCAGCTAAGGTAGTATCATTATTTCATTTAAATATTTTATTTCATTTAGAATATTTACCAGATTACAAATTACAGCTTGAAATGTAAATGTACCACTGTGTGAGAATTCAAACATAAATATGGATTATGTTCAAATGGACTGCCTTTTCTTAGAGAGGACAATAATAAACTTTTTATAACAACAGTAATTAATGCTATTAATTAATTTTCTGAAGTTGCTTACAGCTTTCACTGCTTTAATCATTATGCCGTAGTTTGATTTGCAATGCTGAATATTCTATTTTGTCTTAATAATATTTGAGTATATATGCATTTTTATTAAGTTGTGCTTGGAAGATAAGTAATTCTCTTTTTCCTTTCTGTGCAGATGATCATCTGGTTGGAGAAGATGTTAGACAAAATAATAAGCATTTTCATCATATTTCTGTTAGTGATAGGAACCCTTCTTTTAGCTCTACTCCTGACTGCAAAGGTAGAGTATGACAATTACTGTTGTATGTAATTTTACTGTATAATTACTGTATGTATGTATGTCATACAGAGTATGACAATTATTAATGGCAATAGCAATAAACTCTTGTTGGAATTGTAGTATGCAGGGGTGCCTGGTGGCTCTGAGTATAGAGTATATCTATACTAAGTATTAGTATACTTATTATACTTATTATTATTATTATCTTAGTATAAGCTCAGGTCTTGATCTCAGGGTTGTGAGTTCAAGCCCTGAACTGGGCTCCATACTCTGCATGGAGGCTACTTAAAAAATTGTAGTATGTACAAGAAGCTGGCATGGAAAACTTACTTTGTTTATAAATATATATAACAAATTATTTAGATTTTTGCATTATTAGTTTTGCCATGAATTTGCCTACTTTTAATTTTTTTATGTGCATTTTAATTTTGTTTTTATCAAAATCCTCAGAAATGATCACAGGTGAAAAAACTAAGAGAGTGAAGAATAAATGGCTTCTTCTTTTAGTGGGAGAGCTGTGATCTGGTTTGGTTAGTTCCTTGTTTGCTAGATCAGAATTTCTTGACTAGGTCCCTCCCTTCTTGTCCCATTGGTCTCTCTGCTAATATACCATAGAATCTTTATATCTCACTTTCTAGGTCCTTCCAGCTTACACTTAAATTCTTTCTCTTCTTAGTTTGGACTGCTGTAACAGAATACCCTACACTGGGAGGCTTAAACAACAAACATTTATTTGTCATAGTTCTGGAGTTGGGGAGTCTCAGATCAAGGTGCCACCATGGTCAAGTTCTTGGTAAAAGGCACTCTGTCTGGTTTAGAAATGACCGTTTTCTTCTTGTACCCTCACATGCGGGAGAGAAAGATCACCTCTCTTGTGTCTCTTCTTATAATGACACTAATACCATGATGAGGGCTCCATCCTTGTGAACTGATTACTTCCTAAAGGCTCGGTCTCTTAGCCATCATATTGGAGGTTAGGATTTTAACATAAGAGTTTTGGGAGGATACAAACATTCAGGTTTTAACACCCTTCTTTATTAAAAAAAAATTCTCTAAAGTACAGCTAAAATTTTCTCTATAGGGATATATCTTACTGACTTTTAAAATAAATTTTTATTGTATATCTTAATCTTTATCTGAAGTCCACTGAACTTCTCATTCTAGGTTTTGATATGTTACTTTACAGGAATTGTGAAGTTTATGTGAAATCATGGATATGAAAAATTTTTATATAGTGCTGTAGAGATATGTTATCAATGGATAATCTGATATACAGAACTTCCTGAAGGATTGCTTTGTTTCCTGCTATATGAATCTCCACTTGAAAGTCTTGTTCTCATTTATTTTTAGCCTCAGTATGTCCTCAGTCTCAACTCCTAACAACTTGCTCTCACCATATCTGTTTCAGTTTCTATGTAGTTCTTGTCTCTTCCTTGGATATTGATCATGTGTAGTCACTTATATAAACTGTATAGATTTGTTCAGGGACCTTTTTTTGTTTTTGTTATATTTTGCCTAAACCTGCCATTATACATTCTTACCTTCTATTCTAGTTCTTAGAGAAACCTTATACCAGTATGATCTTCCATTTTTCTTTTTCTTCTCTCCTACTCTTCTATTCTACTTTCCTTTCTTTGTTTCTTTGCATAGGGTCTTCTTGACTGCTCATGTCAATTCTATTAATTTCTCACATCCTTTTTCTTTGTTCAACCCATGTTTCAGTGAGCTTTTGCTTTCCTGAACTTGGATAACATGTATTACTGAACTACTTTTTTGTGGTCTAGGACTTATGCAAACTGAACTTTTGAAGGAAACTTATTGGTTATCTGTTTTTATTCTCCTAGTCAATAATGGGATTCTCTAAAACACCATGGGAATATCCAGTTGGATGTCTAATAGCCATCTCAAATATAACATATCAAAAACTGGATTTCAGCTCTTCCCTTGCTTGTCTGTTCTCCTCCTGATAGTCTAAATATTTTGGTGTAAATGACCACTCTATTCTACTTGCTTAGGTGAAAAGCTTCAGGGTCATCCTTGACTACATTCTTTCCTTTTGTATTCACATCCAGTTTGTCAGAATTCCTTTTTGGCTTCATCTTTGGGTAATATCAGGGTAAGGATGTCAGATAATTCCTTCCCACAAAAACCAAGAGCAAAACAGTATAAAATTTTTAAAACACTGAGAAGCCTGGGTGGCTCAGTCGGTTAAGTGTCTGACAACTCAGGTCACGATCCTAGGGTTCTGGGATTGAGCCCTGTGTCAGGCTCCCTGCTGAGCAGGGAGTCTGCTTCTCCCTTTCCCCTGCTCATGCTCTTTCTGTCTTTTCCTCAAATAAATAAAATCTTAAAAAGTTGTTAAAAACACTGTATCAGGGTATTGGAAAACCATCAGTTAGGCAAAAATCTGAAGAGTATTGCCTAATGAAAAACTGTTACTGCAGCCGGTGAAACAGATAGTTTATGGCTTTCTTGCTTGGAGTTTTTCTCATCCTGCCTAGCTTGGGCAACAGAAACCTGCAGCTTTTCCTGTGGGTGGTAGTAGACTTGGTTTGGGGCTGGCAAGAGAGCAGCTATAAATTAAAGGGAGAGATTCTGGAAGTAAGAGAACCATGGAGGGCTTAGTAAGAAGATTAATAAACCATACATCCTAAACTGTTATATGGGAGACCCCAAGGAGCCCTATGCACTTTGAAAGCCTGGGGAGATTTGCAGATTGGTTGTACTTTTGATGGCATTTCTCAACTCACACATCCGAAGCTGCAGAGAATGAAGATTCCTATTGTAAAGTATCTGAGCATGATTTCTGCCAAAATCATTTGCTGACTGCTAAGCTATGCAGGCTCAGGGGAAGGCTTTAGGCTTTAAAAAGTAATAATAAAATAAAATACATCAGAAACATCATTGCCAGGGAAAGCAGATTTTGCAGCTTCACTACAGTTAAGTTAATTGCTTGCTGAAACAAACAACAGCTCTCAGAAGAACAAAACAAAATCCAGAGTTGCTACAACACATTTTTTAAACAATTTTTTAACCAGAAATTACTAGACACAGAAACAGAAAAGTGTGACTTGGAGGGGGAAAAATATATACAGTCAAAGAAGGAGATACTTAATTAGTGCAGATGTTAGATTTAGCAGCTATTATTAATATGTTCAAAAATTAGAGCAAAGTATGCTGATAATGTGTAAACAAATGCAGATACTCAACAGAGAAATGGAGACTATAAAACAGAAACAAGTAGAAATCCTGGAGCTGAAAAGAGCAATAACATGAAAAATTTACTAGATAGGCTCAACAGCAGATTTGGGATCCAGAAAAAAAAATGAATTTGAAGAAAGATTAATAGAAGGTAACCAATCTGACAAACAATGTATTTTTAAAGAGAGACTCAAAGATTTGTAGGACGATAGTAAAGGTTCTCTCAGACATGTAATTGGCATACCAGAAAGTGAAAGGAGATAGAGAAAAGTGGAAAAAAAATATTTGAAGAAATAATGGTCAAAAACTTCTCAAGTTTGGTGAAAAACATTAAAATAGTCAAGAAGCTCAACAAATGCTGAGTGGAATAAATACATACAAAACAAAACCTAGACACACATCATAGTCCAACTACTGGAAGCCAAAGAGACAAAAAAATCTTGAAGGAAACAAGAGAAAAATTATGCATCACACACAGGAAAATAACAAAACAAGTAATGACTGACTTCTCATAATAAACAGTAAATACCACATGACATTGGAATGACATATTCAGTCTTGGGGAAAAAACAATTAGCCAACCAAGAATTTTATATTCACTGAAACTATTCTTTTTTTTTTTTTTAAGATTTTATTTATTTATTAGAGCACGCGCACACAGGAGTGAAAGAGCAGGGAGCCTGATGCGGGACTCGATCCCAAGACCCTGGGATCATGACCTGAGCCAAAGGCAGACGCTTAACTGACTGAGCCAACCAGGCATCCCTCTGAAACTATTCTTTAAAAGTAAAAGGCAAAATAAAAGTCTAGTTAACCAAAACTGAGAATTTGTTAATAGCAGACCTGCACTGTAAGGAATGCTAAAGAAATTCCTTCAGATTGAAGAGAAATGACTCCAGAAATAACTTGTATCCAAAGTGAAGAATGAAGAGCACTTGGTAAATATGTGGGTATATATAAAAATTATATCCCTTCCCCCTTTTCAGTTAATTTAAACAAAAAGAAAAGTAAAAAAGTAAAAGACACTGTATTGTAGAGTTCATAATACACATAGGTGAATTATGTGTATAACCATAGCACAAAAAGAAGAATGGGAAACAGAATTATACTGGTATGAAGTTCTTATATTCTATTGGAAGTAAGTCAATATTAATTTGAGGTGGTCTACGGTAAAGATGTGGTAAGCTCAAGATGAATAGCAACCACTAACAAATTTTAGAGGAACTAAAATGGTATTCTAAAAATATAGTTGCTTAACGCAGAAGGCAATAAAAGAATAAGAAAAGAGATGAGACAGAAAGCAAATAGCAAAATGGCAGACCTGAATCCAGTCATGTTAATGGGTATATTAAATGTGAGACAATTGAAATCAAATGGCAGAGATTTTCAGTCTGGATACAAAATAGCAAGTTCTAGCAAATGGTATCCATAAGTGATTTACCCTTGAAATTCAAAGCCATAAAAAGACTGATAGTGAAGGGATGAAAAAAAGATATACCGTGCTTATACAATTTATACCAAACTGTAAACATAAGAGTTACAGAGTGATTATATTACTATCAAACAATGTTGTTAAGTATTTCTGAAGACAAATAAGAAATAAGGACTTTCCATAAGGATGAGGTAATACTGCAGTAGGATATACGAATTTTAAATGTGTATGTTCCTAACAATAGAGCTCTAAAATACATGAAGCAAAATATTCAGAATTAAAAGGAGAAATAGACAAGTCTGATTATAGTTAGGGATTCAGTAATACTCCTCTTGCAATAATTGAGAGAATAAGTAGATAGCAAATTAGTAAGAATATAAAAGTCTTGAAAAACTCTGTCAGCCACTGTGAAGTGATAACAGCAGAATCATGTTCTTTCGAGGAAACATGGAATACCACGATAAACCATATGCTCAATATGCCTAATTTAACAATAGTAAAATATAGGGGCGCCTGGGTGGCTCAGTCTGTTAAGTGGCTGCCTTCGGCACAGGTCATGATCTCGGGAAGTCGAGCCCAAGAAGGGCTCCCTGCTCAGTGGGAAGTTGGCTTCTCCCTCTGCCCCTCCTCCTGCTCATTCTCTCTTTTTCTCGCTCTTTCTCCAATGAATCTTTTTAAAAAATAGTAAAAGAGAGCATGTTTTCTGACACTGGCTTGTCTCTTTTTTTCTTTATCTCTCTTTCTTTTTTAATTTTAGAAAGGGGGAGAGTGAGGAGGGTAGAGGGGGAGAGAGAATCTCAAGCAGACTCCATGCTGAGTGGGGATCCCAACACAGGGCTTGATATCACAACCCTGAGATCATGACCTGAGCCAAAATCAGGAGTCAGATGCTTAGCCAACTGAGCCACCCAGGTACCTCTGCCCTCCTTGTTTTGTTGGTTATTTAGCAAGGTAAATTCTGAGATGAAGTTTCAGCTGGCTTTTTTTTTTTCTCCGAAACTTTACTAAATTCTTTGATGTCTCACACTGCATCATAATTCTATAAGCTCATACAGTATTGATAAGGCTTATGTATACTATAGACACACAATATGTGTGAACTGAATATATTTACCTATTTGTCTTGGGTATGTGTATAAATATTTGAATGTATCTTTTTATGTAATTTTTCCTGAAGTTGTTGAGCTTGAAGTCAGAGAGCTATTCTGTACTTTTTATTTTCCATAGTGAGGGTCATAGGATGTTATGTGTAACAGCCATTCAGGACAGGTTTTAAATTAGTTGTAACTAAGATGTGTAATTATTTGACTCAAAAGCATTTTTCCAATAATAATGTAGGAAAATAAATGTTAAATTGGGCTTATTTTTTATTGAGATTCTTTTCTCTCCTATCCATGATACAGGTACATCAAGAAAGTGTACACATGATTGAAGTCACAAGCAATTTGATTAATGAGACTCTAGCAAATCACCCTGAATGGGCAAAGTAAGAACATTATTTTGGCAAAAATAGAAATGGATGCACTAGGTTTAGTATCTGTTTTCACGAAATGATCGTCAGTCATTCACGAAATGATTGATGCAGCTACCTTGGAAGAGTGCTTTGATGAATGTTGTCATTTTTGCTTAAGAATGTCATGTTTTGGGGGATGGTGGCAGAGGGAAGTACATAAGATTCTGGGAACAGATTATGGTCAATGTCTTTATATTGAAATGAAATTTACAGTTTATTATATGTTTATGATTTACAAAGCACTTGCACCTACTGTGTGTCCTGTGTTTCTCGCAGTGACTGAGGAGATTGAAGGGATTATACCCATTTCACAGACAAGAAATCAGGATCAAAGGTTAAGCAAATTGCGATAATCCCCCAGTGGCAGAGTCAGCAGTGTTTCCACATTGTATCTTTTGTTTTTTTAAGATCTATTTATTTTAGAGAGAGAGCTGAGCTGAAGGAGGGGTAAAGGGAGAGAGGTAGGGAGGGAGTCCAAGCAGACCTGAAGCTGAGTGTGGAGCCTGACGTGGGCCTCGATCTCACTACCCTGAAATCATGACCTGAGCCGAAACCAAGTCAGATGCTTACTTGACTGAGCCATCGAAGGGCCCTCACATCATTTTGGAGGCAAGGTTGGCAATCTGTGGCTCAGGGCAAAATCCAGCCACCTGTTTCTGTAAAGTTTTGTTTTTTGTTTTTTCGTTTCTTAAGATTTTACTTATTAAAAAAATTTCTTTTTTATTTATTGGTGGGAGAGAGAGAGAGAGCATAAGCAGGGGGAATGGCAGGCAGAGGGAAAAGCAGGCTACCTGCTGAGCAAGGAGCCAATGCGGGACTCCATCCCAGGAGCCCGGGATCATGACCTGAGCTGAAGGCAGATGCTTAACCCGCGGAGCCACCCGGGCATCTCTGTACAGTTTTATTAGAACAAAACACACCCATTCATTTGCACACTGTCTATGGCTATTTTGAGGCTGCAGAACAGGTAGAATTGAGTAGTTGTGACACAGGTTTTATGTCCACAAAAGCCTGAAATACTTACTCTCTGGCCTTTTACAGAAGAAATTTGGCAACCCCTGTCTTAGAGGATCTCTTTGTGTACTTGTTTAATTTGACTTCTGTGAAAGAGATATTATGTCATCTTGTTGAATTTGATGACAGATTGTATGGCCTTTTTTTTTTTTAAACTACAAGGTACTAATTTAAGTAGGAAATACTCAGCCAGTTTTAGGATTGTGAATTGAGATTTAGCTTGGTTTTCTCCTTTCAACTGACTTTATTCCTTTTGTAAAACCTGCTTGGACATTTCTTGAACTTGGTTTAGAATCATATTTGAATATCCTTAAAAGGATGTCTTTCAAAGTATATTTCTCTGCACTTATCTCCCGTTACCCAAAGCATACTCAGAGTGCCTGTCCTTAATATTTCTGATTAGTTACAAATTGTAGTATATCCGTACAAAGGAATAATACTCAGGATTAAATAAAAATGAACTGTATATGTGGCAACGTAGATGAATCTCAAAATAATTCTGAGTGAAGTCAGGCAAAAAACAAAAAACAAACCCCCAAAATAGTCCATACAATACGATTCCATTTATGCTAAGTTCTAGGAAATGCAAACTAACCTATAGTGAGAGGAAGAGCAGTGGTTGTGGATAGGAGTGGGCTCTGAGGAGGGAGTACATGGGGGCACAAGGAAACTCTTGAGAGTGATAGATAATGTTAATATCTTAATTAAGGATAGAAGAAAAGAGCTGGCAAAAACTTTCCATTCTAGAACATTTTTTCCCTTTGTACTGTGGAGAAAAGATGGACAGAGTACAAGATTTGAGCCTTTTAGATCAGTTATGAGCTAGAGTAAATGAGGTGAGGGATGGTGAGGCCTTTATAGACAGTGATAGTGGAAATGAACAGGATGGACAGATTTGGTGATTAATTGGATATAGTTGGAAGAAAACCAGCATTACTTGTGTTTCTGGCTCTGTAAGTTGGCGGATGATGGTGGGTTCACCAAGGTGGGAAGTAGAGGAGCAGGTATGGTGGGGGAAAGAATTCACCTACTTTTTTACCCGTTGAGTTTGAGTTGCCTATGGTAAGTGTAAGCAGAGGCATCTAGTAGGCCATTGGCTATGTTGGTGTGTAGTTCAGGAGAGAGATCTGGAGTGAAGTTTAAAAAATGGCAGCCTTAATATCTGAGTAGCTCCTCTTCTTTGATGGTCATTCTTCTGTAGTGGGAATAGGTCCAGAGCCCCTCTGTCCTGGTTTTCAGTTACAGTAGGACTGACTATCTCTCCTACTGTATTGAAGGCATACACAGTCTGGGGAGCCCCAGATCAGAGTAGGTTAGAAAGTTGCTTGTTTTTGTTTTTAAATTTTGAAAGAATCCTAGATTCACAGGGTATGGCAAAGAAAGGCACAGGGGGGTGCCATGGACTCTTCACCCCACCTCCTCTAGTGTTGTCATCTTGCATAACTATAAGACAGTAACAAAACTAGGAAATGGACATTTCACTTGTTTTAAATGCACTCGTGTGTGTGTGTGTGTGTGTGTGCTCAGTTTTATCATATGTGTAGCTTCCTATAAGCTATCAAGACACAGAGCTGTTCCATACCACAGTCCTCCTCATGATACTCCTTTATAGCCACACCTACAGCATAATTCTGTTGAAATTCATTGAAGGTATTGTATCTATTGTTAGTATGTTCCCTTTTATTGCTGTGTACTATTCCATGCAGGAAGGTTTTTTGTTGTTGTTTTAAAGATTTATTTAGAGAGCATGCACAAGCAGGAGGTGGGGTAGAGGTAGATAGGGGAGAGAGAGAGAGAAACCTAAGCAGACTCTGTGCTGAGCGGGGAGCTAATGTGGGGCTCGATCTCACAACCCTGAGATCATAACCTGAGCCAAAATCAAGAGTCAGGTGCCCAACCGAGTCACCCAGGCGCCCCATGCAGGAAAGTTTTTAAAAGCTGTTTCGACTTTGATGATTTGTAGAAAGTCTGATTCTTTTGCAGCAGATTCATGGGGATAGACATGAATACTAATGGTTCTTGCCATTAGTACTTGCCCGTGGTACTTCAGTCTCAGTACTCAAGTGGATTCCTGTCCCGAAGAAGGCAGTTGACTTTGTGGAAAATTCATGTGGGTGTGCCTAGTGGAGGAGATACAGTTCAGAATTGGTCAGGGGCCCCAGATAGCTCAGTCAGTTAAGTGGTCGGCTCTTGGTTTCAGCTCAGGTCATGATCTCCAGGTCCTGACATCAAGCCTGGTGTCCCCGCTCACTGGGGAGCCTGCTTCTCTCCCTCTTCAGCTCCCTCTGCCCCTCCCCCAACTCGCACTCTCTCTCAAATAAATATATCTTAAAAAAAAAAAAGGAACAGGTCATATATACTTACTTCCAATGTGGTGCACATTTTATACACCCTATGTAGGTACCTCAACTCCCCATGAGTATATTCACTGAGCTGATGGATAATACAAAGACAGGATAGTGTCATCTTTACAGAGGTTCATAGAAAATAAGTTGAAGTTGGAAAATAAGTTGAAGTTGAAAATAAGTTGAATAAGTTGGATCTTAATTCTTGTCTTGGATGGTTCTTGTTCACTTGGAGTCCACTTCCTGCTTTCTGTTAAGTAGTCTCAAGCCCGTTGATTCTTATGACTCTCGTTAGGAGATGACATTAAAATGGTACTGAATGTGACCTAGCCCTTCCCTTACTTGGGAGGACTCCAGCAGGCTAAGCTAAGTGGTTTGTTTTTGTTTCTGTTTTTTTTAAAATATTTGTATTTATTTATTTGACAGAGAGAGAGATCACAAGCAGGCAGAGAGGCAGGCAGAGAGAGAGCGGGGGGAAGCAGGCTCCCTGCTGAGCAGAGAGCCTGATGCGTGGGGCTCGATCCCACGACCCCGAGATCATGACCTGAGCTGAAGGCAGAGGCCCTAACCCACTGAGCCACCCAGGTGCCCCAAGCTAAGTGGTTTTTAATTGTTCTCCTGGTTGGTCATATTGTGATACAGATTAACCTTTACCCAGGAAGGTGAGATTATGCCAGTCCAATCTATAGGAACTTCATTTCTCCTGAGGGAACCCTCTTGACTTAGGGTAGGAGAGTTAGTGATTGGCTCTAGTTCGTATAAGATCAAGGCACATCCCAGCATGTCTCGGCCAAGGTTGCCCTGGTGGTGTTGGCCCTGTGTCTCCTAGAGGGCACTCCTTGTGAGGAGATCTGGACAGAGCCAAGATCTTTGACTTGGCCTCATGACAGCTCCTCTCACGTGTGGCTCGTAGGATACCTGTGTGAATATTTTGGCAAAGTGTTTTCACAGTAGCCAGCAAGAATTTTTCAGGCCTAATAGACACTTGTTAGTCATTAAAGATCTATTCAAATACTAATGTGAATCCTCATACTTTACCACTAGAGGTTGTAATTTTCCCCATAAAATGTCGTACCAGATAATTGAAAATATTCAGCAGTTCCTTCAAAGTACTGATGAACTAGAATAATTTAAATTTAATTTTTCCCAAATCCCATCTCTATTTAAAGATCTCAATTTCCTGTTCATATCTTCATACTTAGAGTATTACATTTGTAATCATCTCTAAAGTTTTGTCTTAACTTGCTGAGAAATACTTGAGAATTTGCCAAAAGTTTCAGAAATACTTTATTTGGAGTGTAGGAAGAACTGGTTAATATTAAAAATTGAAACCATTACCAATTTGAATTGCACTTTCTAATGTATCCAAAATATCTTTTTCTCTGGTTAAAGACAAGTGCTTTCCTAGGTATCATTACATTTGTGCCTGTCAGTGGCAGTTGGCTTTCTCTTTAGGACCATCTTTCTCTCTCACACACATACACAAGCAAGTTATCACTTCCAATTTACTATATAAAGTACTCCAAGTATATAAAATTGCTGTAAGTTGAGAACATTGCACATTTGACTTGATTCTTTCCCATAAGCCGGCTTTGTAGTGTGTGTCATATTTAGGCCTCAGGAAAGTTCTTAGTTACCGCTTGCCTTGGCCTTTGGGCATCACTTATGGATAGTTGAAATCAGGACTATTAAATTTGTGAATGACAACATCTATAGTGTACAACCCTCTGAGGTACAATTTAAAGAATATATGAGGCGCGCTTGGATGGCTCCGTTGGTTAAGTGTCTGCCTTTGGCTCAGGTCATGATCTCGGGATCTTGGGATCAAGCCCTGTGTCAGGTTCCCTGCTCAGCGGGGAGTCTGCTTCTCCCTCTGTCCTTCCCCTTATCCCTGCCAGTGTGTGTGTGTGCTCTCTCTCTTTCTCTCAAATAAATAAATAAGATCTTAAAAAAATAATACATTGAAGATATTTCTCCTTCAGGAAGCACTGGGCATATGATACATGTTATTGATTAAGGCAGATGATACAGCCAGTTTCGTTAACAAGATAGTGGGGAGGCTGTCTCTCATGGCATGACGAGTATTACTTCTCTTGTTTTCTTTCTCAGGTCTTTAATCAGCGTGTATCACAATCACTTTCAGGGCTCGTTAGGGTCCTCGTTGCTGGGCCCCAGCCCGGTTTCTTTTTCAGTAGGTCTGGACCTGGGCCTAAGAATTTCCATGTCTAATAGGTTTCTGAGCAGTTTTGATGCTGGAATAAGGCTGGTGCTGAATAAGGCAGATGATCCCGGACATGTATGGGCAGAGAAACCAGGCAGAGCAGAATGAAAGGGAGGTTGTGGGGAAAGTGGGTCTAAGAGCTAAGGAGAGCTTGAATGGTCTCTCAATTGGTAGAATTAAGTGTTAGGCTTGCAAGGCAAGGATTCCTGCATGGGATTCATTTGTATCCTTGTGTGATGACTGATCAATAATTTGTCAGTTCCTGATTGTGTAAATACATGGAATTCCAAGAGTTACTGACACGGTCCACTAAAAATGTACCAGTTTTTGATTTTTTCTTTATTTTATTTTAAATTAGTTGGCTTCCTGAGGCTCAAGTAGTCCAAAGAGCCCTCAATTCTGCAGCTAACAACGTGTACCAGTATGGAAGAGAATGGATAACACACAAGGTAAGGGAAGAGCCTCTCTCTTTCTGTGGCTTTCTCTCTGCAGGGTCTTCATTGGTAGGGGCTTCCTGTTATGATGAAGTGTAAGTAGAGATACTCTTTACAACATTTCTGTTTTCGAAATAGGCTTAAAGCTACAAGTCAAAAAGAAACATACAATGAAAGTAAACTTTCTGGAGGACTGTATTTATAGTGCTAGTAACCTGTACGGACAGGTTGGTCCTTCTCTTCTTGCTCAAGGTAGATATTCGTTATTTGTGCATTAGGACAGAATGATCATTAAGATTGGGTGGTCAAATAAGACTTTGTGGGGAAAAAAAAGTTGTTAGGAAACATTAAATATTATTATCTGCTGGTGACTGTGCTTGGCAATTTCCAGTTTGTTTCATTTAATCTTTCCAAGAAACCTGTAGTAGTCTAAATTGTTCGGTCCACTTTACGGAGGAAGACATGGGCTTAGCAAGGCTAAGTAAATTCCCGGTGGTCATGTAGTAAATTGCAGAGTTTAGTTTCAGACTGAAGACTAATTCTAAATCCCTTGTTCTTCCTGCTATAGCACGCTGGAAGAGCATGCTCAGAACTGGGTTAGGTGCTTTGCTGTGGCACTTGAGATAAAACATGAAGGAATGAATGATAGGTTTTCAATGAATAAAGAGAAGGAATCATGTATTTTAAGGTGTGTTTATGTGAGCCAAGATGTGGAGGCGGGAATGTGCTTGAGGAAATTAGCTTGTCTGAATCTTTGTGGAAGGAAATGAAGGATAGAAGATAAGGCACAGTTACTGCAGGTAAGGGTCAGACTCCATGATACAGATTTGGGATGTCCCCCACCCCAATATTGCCTATGGGAAAGAAGATAATTTGTAATTTTAATAGATTGAAGTAATTAGGAACATCTACGGATTGATAAGATTTGTTGCAGTGAGATGTATGCCCAGAAAAAAAGTATTGGTATGTGATATCTTGTTCAAAATTCAATAATAAAAATCTCAAAAAAAAAAGTTATCTTAAAAATTACAATGTATAGGGTGCCTGGGTGGCTCAGTTGGTTAAGCAACTGCCTTTGGCTCAGGTCATGATCCTGGAGTCCTGGGATCGAGTCCCACATCGGGCTCCCAGCTCCACGGGGTGTCTGCTTCTACCTCTGACCTTCTCCCCTCTCATGTTCTCTCTCACTGTCTTATCTCAAATAAAAATAAATAATAAAAAATCTTTAAAAAAAAATTACAATGTATACATGTGTATAGTAATTAACCTAAAAATGGAATTGTGGTTAGTGAAAAGTTAAAAGAAAGATCTGTGTGGTTTTCTTGAGTCCATGCCAGGTGACTTAACCAAATGCCACATAGAAGTCTTTAAAAAATTATAGAGGGTATAGCTCTCCTAACTATCATAGAAGATCCAGCCAGCCATTGCAGAAGCATTTTAGACTTCTAGAACTATATTGACTGACTTACTCCGCTTTTATTTTTAGCGTTTAGTTTTTTAGTTTTTCTATTTGAGTTCTGGAATTCTTACTTATTTGGGAAAAGCTGGAGAAATGTGCCTTCAATTTTATAGAAATAAATTTCAAATTACTTAGAAGATAAGTTTGAAACCTTTTACCCAAGACTCGAAAGGAAAGACAGTTGAAGAGAGATGGGTCTTGCTAACAAAGATTATAACATACTCATCATCCTGATTTGGAAGACATGGGGATAGTATCTAAAACCAACCATTGAATATCCATTGACTGATGAATGGATAAGCAAAATGTGGTGTATCTATATAGTGGAGTATTATTTGGCCATAAAAAGGAAGGAAGCACTGATACATTCTACCATATGGATGAACCTTGAAAACATTATGCTCAGTAAAAGAAGCAGTCAGACTAGATCTGTATGATTCCATTTATATAAAATGTCCAGAAGAGAGATATGTACAGAGAAAGAGAATAGAGTAGTGGTTTCCAAGGGTAGGGGAGATTGAGAGAAATGAGGGAGTGATTGCTAAGGAGTATGGAGGTTCTTTTCGGGGTAACAAAAATGTTCCGAAATTGGTTGTGGTGATGGTCACATAACCCGGAATATACTAAAAGAAACTATTGAATTATACACAGAAGTGGGTGAATTATAAAGTGTGTGAATTATCTCTATAAGTTGTTTTTAAAAAAAGAACCATGGGGGCACCTGGGTGCCTCAGTTGGTTAAGTGACTGCCTTCAGCTCAGGTCATGATCCCAGGGTCCTAGGATCAAGTGCTGCAGTGGGCTCCCTGCTCAGCTGGGAGCCTGCTTCTGCCTCTGCATGCCGCTCCCCCTGCTTGTGCTCACTCCCTGTCCCTCTCTCTCTGTCAAATAATAAATAAAATCTTTTAAAAAAAATTAAAAACCATTGAAATTGTAGGGGCAGCTTTTTTTTTTTTAAGGATTCATTTATTTATTTTAGAATTTTAGAGCAAGCTCAGAGTTGGGAGGGGGGAGGGAAAAAGGAGGGGAAGTGGCAGAAGGAAAAGGAGAAGGAGAGAATCCCAAGCAGGCTTCTTGCTGGAGTGGGGAGCCCAATGTGGGGCTTGAGCCCACAACCCTGAGATCATGACTAGAGCCGAAATCAAGAATTGGACCCTTAACCTACTGAACCACCCAGGCACCCCTGTAGGGCTAGCTTTTCTAATAAGCTCAGATCTCATCCAGCTAAAAATCATATGAGAATTGGGTCCTAAGAGTTATAAAAAGGGCTAAAGCTAGGAGAAAAGGTCATACTCAGAAAAGGAGAGTTTTTTTAGGGTATGTGTAGGTATGAACAGAGAAGGTTCCTGTCTACCTGCCCAGTCCACCTTGTCAGCTTATCTCTTGTATCCTCCATGCATTATTCTACCCAGACCTGCTGGTTGGCTGTTTGCTCAGATCTAGTTTACTTTCTTCATTCGACATCCTCGCTTGAGCTAAACTTTCTGCTTAATATGTTCTTTCCAAAATTTATACCTGGAGATGCTGCCCTGAGACAGCCGGAGAATTAATCATGAATGGGTTTTCTCTGTCCCTTCTCCCATGCCTAGAATGAAGGAAGTGACAGCCAATCCACAAATGTGCTAGGTACTAAGTGCGGAGGAAAAGCAGTAGACCAGAAAGAGTTGCCACCCTCCTGGAGCTTACTCTGATGAGAGGAGGCAGACGTGAAACATGTCAAGAAGTAACCATTTCAGTTCTAGAAGTGCTGTGACCAGGTAATGTAGAGAGTGACCCAGGGTGATGCCTCAGCTAGAATGCCAGAGAATGTCTCTGGGAAGGTAACGCTTTCACCAACACTGGGAAGTGATGTTTCAAGTTGAGGGCATAGAAAATTCCAAGGCTCTGAGTTAGGAACAAGCTTGGTTGAAGGAAAGAAAGAAGGCCAGTGTAGGTGGACTGGGGGATGTGGTGACAGGACGAGCCAGAGGTGATAATAAGAAGTTGGGATTTTATTTTAGTTACAAAGATATACATGGATTTAAAGCAGAAAGGGACATAACCTGATTTACGATATTGAAAGCTCATTTTGGCTGCTTTATCAGAGCGATGGACAGGAATGGAGAAGTCTAAAAGAATATTATTCCAGTAATCCCGGGGAGATGTTGTTGACTTGGACTAGGATGGTCGAAGTGGGAAATGAGAGAAATGGTCACATTTGGGATATATTTTTGAGATGGTTCTGACAGGAATTACTGATGGATTGGATATGGAGTGAAAGGGAAGGAAGTTTTTGCTTAGCCCACCTGGACGGGTAGCTGTGCCACTTCCTGAGATGAAAAACCTGGAGGTGGTGGGGGTAGGACCGGGGAGGGGTGGGATTACAGATAGATAGAGCTGTAATTGTGTTTGGGGTGTGTTTAAGTTAGAGATACCGAGCAGATGTGTAAGTCAAGACATCAGAAAAGGCCCTTGGATGTCCATAGCTGGGGCTCAGCGGGGAGGTCTGGGCTGTAGGTGGAAGTGAGTGCTGTCAGTGTCTATCACTCTACCCATCCGTAGGGATGAGCTGTATTTGTTTGGTAGGGCTGCCGTAACAAAGGACCACAGGCTGGGTGCTCAGACAACAGAAACTTATTTTCTTATGGTTCTACAGGCCGGAAGTCCAAGATCAAGCAAGGTGTTGGTGGGATTGGTGTCTTTTGAGGCATCTTTCCTCAGCTTATGACCGTGTCTTCTTCACATGGTCTTCTGTCTGTGTATGTCTGTCTCCCACTCTCTTTTTAGAAGGACACCAGTCATACTGGATTATGGCCCACCATGATGGCCTCATTTTAACTTACTTCTTTTTTTTTTTTAAGATTTTATTTATTTATTTGACAGAGAGACACCGCTAGAGAGGGAACACAAGCAGGGAACAGCAGAGGGAAAGGGAGAAGCAGGCTTCCCGCCAAGCAGGGAGCCCAATGCAGGGCTCGATCCCAGGACCCTGGGATCATGACCTGAGCCGAAGGCAGACGCTTAACGACTGAGCCACCCAGGAGCCCCTTTGTTAACTTCTTTAAAGACCCTATCTCCAAGTACAGTGACGTTCTGAGGTATGGGGAGGTTAGGATCTCAACATAAGAATTTAAGAGGGACACAGTTTATCCCCTAACATGGCCCAGGGAGACAGATAGACGAGGACCAAAGATAGATTCCTGGAGCACTTATACTTTGAAGGTCCCAGACGCGAGCCAGCAGAGAAGACTGAGGAGGAGTAGCCTGTGAGGTGGGAGGAACCACCCGTGTCTAAGAGGCCGAGAGAAGATATTTCAAGAAAGACTTGGTCAGCTGTGGCAAATGCTGTCAAGGTTCCAAGCAAGGTGAGAACAGACAATTGCCCACTGGCTCCCCATCCCCATTTTATAGATGAGGTTATTTGTCTTAAGGTAACACAGCTCTTGAATGGCATTCTCACTACGCTTAGTGCTTCATTGTCTTCCATATGCAAAGAGCATCTCCTATACCACCAACAGTACCTATGCTTTGGTGATTCCTCTGATAGCAGTGATGCGGCCGTCAGGCCCCATGCTCTCTGGCCTCGTCTGCCTTGTGCCTTGTGCTATGTACTGCGATGTCACAGGGTGGGGTTCTGGGTCTGCGATGTTCTGCTGTGGTTGGCTGCACCACGAGTTTGAAATTACACTGAATTCTGCCTTAAAAGTCATGGTGTTGGAGTTCCTCACTGTCGTGCTGTGATAGAGGGGAGGCGGGTTTGAGATAGCGGTTTATTGCGGCAAAGGCCGCTGTGCGGGCAGCCTAGACTAGGGGCTCTTCTGGTTAAGGAAGGCTTCTCCGAAACTGAGCAGACCATAACAGAAAGAGTTGGTAGTTGGAGGTCTATGAGTAACCAACAGTCATGATATTTCAAAGACACATTTCAAGTAACTAGAGGAAATTAGACTAGGAGTAATTATGGCTTATAGTTATTTTGGCTAGTTTGCTATGTTAGGTGTTCTTTGTTCATAGGTTATAGATACTATAATTGAAAGAGTATTAGAGTTTTTAATCCTACCTCTGCCTGTTAGTTGCCTGACCTTGGGCCTGTTATGGGTCCTTTCAAAATCTGCTTTCTTATCCTGAAAGAACAAAGGTGATAAAAACTTTTTTCTTCCTGACTCTTGGGGTTGTTGTAAAGATCACATAATGTCAGAGAAAGCCATTTGTAAATTGTAAAATGCTGTACAAAGATAAATGGTTTTTATTATATTCACTCATTTGTGTTTGGTTTTTGAATAAATAAACTATAAAGGAAAACATTGGGCAGGTATTTTTGTATCTAATATGTCTAAAAACTGGTTCAGATATCTATAAGGACAGTATTAAGTGAGCAAAAGGTGTGGATAGGACACACAAAAGAAAACACACATTGAAAACCAACACGGAAGAATGGTCACTCTTGTAACTGAAGAAGAAAAGTAAAAATAATTGAGTAAAGTTTTATACCTATTAAATTACCTAATAGTTTATCTGTCCATAAGGCTTTGGAACAATTGGTTTATTCATATGATGTTGGAAAATATTAATTGGTAACAATCCCTATAGAAGACAATTTTACAATGCATAGCAAGAGCCTTTAGTAAAGTCTCTTTCCTTTGATTCTTGTACATTTATCTTATTAGTAATAAGAAAATTAGTAATAATTTTAGTAATTATTAGTAATTAGAAATTAATAATAAGAAAAAAATTGTGTGTGAGGACGTTCATTGCAGTGTTACTTGTGACATTAAAAATTGGGAACTATCTCTGTATTTGTTGATTGGGTAAAATAATACCAAAATTTAATGGCCTGGCTCACTCATTTGGTAAAGCATCCAACTCTTGGGATTGGGAGTTGAAGCCCCGAAGTTGGGTGTAGAGATTACTTAAAAATAAAAAAATCTTAAAAAAAAGAAAAACTTAATGAACTAATATGGAACCATTAAAAATGAAGATGAAGATTAGTGATAAAGAATTCTAAATTATATCTACAAACGGGCAGAAAGTTGCAGAGGATATGAAAAAATAGAAACGGTTACGGTAAGAAAGTGGGACTACAAATTAGTATTTATCTTTTTAAAATTGTGTTTGGGGCACCTGGATGGCTCAGACGGTTAAGCATATGACTCCTGATTTTGGCTCCAGTCAAAATCTCGGGGTCGTGGAATCGAGCCCCGTGTGAGGCTCTGCGCTGGTCATGGAGCCTGCTTAAAATTTCTCTCTCTCAAATAAATAAATATTTTTTTTACTATTATGTTGTGGTTTTAATAACAAAACATGGGGTATTATAATGAATAATTTTCCTCAAAGTTCTCTTGTCTCACTGTACTTGATTCCCAGAAACCCCACCAGTCTCATTAGTCATAACTCCTGAGACCTGACATTTCTCAGCAAACTATGGGAAATATTTGTGTTTATAGCTAAGGTCCTAAAATTTTGCTTAAAGTTCTGTGGTACTGGGGCGCCTGGGTGGCTCAGTGGGTTAAAGCCTATGCCTTCGGCTCGGGTCTTGATCTCAGGGTCCTGGGATCAAGCCCCATGTCGGGCTCTCTGCTCAGCGGGGAGCCTGTTTCCCCCCGCCTTCTCTGTCTGCCTCTCTGCCTACTTGTGATCTCTCTCTCTGTCAAATAAACAAATAAAATCTTAAAATAAATAAATAAATAAAGTTCTGTGGTACTTCTTATTATACCAGTGATAAATGTAACATGAGATTTCTGTGTAATGGATGAGCACTTGGGCTACATGCAGCAGATTTTTCTCTGGGCAGATAAGATTTGCTAAGTCAGTGATTATGGCTTCGGATGTACCATTCTCTAACAACCTGAAGTAGCTCTCTCAGAGACCCAAAAATAGAGAGAAGCAAAAAGCCAGGAAAGGCAAGGAAATCTGCTAGGAATATTGAAGAATAGAGTTTAAGAAAAGATCATACCGTGGCTAGAGGCAGTTATATAGTCTGAAACATACTAATTTGATTTGGAACAAATGTAAAGACCCAGCATGAATTAATTTTACTGGATTGTTGTCTGAAATATTAAACCAGATCGTATCTGTAATTTTCCAGCTTCATAAAATTCTGGGAGATAAGGTGAACAATACTGCTGTAATTGAAAAGCAAGTACTAGAACTTTGGGACAGATTGTATCATTCTTGGTTTGTAAAGGTAAGTTACTTTATTAGAGGATTTCAGTTGCAAACTAATAAAGTCATTTTCTTTTACAGACTCATTGACTAGATGGATGTTAATTATGTAGATATTAACATTGGAATATCACTTATTGAAATTTTTAAGCTACAAGGTCCTAAACTTCAGGTCACTGAAAGTGCCCTTGAATTGATGGTTTATGTGCATGCAGAGCCCAGCAGTCCCTGTGACACAGTGTTTTTCATCCTGTGTTTATTAGCATCAACAGCATCTTATCTCATTACGTAGAAATGCAACATGTAAACCAGGTATATAATGTTAATTTTTCTAATGGCCACTTAAAAAACTAAAAATAAACAGGTGAATTTTAATATTTCACTTATCCCAGTATACCCCCAATATATCATCATTTCAGTATGCAAACAAGTAGAAAAAAAATCTTAGTGAGATATTTTATATCCTTTTTTTTCTTACCAGCCTTGGAAACCTGGTGTATATTTTATACTGATGCCGTTTCTGGACTCTCCCGTTTTTGGACTAGCTCCATTTTAAGTGCTAATAGCCCCATGTGATTGATTAATGGCTACTGTTTGTGCAGCTCTAGATATTAAGAACTTTTTCTTTGAGGAGGTAAAATAGATCCAGAAGTTTGGAGATCTTGATTTTTAATCACCTTTACCTGTTATACCCTTACTTCAGAAATTGTGCAGAAAATAATACCATTTTCCACTAGACATAAAAATGCTGGTTTTGACAATAGCCGGTGGTGTGGGGACATGCTGTTCACTGGGTTGGCAGGGCCTATGGGCCTCTAGGAGCAGGGCTGTGGAAAATGACTGTTCAGTGGGGAAGGAGGCAGAGAACCGGACAAGTTGGTCATCAGTTTTCACAGGGTTGACAGTAAGAAGAGGAGCATGTATATATCAACCTCTTCACTTGGGGTGGAAGGGAGGAAAGCTCAATTTCAAATTTGAATTTGTAGCTCAGTGACCACTTTTTACTCTTCCCCTGGGACGAACTGAGGGAACAGTGTTGGTTTTTGTGGGTTTCAAAGAGTGGAGGTCAGAACTAATTGAGGAATTTGTAGGTAGTTATCTGCTGAAGAACCGGTTGATTGGAAAGGTGACTTTCCTCTGCTAATTCTGGGGCTTCTTCCAAACAGCTTTTTCTATCCCTCACCCCCTTTAAAAAGCTTCATTTTATGGTCCAGGAAGGTCAGTGTTTTAAAAGCATAGGTTTATAAGCATGCAGGTTTATGTCTTTTACTAGGACCTAAAGTCTTCATTGCATAATGAAGTGTGCTATCACTGTGCTGTTAGCAAAAGTGTCAGAATGCAAACAAAATGTTGAGAAACTACTTCTGTTTTCTAAATGTTAACCTCACTAGTCACTTTGTTTATTCATATCTCTTTCAAATTTAATTATTCCTGCATTCTTGTCAGTGTAATTATCTTCCATATAGAGTTAGATTTGCTCCCCATTCTTGTTTCTTTTTCATTTTCCCCCGTTTTGTCGAGATATAACTGACATATAGCATTGTTTATGTTATATACATATATGGTTGTCTTTAGCTTGTGTGGAAGACTGATAAGGGAGATGAGGAAAGGAGGAAAAAAGCAAAAATTGGAGACCCCAAAAAAGGTAGAAGGGCTGAAAAGAAAAAAGAAAGTAAATGCTGTGTTGGTGGACAGTTGTACATATTGCAGAATAAAGTGTGTTCACAACTGTATTTAGGAAGAGACCACTTGAGCTAGGCTGACACGTGGTATTGAGAAGGTAAACAGAAAGATATAGTTCAGGTCTTTAGGTGGAGTTCTTACCTGATTTCTTAAATAATGCAAAATTTTTCACCTTTGAGTAATTATTAAAGTGAGTAATTACTGAGTAATTATTAAAATGCTCAAGTCCTAAACCGAAATGAGGTATTTATGCTTTTTCTGCTTTGGGTTAAGATGGAGATGTCATATCTGAACCATTTTATTCCGTAGAACATAACGCATTCTGGAAGGCACAAAGGACAGAAGATGCATATAAGTCGTCAGAATAGCTGGCTGGGGGACATCCTGGATTGGCAGGATATCGCTTCCTTTGTTCACGAGAACATTGAGACATTTCTTTCGGTAAGAAATAGTATTTTTAGTTAAACTAAACTTAGAAATAAAAATAGAAATTCTAATTTCCAGTTTTCTTTGCACCCTGAGAGGCCTTTGGTTACCCTGTTCTTAATGCCACGACATTTATAGTTTTGAGAGTTCTAAATGCACTAGAAAGATATCCAAAAGCCATAGGCCTCAGGGGTAAGTAGTTCCCCTGGTGGCTGAAGAGTCACTAAGCAATGCTGAGTCAGGAATTGTGTGTGCAGTGTTGTAGACCCTCAGATTCTTTTTTTTTTTTTTTTAAGAGTTATTTATTTATTTGATAGAGAGAGATCACAAGTAGGCAAGAGGCAGGCAGAGAGAGAAGGGAAGCAGGCTCCCCGCTGAGCAGAGAGCCCGATGCGGGGCTCGATCCCAGGACCCTGAGATCATGTCCTGAGGTGAAGGCAGAGGCTCCAACCCACTGAGCCACCCATGCGTCCCGACCCTCAGATTCTGAGATACAGGTATCCCTGTCCCCTTAGGCTGACTGGAACGTCCCCAGGATGGACCCCTAGAGAGAGAATGGCCTTTCGGTTGGCAGAGTTTTTGGCAGATGGTGATATGGTTCCGTTTACATTAGAGAGAATGGATGTTCCTCAGCCCACTCTCCAGCCATGTACCACCCACCTCTGCTTTGGTTGCCAAAGGGTCAAAGGCAGCAAGCAACCACTCTTGGTTCCACAGGGTGTTTTGTAAACATGTCTTGGCATGTGGCTTTTCACCGAGAGGAGAGTTTTCTTGTGAATAGACTCATGACTTTCATCAGGCTAACAAAAGTTGAAGTTTGCAATGCTAGATTTTTTTTTTTAGATTTTATTTTTAAGTAATCTCTACAACCAATGCAGGGCTCAGACTCAAAACCCTGAGATCAGGTGTCAAACACTCTACCAACTGAGCCAGCCAGGTGCCCTGCAATGCTAGATTTTTTTAAATTTAATTTTTATCAAACTAATAGATGACCATAGTGGAAAGTCAAAAATATATATATATATATTTTTTTTAGTAAAAAATAACAGTAACCTGCTTTGTGCTTCCCCACCTCAGTCTCATTTTCTAGAAACAGCTGTCAGTTCTTTAGCTTTCTCTGGGTATTTACCTCTAAATTTCCAAAATACCATGTTGGTCTTTCTTGGTTTTACAATTTTGGTATTATATTTTGGCTTCCTGATATGGAAGATGAAGATAAAGATGTGATTTTGAAGTCTCCCCGTGCTCTCTTATACCACCTTTGGGGTTTTCTCACAACTTCCTTGGTTCTTCCCCCCTCCCCCCTCCCCATCCCTGTGCTCACACCTGCCCTTCCTCCCATGCACATAATGCAGCTATCACAGTTTGGAGTTAAATCTAGAAATTCATGTCCTTTAGGTCAAAGACTTTATGGTTTTGATAGTCCCCTCCCTGTTTCCTCTAGTCCAATGGCCATGAAACTTTTTGGTCTGAAGATTCCAGAGTGTTTGTTTTTGTGGGTTCTGTTGATTATTACTGTATCGGCAGTTAAAACTGAGAACTTTAAAAATATTTATCAAGTCACTAAAAATAACATATTAACATAATACATTTCTTATATCTGCAAAGCAACCTTTTTCCAAAACAAAAAATATTTTTTTAAAGATTTGATTTATTTGTCAGAGAGAGAGAGAGAGCGCGCGCACAAGCAGGGAGCAGCAGGCAGAGGGAGAAGCAGGCTCCCCACTGAGCAAGGAGGCCAATGCAGGGCTCGATCCTGGGACCCTGGAATCATGACCTGAACTGAAGGCAGAGACTTCAACCCACTGAGCCCCCCAGGCGCCCCTCATCAGAAAAATATGTTAAGGTGTCAAGGTCAACCCTTGATCAGATTTTTTATTTCTGCCTTCATACTTGTAATATCCAATAGCTTTCACATTCTGAACCTTTCTTCCTAATCCCCTTGGGTACACAGAAAGGTTACTTGATTGTTGTTGGAGACTGCTAGTCTACAATTAATGTAGTCAGTTAATTTCTTAAGAATCACCACAAAGAGTATTTCCATCAGTGTGACCCAGAAACTATTTAAAATTTTTTCTGGTAAAAATTCCAAGATGACAGAAGCCCCCAAAAGAATGCATGTAAAAATCACAAGTAAGGGCATTGTTGATTTGTTTCTTGGAATCAGTGGTGTTATTCATTCATTCTTTATCCCACAAGGTCAAATGGTCAGTCATGCATATTTTTGTAGGCATTACAAAGCATTTTCAAGATTTTCTGTAAGGAGTTATTATAAATGAAACCAGCCTGCAAAAGCTCTTCCATGAAGACTGAGCTGAGCTTTGCAAGAAACTCCAAGGACAACAAAATATGCCTTCATAAATGGTACATTTGAGATAGGAAAGGAATGACTAGGCCTTTCATAGAACAGATGGTAAAACTTGCACATATGACAAAAAGCAGAACTGCTGTTTTGGAAAGGGCACACCAAAATAAAATCAGACATTAGACTTCTGGTCCCAGCTCTAGTTCCACTTACTAGCTCCAAGGCCCTTAGGCAAGTTTTAAAAAATCTCTGAGCTTCAGTTTGTCTCTCTTTACAATAAAGATCACATCATCTGTTTTGCTTCTGTCACAGGGAACAGATGTTATCATGAGGGAACTTAAGTTCAGAGGAAATAGGAAATGAAAACATACAGTGTGCCATAGATATTGTACATCATCTTTTAGTAATATTTAACAGGTATTAACTATTTTAGTAACTGGTTCTAGTGAATTTGCAGGCGATGCATTAAATGAATGCTATAAGTCTTGCTATAAGGGTCATTGCCTATCTGAAGAAAGATTTTCAGCTGCAGAGTTCTGCCCTTGGTCTATCTGATCATTTATTATGATTTTAGTGAAATCATCCAAGTGATGCTTTTGTGTTTGGAGGTGAATCTAAGTTGGAGGTGGCAAGGCGGGAGGCAGCTAATAAGACAAATACTAGAATTTTCATGGTCTACACTTGTGATCCTATACAGGTTGCATTCTGGCATAGTCTCCTGTAGGTATTTTTCCTAGCAATATCATTTTTACATAGTTATAATCATGCTATATGTAAAGTTTTTATTTCCTGCTTTCTAAACTTTGCAGTATATCAGAAAATGTTTTTCTATATTATAATAGAGCCCTCTTTAATGGCTACCTAATATGATTTGGAGTTAGGTTCACCATAATTTTCTTAACCATTTTCCTTACTATTCCATGTTCACATGCTTTCAGATGATTTTTTTTTTCATTTAAAATAATACTCAGTTCTTTTCAGTTTCTGGTCCTCACACGCTTGTACTAAAAGCACAGCAGAGAGCTGTAGAAACTTCTGGAGGATTAGTTCTGATGTTTAGCTTTCCCTCTTCATCAGATCTTAGAGTCTCTGTGGATTGTCATGAGCCGGAACGTGAGCCTGCTTTTCACCACTGTCACGACACTCCTGACCATCCTCTTCTACAGTGGGACTGCCCTTCTCAATTTCGTGCTGTCTCTGGTATGTACAGGTAGATAGGCGCGTGGTCCCTCTCCTTCCGTAGTAAAGCACATTGTGGTTCCATTTATGTTTCCTTCCTGTAGTTTCCAAATTGATATTTTAGGAGATACTGTCCTTTGTTTTGCAGATAATTTTCCTGACCACACTATTTTATCTATTAAGTTCCAGTGATGAGTACTACAAGCCAGTGAAGTGGGTGATAAGCCTGACGCCACTATCTCAGCCAGGTCCTTCTTCTAATATTATTGGCCAGTCTGTGGAAGAAGCGATCAGGTAGGGAGAAGGTTTATGGTCTTCTTTCCATCAGAAACTGCTGTCTGTGAGAAGCCTGTTTTCGGTCTTGAGCCTTTCAAATAACATTTGGGCCCAACTGGTGATGGACCCTGGTATTTTCAAATATTTTTATTTCCTTTTGAGAGAATAATGTGAGCCCTGCAAGTGTTGGTAGGAAAAAGAAATTCAGTTTCCTGCTGTCAATCCTGTGAGTGACAGCTTTCCCCCACTGTAGGCTCTTGCTCCAGCTGCAGCTCCTGTCATCACGTCACTTGCTGGGGAGAAGCCCCTCTGGCCCCACACACATACCTCCCCTTCTCTGGGAGCCCTCCTGTTCTCAGGAACTGCACCTGTGCCTGGGGAAGGCCAGTAGACGGTCTTTCTGTTTCTTCCTCTCTTCCTCTGGAGCCAGGCTGTCCCTTTGCATGAGGGTAGATCGGATACTGGAAATGCAAAGTTTCTGGTTATTTTCAAGTCACAGGCTATGTGTGCATCTCACAGGGTCTGGTCAGAAACTTCTGTCATGTCTTGCAGGCTTGGCTTTTGAATGAGATGATTCTTCAACTCTTTTTCTTCATATGCTCTTTCCAAGTCATTGGCTACCAATACCCCTGCCTTTCATCTTTGTCATCTTGTATAGGGAAGGGCCTTTTGCAGCCCAGGCCCATCTCAGCTCCTTCCCCACCCTTGTCTCTCATTGCTTTTAGCTCATTAGGATTCTACTGTATTTTTACTGCTTATGAATAGTTGCTCAAATTAAATCCTCATGTTATCCATCAGAGCTTCTTTTTCTAGTAAGTTGTTCGCTAAGTGGTCTTAAACTTATCTTGAATAGTGAATCTTTGGCTGGCATTTATGTTTCCACTTACTTTTAAGAAATACAATTGCTTGGAACTAGTCTTTTGTAGAAGTCTTGATTTGACCTGATAATTCTGTCTGACTGATCTTGGCTTATTTCTTCATTGCGTTCATTTAACAACTGGTTGAGGATACCACTTTGTCTCTGGAAAACCATCAGTTACATTCAGATAGCATGCATGTTCCTAAAATACATTCTCTCTAGAAAGTTTGCTGGGTTATCTTTCTTTTTCCTACTAGCAAGGCCTGGGTAAAGTCTTCATCAATATCTTGCTTCCTTTAGTGGCCATAAGGTAGGATTTTAAAAAATGCCCTTATCCTCCGTGGTGCTCTTGGGTATCCATGTGGGGCTATCTATGTAAAGATTCCAAGTTTGGGAGTTTATTACCTAATGTGACAGTTTTCAGGGTGAAGCTGTCTTCAGGCAAGACACTTGCTGGCTTTAGCATATATGATCTTTGGGTATCATCTTTATTGAGTAAATAAAATGTTGAAAACCCTAGCAATAAATTCATGTAAGTTTATCTAAGTGACCTCTATCTGTCTCAAAGAATCTTATAGAAATAACTCAGTCAAAAAAAAAAAAATAACCTACTTTCCCAGTAGGCTGAAACTATTGAATCAACCATGTCCAAGGTTGGCAGCATCCTTTAGTCAAGGTGACTAAAGCCAAGCCTTACAGAAAAATATCTATCTTGTCCCATTAAGAACTTCAAGAGAATTTCTTCCTTTTCCTGAAATAACCTATATTAACACTGACTCTTATTCTGACAAAAGCTTTTCTGTTTTCAAATCACAGTTTTTAAATTTTCTCTTGTTCTGCTTTCTTAGAGCGAGCCATTGGTCACCCACCCTCTGTCTGTCATTCCAGTCCATTTTGTTTTCATACTGAATATGCCAACTCCTTTGTTTCAAACTTAGTTCTTTAATGTCATGGTTGCTTGGAATTGGTAAGCAGAGCGGTGATTTGTACCTTGGTCCAGCTGATTAAAAGCACATATCCTAGGCACCTGGCTGGCTCAGTTGATGGAAAATGTGACTCTTGATTTTGGCATTGTGGTTCGAGCCCCACAATTGAGTATAGAGTTGACTTAAACATAAATTTTTTTTTTTTACTATTTTTTTTAAAGATTTTATGTATTTATTTGAGAGACAGAGAAAGTGAGAGAGAGCATGAGAGGGGAGAAGATCAGAGGAAGAAGCAGACTCCCCCGGAGCTGGGAGCCCGATGTGGGACTCGATCCCGGAACTCAAGGATCATGACCTGAGCCGAAGGCAGTTGCTCAACCAACTGAGCCACCCAGGCGCCCCTGAACATAAAATTTTTTTAAAAAGCAAGCAAGCACATATCCTTCTGGTATACCATGGTGCCTTCTTCCAGGAGGACCTGGTTGGGGCAGAAGATTATGAGTTTAATTTGTGGCACTGTTAGGACTGTTCAAATGGACACATGAGGCTGGCAGCTAAAAATTCAGGTCTTTGGCTCATCAAGGGAATTTGAGGTTAGGAAGAGTATGGTCATCCATAGGGAGAGGAAATACATATGTGCCTTTTCACAAATTAGATTTGCCTTATCTTCTTGGGATTGTACACACTAATTATGCACTATAACAGTAGCCCATGTCTCGGTTCCAAAGGATACTGGTATCAAAACCATTCATTTTATCCTATTTTAAAAATTTTAAACCCTTAGTACCATAACTGTAATCCTAGCAGTCGTCAAAACTGAAAAATACAGTACAGACTAAATAACTTGTCTGGACCATTTGTGTAACCACAACTATATCAAGTTATGTAAATTAGCGATTATAACTCAAGATGATTTTTAGTGGTTCAAGTACTTTTTGTCTCTTTCTTTACTGGGTCAAATTCAAGACCGAAAATGGACAGGTTTTACACAGATACCTCTGAAGAACCTTCTCATATATGTAAGATAACAATGAGTTCTAGTTCTTGAGCTCTTGTCAGATTTTTCATTCTGAAGGATTGTATTCAAGATAGAATATGTTTCTCCATGGACAAAGATTTTAAGAGGAAAAATATTATACAAATGATTATGAAAATGTTATTATAAAGTCCTGAGAGTGCAGTTTAGTCTGTGGTGACTTCATAAACATCAACTGTTAGTCGTCATCACTATTGCGGTCAAGTGAAAATCATTTAACTCATTCTATCTGATCCATCAATAAGTTGAAAGTGGAATTAAAATTGGGAGTTAGCTGCATGGCCAGGCAATCCAAGCTTCTTGGCTCTTGAAGCTTTGCCTTCTGAAATATGTGGCTATCTTATGATCACTGTCTTGTTGAATTTTTGAACTTCAGTTACGATTCTCAGTTCTGAATAAGTTTTTTAATTTTTCTAAATTGAATATGTTTGTGTATTTATTTGGGTTTTCATTTCATTATTTTTTATGTTAGTGGCATGTATCCCTTATCCCCAAACCATTTTTGTCCCTGTAGAGCATGTTGTGTCCTGAATGTTTGCATCACACCCTTCTCCCCTGATGCTCCCATTCTGCTTGCTCTGGTGGAGATATTGCACATTACTAAGTTGCATGTTGTCACTGCCTCCGTGCAATTTAGTGTGTGTGATATTTTCACATGAGTGCATGCACACAGGTATGGCTCTTGCTTGTGGGATTACAGCTTCTTAGTGCCGGTGGGTGGGAGACTTACTTATGAATCGGATGGGAGAATGTATGTACTGTGAGATTGATTGATTGATTGATTATTTTTGTTTGTTTTTTGGAACGTGAATGTGCTTCTCACCTCTGCCCCCCAACTCTGGAGAATTAAAAGTATTTGGATTAAAAAAAGTTAATGTCGCTCGTTCAGTAAATCAGTATTTCCATTTTTGACTTTGAGCAAATTAAACATTCATTGGAAAGAAATTCTCGTAAATTAAAGGTTATAAACATTTGTTTAAATTAAAATGTATAAGGAAGAGTTTAAAGCTGTAAAAAAAATGTATTCTCATTTATTTGAAGAGGTAATTCTCTGAACACTGAAATAGAGAAAGAGAATCTCTTACACATACTTGGGAAAATCAAATTAACTGAAGTTCTTAAATAATAACCAACTCAGTAAAAATAATGCCTTTTTAAACTACTTGATTATAGATTGGTTTAATGATCTTAAACCTTTATGTCACGTTTCCAAGGAAATGTCCTTAAGAAACTTTGTCTTATATTTAGTTTCCCATTGTGATGCTTTAAAGATTGTTGATTTTAATAGCCTTATAATTGAATTAGTGTTGAGATACAAATGTTTGCTATTTGTCGATATGATTGAAACAGCCCCTTGTTAATTTTTTAGTTAGCATTAGGGTAAGCATTCATGATCAGTGGGCCCCGTCAAAGACACAAAACCATGTGTTAATGTATAAAAATACTGAATTAATATCTCTACTGCCAAGGACTCCAGTTGATTGAATGTGATGTCACTGTTGTACGCTTCTGTATGTGACAATGACTCACTGTTTTTTCCAGTGGGGATGGAAGGCTTGCCCAGAAGCGGCCTCTCCCTGTGCTCCTCAGCAGCGGGCTAGGTCTGCTCGTGCCGCGTGACCACTCCCGTCTGCAACGGGGAAATCCAGTGTCAACCGCGTTTCTGTACATTTCACCGGGAGCTGAGTCTGTGGGGCAGATCAGCCAGGAAATGGAAGGAGATGTAACTTTTTAAGAGAGGTTAGGTAGTAGTGAAGAGAGCTCGGGGATACTTTTCCCCGATTGGTCATTTTATCTGCTGTGTTTCTGGAAGCTGGCCTGTCTACTACTGCCGGCCTTCCCTGGAGGGGCAGTATATTGCAGTGAGGGTAGGACACTGGTAAGGTCATGTGTGAGGGCACAATTCCTATTTGACCTTTAGAAAGAAAAGAGGGCAGAAGCAGTGTAAGGAAGTGTTGGGAGTAGGCAGAATTTGATTTTGGGCTCTTTTCTTCTTCCTTAGATACGTGCACTCTGCTCGTCTATGGTCTAAAGCCTGGTGTTCTCTAAGGGCGTGGAGCTTCTTGAGGGTGGCTTATCATTCTCCCCAATCCCCTCCTTGCTTCGATTTCATTCCATTAATCCAGATCATCTGATCAAATTCTGGGTTGTCTGGCCAGTTTTCACTTATTTAGAAAAGTAACGACAACACTCCCTTTTTTTCTTTCTTTTTTTTTAAGCTTCTGCGCCATCTCTCCCCACAAGAATACCCTTTTGGTCAGAAATGAGAGAGGGCTGAGATATTAGCTAGTTTATAAAAGAGTTAAGTGTCATCTTAGAGTTTAGTTTGTGAAGGGTGAGGAGAGAGCTGGTTAAGCATTAAATCCTAACCTAACCAGGCATTTTTTTAAGACTTAAAAAAAATATTTATTTATTAGAGCATGAGCAGGGGGAGGGACAGAGGGAGAAGCAGACTCCCCACTGAGCAGGGAGCTGGATGTGGGGCTAGATCCCAGGACTCTAGGATTGTGACCTGAGCTGAAGGCAGACACTTAACTGACTGAGCCACCAGGTGCCCCCAGGCAATTTTTTTTTTTTTAAGATTTATTTATTAATTTGAGGGATGCCTTCAGCTCAGGTCATGATTCCATGGTCCTGGCATCAAGTCCTGCATTGGGCTCCTTGCTCAGTGGGGAGCCTGCTTCTCCCTCTGCCTGCCTCAACCCCTGCTTGTGCTCTCTCTCTCTGACAAATAAAATCTTTAAAAAAAAGATTTAGTTATTAATTTGAGACAGTGAAAGTGTGAGCCAGGGGAGGAGCAGAGGGAGAGGGACAAGCAGAGTCCGTGCTGAATGGGAAGCGCAATGCAGGGCTCAAGCCCATGACCCCAAGATCATCACCTGAGCCAAAATCAAAGAGCCGGACACTCAACTGACTGAGCCACCAGGTGCCCCTAACCAGGCATTTGAAACCAGTTCGAGCCCTTGGTGCAGAGGAGTTAGATAGAGTTGACCCCTGAATAATGTGGGTGTTAGGGGACACCAACCCCCTGCACTGCCGAAAATTTGTTTATGACTTTTGACTCCCCAGAAACTTAACTACTAATAGCTTGCTGTTGACCAGAAGCCTTACTGATAACATAAACAGTTAACACATACTTTGTATGCTATTCTTGTTATATACTGTATTCTTATGGTATAGTAACCAAAGAAAAGAAAATATAAAAGAAATCCTAAGGGAGAGAAGATATATACCATTACTGAAAAATATCCCCACATAGGTGGACCTGCATAGTTGAAACCCATGTTGCTTAAGCATCAAACATACAGTTGTGTAATCGAGGCACGGACACACACCTTCAGTGCCATATAGTATAAATCCGCAATAGTGTTTATTAGGGGAGAACTTGGACAATAACTGGTTGTGAGTGAACTTGGAATTTTTATTCACAGAGAGGTATACTTACCACAGAGAGGTCCCATCTATACTCAGATGGGACCTGACTGGATTGGATGCCCTGGAGCCTGCCTTCCAGTAGAGGGGAACCCTGCCCTTTGTGGGTCTGCATATAGCACGGGGCAAGGGAACGTCTGTAGGACTGTCTTAACGGTGGAAAGTTTCTGAATGAGGATGTGGCCTTGTTAGAGAAGGGGGAGCTTCCAGCTCTGTGGCTGCTATCAGTCATCCCTTGAGCTAAATCAGACCGGCTGCACCAGCGTAACTGTGCTACCAAAAGAAGGGAGGAGAAGGGCATCCAGGGTCTTCTGAATTGGATTCTCCTAAATTGCTGAGTGTTAGGATAGCCTGGAGATGTAGTTGGAGAACAGTGTCAGTGATCTTTGAAGAATCACTGAAAAAAGTTCCCAGAAGACTGGCCACAGGCAAATACCCTATTCAGGAGAGAGGATTGAAGTGGAGAGAAGAAGAAAATTAAGTGTTACATGAATATTAGCCTGGTGAGCTTGATGCCAGTTTTCCATGAATTTCTGTAGTAGAAGCTTGATCATTTGGTTGTGAACGGTTATAAAAGGAAGGGTAACTTCCGATGGCACCATGCATTCATGCAGCACAAATCATATGTAACTACCCTTAGAAAATGCCACAAGTCAACTCTTGTGATTTTTGCAAGAGATTTGATGAAGTATATCATAATTTCTTTCTTTGATGACAAGATAGGAAAATGCTCACTGAATTGGAGTATCCAAAAAAATGTTGATTAATGGGTTGATATCAATGAGTGAATGAAATAGAATGATCAGTCATTGGTATGATTATAAGGAGTAAATACTCTTTGCTTTGATTAAACTAGTGATTTCTGGTAACCCATTCAAACTATAATGTGCATGCCATTAATTATGTGCCAGATAAAGTTGTATTTGATTATGAGAATGAACAATTCCTAGCAGTCTCTGAATTTTAGGTTCTAAAGAACCTGAGAGATCAGTCATTATATACACTATATTTTGGGGTTTTGCTCATGTAGCTTCATCAGTATCTTACAATTTAAAATAATTAATCTAAGACTTTGTGGTATGCTTCTTCTACTCTCAGCTTTGCCATACCCCATATCTCTTTAGCACACGGCAAAAATTGGTATACTTCCAAAAACTGGGAGAAAAAAGAAAGTTACTATGTGCATTATTTTTAGCCTTACTGAAATGCTAATAGGTAATAATGACACAATTCTCTAATAGCACAAACTTAATTGCGTGCCTACTGTGCACCAGTCACTGAGCTTATCACTTTATTTGCATTATCAATCTTCATAATAACATTAGGAAGTGAATGCGTCTCGGTTTTCTCTGTTTTACCATGAAGCAAAGTGAAGCTCAGGGAAGTGTTACAGTTTCGAAGATCATGCCACTAACCAGGGACAGAACTGGGGTTGCAGAGCCGTTGGTGACGGAGCCAGAGCTCTTTCAGGTCTTGTGACTCTCATTTCTGTATTCTTGCTGCTGGATCCACATCCTGTTCGCCTTCATTAACGTTTCTCACGTCTTACTGCATTCTTGACTGTTGCCTTTCTCACTTCCACTCCTTTTGTCTCATTTATTAGCTCTCGGGGTCTCTTAACTTCTGGACCCATGGCCTCCAGTGCTGTCCCTTCTTTTATCCATCCTCTACCTGACGTTTGCAGAGTGCCTGCTGGGTGCCAAACACTGGGTTATACGCTTTGCATGTGTTACTTCATTGACTTCCTCTTGGGTCCCCTCATTCATCCAGAAAAGAGACCTCTGGTCAGATAGCAAGAGAATGTTTTAAACTGGGAGTGTTCAGTTTTTGGGTTTTTTTTTAAAGGCTCAAAATGAAGGCCTGAGTTCTTCTAAGTAAAAAGGCAGTAAGAGCCCTCTTGAAATTGTTGGATCTGTACTGCACCAGTCTGGTCTAATAGCTGCCTGCCTAGGCACCCAGCTCACGAAAAGCCCAGCCCTCCGGTGCCGCCGTGGGTCATAGCGCTCTCCATAGAGTTGTGCCAGTAGGGTGTGGATGCACACACTGGGCACTGCGTGTGCCTTGTCACATCCTCTCCCCCATCCCCATGTTCTGTCTTCCGGAACATTTCACTCTAATAGGGTGACTAGGGCCCCAGTTTGTCTCAGCATGAGTATACTGAGCCCCAGTCCCCTTTGGAAGTGGTCCGCTAGAATAGCCACTATGGAATAATGGCTCTGGCCAGAACCGGATGCAGGTGTCTTACAGCTCCTCAGGCTTCTTTTGGTGGTGTCTTGACTTTAAGGACTATTAGGTATGTGTTTGGCCAGCAGGTGAATGTCTTAGTAATACTTAATAGGAATCTGAATACCAAAAATACATCTTTATCCAGCATCTTGACCTTTAGTGAGTTGGATGCCTTGACTAGGAGTTAAAATACCAGAGCGATCCAGCTCCAACAATGTCCAGAAGAATTTTCTTGCCTTTTAACTGTAAATAGCTCAGCATCATTCCCCCCTGCACTCATTTTGAACTTTCTTCTTCTTCTTCTTCTTCTTCTTCTTCTTCTTCTTCTTCTTCTTCTTCTTCTTCTTCTTCTTTTCCTTTTTTAAAGAAAAGTGCATATGCACTTTCAGTTTAACAGATTGATCTGATTTTTGACAAGGGCTCTCTTTTCTAGATGAATAAGGGGACCCAGCAAGGAGTCAGTGGAACCACATAGGCAAAGCATGTAACTAGGTGCTTGGCACATAGTGTGGGTTATATTCATTTCTGATTGTAGGTATGACATGACCATAAGCTTAGTGGCTTAAACCACATAGATTTTTTTTTTTAACTGACAGTAATGGAGGTCAGAAGTCCTAAAATTAGGGTGTCAGCAGGGCTGTGTTCTTTTTGGAAGCTTTAGGGGAGAATCTGTTTCCTTGCCCTTTCCAGTTTCTGGAGGCTGCCTGCATTCCTTGGCTCATGGTCCTCTCTCCATGTTCAAAGCCAGCAGTGTAGCATTTTCAAATGTCTCTTTCTCTCTGACCTCTGCTTTTGTCCTCACGTCTCCTCTAACTCTGACTCTCCTGCTTCCCTCTTTTTATCAATTGTTTTTATTGAGATGAAATTCACCATTTTAACCGTTTTAAAGTAAACAATTCAGTGTCTGTTTTTTTTTAAGATTTTATTTATTCATTTGACAGAGACACAACGAGAGAGGGCACACAAGCAGGGGCAGTGGAAGAGGGAAAAGCAGGCTCTCCATGGAGTAGGGAGCCTGATTCGGGGCTCAATCCCAGGACCCCTGTGATCATGACCTGAGCTGAAGGCAGACACTTAATGACTGAGCCACCCTGGCACCCCTACAATTTAGTGGTTTTAATATATTCACAATTTTTGCCTCTATCACCACTGTCTTATATCAGAGCCACCTTCTTCTTATAAGGACTTCGGTGATTACATGGGGCCTACCCAGTAATCCAGGATAATCTTCCTAATCTCACGGTATTTAGCTTAATCCCATCTGCTAATTCCCATTTGCCATGTAAGGTAACATTCACAGGGCCTGGGCATTAGGATGTGGATATTTTTGTGGGGCTGTTATTCAGCCTACCATACGGGTACTTAGCAAAAGTTAGTGTCTCTTAAACTTTCCTTCTCAATTCAGATACACTAAGCTCTTGTACTACAACTTTCTAGAGTCTTCATCATCAGAATCCTCTGAGCATCAATGAAATACACTGTTCTCAGGAAATAAAACTACAATAGCTCTGGTAATAGCTACTGTTTATTGGGCACCCAGCATGCACTAGGTCAGTTAGGAGGGGATTTGGTTGCATTACCATTTAGCTTTTCATGAGGTTGAATTGCTCTGCCAGTATTCACCCTCATAATACCTTAAGTATGAAATTTAGCCTCACCACGCAAAGAGATGTAGTGTAATATAGCAGGCAATGACTTCTGACTCATCGTCCATGGACTGTACGTTTTCTTTGAATTGAGAGATCAAAGGAATTGCTAGTGTTTCTTACAGAACTAAAACATATCACATGACCCAGCATGTCCATTTCTAGCCACATACTGAAAAGCAGTGAAAGCCTATGTCCCTGCAAAGACTTGTGCTCGAATGTTCAGAGCAACATTATTCACAATAGCCCCCAAACAGAAATAGCCCAAATGGCCATCAGCTGGTGATTGGATAAACCAGTTGTGGCATATCCAAATAACAGAATACTACTCAGCAGTTCAAGAGAAACAGACTGCTCATGATAATGTGAGTGAATCTCAAAATACGGTAGTAGGTTAGAGAAACCAAACACAAAAGCTATATAATGAACGTGTGAATGTCCTTGACACCACTGGACTGTACAGTTAAAAATGGTTAAATAACAAATTCCTTAGTATGTATGTTTTACCACAGTTTTTTAAAAAGCTAGATAATGTAATGATTCTCTTCATATGAAATTCTGGAAAAGGCAAAACCATAGTGACAGAGAGCATACCGAGTTGGTGTCAGAGGCCAGGTTCAGGGAGGGGTAGACTATCCCAGGGCATGAGGGAGCATTTTAGGGTGACAGAAATGTTCTGCATCTTGACTGTAATGATGGTCCTGCAGCTGTATACGTTTGCCAAAACTGATTGAATTAATACACCTAAAGGTGAGTTTTATTGTTTATAAATTATGGTTCAGTACACCTGGTAAGAAGGAGGAAAAAGTGGCTAGGAATTTGATGGAGTTAAAAAAAATTTCTGTCTCCTAGTAAATTGTTAGGGGATTTGTCTTTCTGTTTTATAAAGCTTGTGTACCAGGTCATAAACAATAAGATTGAGGGGAACGCATTGCCTTTTCGTCTCTCATTGGGTTACACGAACATGTTTAGTAACTGTGAACAGTACCTAATACGTTTAGGGTCCACAGAGTTACTTGAAAGTTTCCTTAATGAGAACGTTACCAACAGAGGTAGAGGAAGGACGACTGTGTGCTGTTTTCTACAATCTGTTTTGAATTGAGTTTTGCCTACTTGCCACCCAGAGGGGTGATTCAGTTGAGATATTTCATTGCACCTTTGATAATCAACTTCATTTTGGTATAAAAATTTTTGAATAACAGGTTGGTAAAACATTTTGAATAACATAAGGTTGGTGAAAACATCTGTATCTTTTCCCGTTGATCTCCCCAGGTCTGGTCAAATTCTGTAACTTCTTAAAAATTTTATTTTATTTTTTATTTTTTTAAGGATTTTGTTTATTTGACAGAGAGCAAGAGAAAGCATGAGCGAGGAGGAGAAGGAGAGGGAGAAGCAGGATCCCTGAGAGTAGGAAGCCCGATGCAGGACTGGATCTCATGTCCTGAGTTGAAGGCAGATGCTTAACTGATTGAGCCACCGAGGGGCCCCTGTACTTTTTTTTTTTTTTAAGACCTTATTAATCTCCCTGGGTTTTTTTTTTTTTTTTTTTTTTTTTTTAAAGATTTTATTTATTTATTAGAGAGAGAGAGAGAGACTGAGAATGAGAGGGGAGAAGGTCAAAGGGAGAAGCAGACTTCCCGCAGAGCCGGGAGTCCGATATGGGACTCGATCCCAGTACTCCGGGATCATGACCTGAGCCGAAGGCAGTCGCCCAACCAACTGAGCCACCCAGGCGCCCCATCCCTGGGGTTTTTGACCTTAATATCATCTCCTCTTTCTCAAAAGCTGTTTTCTCCTTTGGTCTTTGGGAATATTACACTCTAGTGATTGTCTCCCAACTGCAGGTATGATTTCATTATCTCTTTGGCTCATGTATCTCTGTCCTTAGGTCCCCTATGGGAACACAGCTGATTGCCCCATTTTCTTTGGGCTTGTCCCTGATGGTTTCTTACCCTTTCCTGTGATTAATCTCTTCTGGCACATCTCAAAGCTCTTGTCCCAAGTTCTCCATCAACTTTGTCTTTTGCTTCCAGACATATTCCCCTGTCTTCCATGTCCTCTCTCATTCAGGGCTTTTCCATGCCCTTGAGACACTGCTCTTCTTTCCCCCTCAGGTTGAAAACCTGAAGCTCAGCTACCCCCTCCCTCGCCGCCGCCATGTCCTCTATTCATTTGCTGTTTGGATATTTTCTGTTTTCTCTGGGCTGTCTCCCTTCCTTTCAGCCTTTTTGATACCACTTTAATCTGCATCTTTACTGTCAGAGGTCACATGGCAGCTCCCATTCTCCAGTGAAAGCTGCTGGTCAGCATGACAGAGGAGGTTTGACAATTTGGGGAGCCCTTTGTCCATGGTGTCAGAACCCTAGTAAATGACCGATAGGTTCTGGAGCTTGACTCTGCTCTAACAGTCCATCTCTTGGGATGCTTTGGAAAAACTCAATGTTAACTTTTGTGTGTCCAGTATCCCCTTTGCTGCCACACCCTCTGATTTTTTTAATGACAGACAGCTTTTCCTTCTCTCGTGAGTATATGCCCATGTTTCCTGTGTGCCCTGCAGAGTCCTCGGTTTCCTTTGGGATAACTTAAGGTTTGCTGCCGTTGTGCTCTCTCTGAGCTGTTTCTAATTTCTCCCCTGACACTATAGTGCCTTAATATTCCAACTGAAAACCAAAGCTGAAGCAGCTGACGTTGGAGATTTTCATGTACTTCATTCCTATTAATCACCAACTATGTGGGTCTGTTTTTATCCCTTTTGTATTTCCCTCTCTAATTTTACTTAGGAGATAGTAAGATTTTTTTTTTTTTTTTTTTCATAAATTCTCCCAATGACCTGCCTTTTTTGACAGCATTTGTAGAGGTTTCTTTGTAGGCTTGGTTGCAGAGTTGAAGGAATGTGGGAAAATTTTATTAATAAGAGAAGACCCATGAGAAGTGCAAGTTATATTATCCTGCACTGGTTCTTCCCAAAGGGGATGGCTGGCCACAGCCTGTATAAGATAGTCATGCTTAATTTTTTTCCAATTATTTTGCCGGTGAAAGATGTGCTTTAGAAGTGGAAAGCTGATCGATTACTTCAGTGAATAGGCTATTTTAAGGTATTATATTTCAGTTATTTTTTTTACCGCAAAAATTTAATAAACATGAAGTCAGAGGCCTGGAAATACCGATTTTTCTGAATCACAATATGATGCTGTGTTTATTTACTTTCCCTTTTATCTTTGGGCATTCTAGAGGGGTGTTTGATGCTTCCCTCAAAATGGCTGGCTTCTACGGATTGTACACGTGGCTGACTCATACCATATTTGGCATCAATATTGTCTTCATACCATCAGGTAACAATAGCATCATAACTTCCACTGTCTGCTGTTTAAGGAAACTTAAGTCATTTTCCGTACACGGGGATGTCATCTTCCTCAAACTTAAAATACTAAAATTTGAAATCTAATCTAGTCCAGAATAGGAGCAGAAGTATGATTTGTAATGTGTATTGATGCTGGATTCCCAGTAGCTCGAACGATACCCAGCACTTAGAAAGCAATGCGTAAGTATTTGTTAAACGAGTGAATGTCCTAGCACTTAGCACAACACCTAGTGCATACTTGGCACTCAGTGAATGTTTGAATTGAACTGATTGGCAAGGAGCAATGAGTTGGTCAAATAGCTTTGTCCCATGAAGGATACTGTCCGAGGGAGAAGACAAATATATCCGAGGGCACATAAGCTGTCTCCACATCCCTTAGGATCTATTCTGATAATTCCTGCATTCCCTAAGCACCAAGATGGTTCAAAACCACCCTTTTTCCTCTACATTATCTCTGCTTCTCTCCTTCCACTTTTCCTTCCTTTATTACTGTGGCTGCTTGTCTTCCCAAATATATCTGCCTTCCACATTTACCCTCCACCACCAGTTTTTCCCCTTTGGTCCACACTCCCTTTCTTCCTTTCTTCTTTGCATTCCCAAGTTCATTCACGTTCTTTCTACTTCACTGTCCTCTAAGCTCCCCTCTGATGTGCAAGCAGCCTGAGAGCACATGGTGGTTGTTTCACAATGACCTTGTGAGGCAGGCAGGGTCGGGGGATTCCTATTGTAGAAATGAGAAACCAGACATTTTCCAAGGTCACATACTTGGCTAGTGGTAGGACCAGAGCTAGACTTCACAGCTGCTTGACTCTTGGTCTGGGGGGAGCCAGATGAGAGAGAGTGAACATATTGCTCGGGATGGGGATGAGCTTAATGTAAGGTCTTTCAACCAGTGTTTTGTTTTTGTTTTTGCTTAAATTACATTTTATTTTTATTAGAAAGAAACAAGGTGAAGAATATACATTCATCCCTGAGGTTTAGAAACTAATTTCTAATTTGGCTTTGGACTAAGTATAAATTTTGACCAGTGCTTTACTGTTACATCATAGGACTGTATATTAACTAACCATTGATTCAAGATAACAACTGCGGGACATTAGAATTTTGTTGCTTAAGAGATTCATGAAGTAGACACATACTTTGCAGCATCAGCTTTTGAGATATATATCCGACCTTCATTTAACTAGTAAATTAGGACATTATCATGCACTTGAAATTTGGGTTTGTATTTGTTTAACTTGTTTTGGTGTAATTGTTTAAGTAGGAGGAGCTAGTACTTAGGTTCTGCTGTTTTGTTATCATTTTGATGGTGATGTCAAGTCGCTTTTCTTTTAATCTTAGCTTTAGCAGCAATCCTAGGAGCAGTGCCATTTCTGGGGACATACTGGGCAGCAGTACCTGCAGTTCTAGACCTGTGGCTTACACAAGGCTTAGGGTGCAAAGCCATCTTACTGTTGGTTTTTCATCTCTTGCCAACATACTTTGTAGATACTGCCATCTATTCGGACATATCAGGGTAAGTAGCCACAGAACTTCTCAAGTTGCTGGTGAGTCATATCCGGGGATTTATGTGGCCTCGTTAAAGAAGGGATGTTTTGTTTTCCCTTTTGGGGATGGGAAAAGGGACAGATGGTTGGATTTTTCAGTGAAGTAGTCTTTTGTGATCCCACTGATACAATCAGATTTTAATGTGATCTAGTTAATACTGTTTGTGATTTTGTTCACTAAGTATTTACAATATATGAGACCCTGTGTTAACACCAAATTGTGGATAATCTTCTGTTTTAATGATATTTAAGTTAGGAAAGAAATATTAGATGTACATAAAACATTTTAAGTACAGTAATGAGTGAGTGGTTATTTTTAGAACTTCTTTGCTTTTGGAGAAAACATTAAGTTGTAGGTCTGAGATTTTCCATGTGAAACCAAGTCTCATCAAGTTCATAATGTCTAATAAGCAGAGCTTTGTTTACTTAAGGTATTATAGTATGGTTCTAGGATGAGTACAGGTTAAATTTAAGACAGAATCCAAGCTTTGGCCATGTAATATAATAAATAAATAACGTTTTTATAGATTTTGGTATCTCTTTTAGAAACTCTATTAAGTAAATCAAGCCAGTTCTTACTTAGTCACATATACAGATTCACATTGCTTATTAGAATCTAGGATATAACCAAATGCTGAACTTTCATCAGTTTCTCAAATTCAGACTATGCCTACTGAAACTATTATAGTGGTTAATATATTAAATTTTTTTAAGTAAAATTCACCATCACCATAAGTGTAGACAAGGGCTCCATTCATAGAAAGTGTACCCTTCAGTTAATTGAAAATATACAGGGACAAATTATATGCCACTTTTTTTTCTCTAGTAAGTTGAAGTAGAAAACAAATGATCTATAACTACTCTGAAGCCCCAGAGTTCCAGCAAAAAGAAACAAGCAACTCCATACACAAGCCTTAGGCAAATTTTTATGTCTAAACTCAAGAGAGAAATTTAAAGACAAAAGGAGAATATCAGAATGTGGTTAATTGGTGCTTACCAGTTGAAATTTAAATAGAGTAGTTATATGACTTTATCATTAGATATTTTCATTTCTCTAAACTTTAAATTTTTATTGACATTTCTAGCTAGAATTTAAGATTTATATGTGATTTTATCTTAATAATAAAATACTGCCTTATTTAACCAGCATTAGGTGGGACACCTGGGTGGTTCAGTGGATTAAGCCTGTGCCTTCAGCTCAGGTCATGATCTCAGGGTCCTGGGATCGAGCCCCGCATCGGGCTCTCTGCTCAGCGGGGAGCCTGCTTCCCCTTCTCTCTCTGCCTGCCTCTCTGCCTACTTGTGATCTCTCTCTGTCAAATAAATAAAAAATAAAAAATAAAGAAAAATAAAAAACCAGCATTAGGAAATGAAAGATTTTGTGTAAATTGTTTGATTTTTTTAATAAATGAAGACTTTATTTAAAAGCCTCCACACTTTTTTTAAGCTTTAAGCATTTTTGATAGAAATTTTTTTCAGTGTATTATTTAGGGAAAAAGCTTACTTACATAGCATAATACATATGTGGAATATTGCCCTAAATTGTTTTTTTTTTTTTGAATGAAGAAGATAGATTATGAATATAATGTATTGGTTTCCTAAAGACTATCTCACCTTAAATCTTACTTTTTGAACTATAACATAGTGCAGAACATTGTTCCTGAGTTATTTACCCCTCAGTAAATTGTTCCAATTACCTGTGTTGGAAAACTAGAAATAGAACACACCTTCCTTCCCAGTCCCTCTTACGTTAGCGGTCATTTGTTACTGTTATCACTGTGCCGTGCTGCTGTAACCTCTTACTGTATTCGGGTTACGAAAGTGATCCTGCGATAAGCTGGAGGGCAATTATGACTCTCCTCTGAGATATAAATCTTGGGTTTTGTGACAGATAGTTTCCTCAAGATGCCCTTTATTATTTACCCTTGTTTAAAAGCTATTTTAGGATGTTGCCACAAGTCTAACCTATGAATAATATGAATGCTACTGTATTGCCTTATAAAAAGCCTAATTATATGAATTACACACTAAATTGTGCGGTTTAACTATTCGATGGAAGTAAACTGAACATGTGACTTATGTAACCAGTCCTCAGCCAAGACTAACCTAGGTCAGGCGGCCATGTAATGGGTGTAGGATATCTGTTTATAGTCTAACTTCACTCCCTCCATTGCTGGACCTTATAAAAAGGCAGATGTTATATGTGTTACGTAGGTAAGAAAATACTTGCATCTCAATATTATTACAACCGATGTTCAGTTATCTGCATTGAGGTAATCTCGAGAAAGCTGGTCATGCAACCAAAGCCCTGGTGAGTTAGGAATGAACATTGTGTTAGAGATGTGTTTCAGATTTGCTCCAAGGTTTATGTTTGTTAAAAGCCATGAGCTAATTTGTATGCTCTTTCTTCCAGAGGTGGGCATCCTTACTTGACAGGCTTGGCAGTAGCTGGCGGGGCATACTACTTAGGCCTGGAAGGAGCAATCATTGGGCCTATACTTCTCTGCATACTCGTGGTCGCTTCTAATATCTATAGTGCCATGCTGGTGAGCCCCACGAATTCAGTGCCCACGCCGAACCAGACCCCGTGGCCTGCTCAGACTCAGAGGTGAGTTAAAGTGGAATGACCATGAACTCTGTGTGTGAAAAGGAGCTATCTCGTGATTTATTTTTTTACGTGAACCGTCTGTCAGGAGACAGGTATTTCAGTGAGCACCCTCTGCTAAAGACTGTAGAAGACTCTTAAGTAAATAGAAACCATTTGTTTGTAGACGTTTGGGTTTCAGATACCAGGAATATTTAAAAACCAAATTGGGACAGAGTGGTTCATGTCATGAAAGACCAAAAATAAATAAAACATTTAAAAAAACACTTGGGGACATGGTGTACCAGATTAAAGGGGGTGCGGGTCAGGAAATAGGACAATCAAATGCAGTGCAGGAATCAGTGGATGGTCCTGGATTAGGTGTGGGGGGAATTGATAAAGAACATTTAGGGAACTGTTGGAGAAATCTGAATATGGGGTTTGTATTAAATAGTATTTTTATATCAATGTTAAATTTCCTAGGCATGATACTCATACCTTGGTTGTATAGCAGAATATCATTTAGGGGTAAGATGTCAAGATGTTTGCAACTTATTTTCAGTAGTTTAGCCAAAACTGATGGAGGGGGAAGTGGCTAAGAGCAACATACTAACAATTGGTGAGTCTAGGTGAATAACATATGGTTGTTAATTGGAGTAGTCTTTCAGTTTTTTGGTACGTTTATACTTTTTCAAAATAAAAAGTTGGAAAAAAAAATTTAATACACCAGTATGGAGTTATAACTTGTTATTCTGCAAGTATAGACAGTTCATAATTGCTGTCATCTGTTGGTCACCAATGGTTCATAAAGTAATTTATAATGTAATATGAATTATAATTAAAAAATTTTCCCTGATTATGTCAAAATTTTACAAAGCTTTTTATTGAGGTTTATCTTCCATGGGGCTGAGATGCACATCTGAAATATACAACTGGATGGATTTTTTCCAATACCTATACCCATGTAAGCATCCCCTATATTAAGGTATAGAGTATTTCCATTACTCTAAAAGGCTTCCCCATACACCTTCTCAGTCAGACCTTCTTTGCTAATCATCTGACCACTGTCACCTTACATTGGCTTTGCCTATCTTTGAACTTCACTTAATAGGAGTCCTATATATTAAGTACTCCTGAGTGAGGCCTCATCTGCTCAACATTGTGTCTGAGGCCTCCAGCCACATTGTTGCATATACCAGTCATCCTTTTATCATGCTGCCTAGTAGTCCAGTGCATGAGGATACCACAGTTCATTCATTGCAGTGTTGATGGACATTTGTGTACTTGCCAGTTTCTTTTATTTAGTTAGTTATTTTTAAGATTTTAATTACTTTTTTGCAAGAGGGAGAGAGAGCACAAGCAGAGGGAGGGACAGAGAGAAAAGCAGACTGCCTACTGAGCAGGGGGTCCAATGCAGAACTTGATCCCAGGACCCTGGGATCATGACCCAAGCCAGAGGCCAATGCTTAACGGATTGAGCCACCCAGGTGCCCCCTACTTGCCAGTTTCTTGTGGTACATGTCTTCTGGTGGACGTGAGTACTTAGTTTGAGTATATGCCAAGAAGTGGAATGGCTGGGGATATATCAGGTTTAACTTCAGTGGATACTACTCATTAAACAGTTTTTCCTTGTGATTGTACCAGAAATCACATGTTAACAACAGAAAGGTAAGATGGACTGGACTGTTAAGAATGAAAAAGTAAGGGGCACCTGGGTGACTCAGTGGGTTAAAGCCTCTACCTTCAGCTCAGGTCATGATCTCAGGGTCCTGGGATCGAGCCCCACACCAGGCTCTCTGCTCAGCAGGGAGCCTGCTTCTCCCTCTCTCTCTGCCTGCTTCTCTGCCTGCTTGTGATCTCTATGTCAAATAAATAAATAAAATCTTTAAAAAAAAAAAGAATGAAAAAATAAGTCTCAGAATAAAGAATTTTAACTTTTCAGAGACAATACTACATTGTCATTATTCTCTACTGGAAAATAATTTTTCCTCCCATTGGGTCTTCTGGTATAATCAAGGAGTCATTAACAAGTTGATTCTGAAAATGTATTAACTGAAGCTATTTTATGTTTTTCTTTAAAATTCTTTAGAAACATGGTTCTGCTTATTTTGTGTAAGTGTTGTGCTTTGTGAAGAAAGACATGGTCCTTTAACTCAGAAAGGTTGAATACAGTTTCTGCGTTAGACTCAACTGGTTAGAGGGCCATTTTAGCTAATGCAAGGCACTTAACTTGATGGCAGGGAAAAGTCTGTTTCCTTAAAAAGAATAAAAGGAGAGGCACTTAGGTAGTTTTAACAAAAGCTTCACCATTTTGAAGGTGGTGACCCTATGATTTCTGCCTTTGCCTCCTAAAGGCAAGTATGTGGGTACCTGAGAAACCAGTGAACAGTTACTTGAACGCAGTAAAGAGCACTTGATAACTGGATACCCTACTCCTAGGGGATCCATACAAGAAACCAAAAGAAAATTGGTTGATCAATCTTTGCTGTTATTTTAGGAAAAAACTTTTAATGATTCCAAGTTAGTAAAGCAGGAATTGGTTTTTAACTAATATGGTTTTTTAACTAATATGGTTTTTTTAAAACTAATATTAACTAATATTCCACAGGCAAATGACCCCTTTCCCTCTTCTCTGAAGGGGGAACTAACATTCTCTGAAGGTAGAATATTATTAATTAAGTGGCATGGGGACTAAAAATATCTGATATTTTTTAGTAATTTTAAAAAAAAGTCTTCATCTTTTTTCTCCTTAAAAGTTATGTATGCACGTAGGAGTCAAAAATTTCCACAAAGCTTATTGTGAAAACTATCCTTTGCTTTCCCCTTGTCTCTCGTTTTCTGCTCTGAGAGGAACAACTTTTTAAAAGTTTTTTAAGGTTTTTTTTGTTTGTTTGTTTTGTTTTTGTTTTTGTTTTTTTGTTTTTTTTTTTTGAGAGAGAGAAAACATGAGGGGGTGAGGAACAGAGGGAGAAGCAGACTCCCTGCTAAGTGGGGAGCCTGATGCTGGGTGTGATCCCAGGATCCTGGGATCATGACCTGAGCCAAAGGCAGCTGCTTAACTGATGGAGCCACCCAGGTGCCCCTGAGAGGAACCACTTTTTGACTCTAATTTGATTTTTACCTCCATTTCTTGAAATAGCATGTTTATTTCTTAGTTTTTTTCATGTATCAGAATTATCTATTTACTTCCCAGTTGGAAGGTGGGAAATTAGCTCTTTTACTACCCACCTCCCTCTGTTAAACTGTGATATTGGTTAGATCACTGTTTGGCACTTAAATTATTATGACTCTGTACATTATATTCCTATTTGAGCTTTCTTGCATATTCTGTCTGTATTTCCTTACTTTATATAACTTTTTGCTTTCCTTTGAGTTATAAAGATACCGTGTTTTGTTAGCTTTGTTTTGTGAGTCCGTGTAATTAGCCTTAAGCTGTGCACCAGGTGTTCACATCTACTCTTGCTCAGTATGCTCCGTTGTATCTAGTACACCACACAGTTTATCTTCCTGATGAAGTCTCTCTGGAATCTTCGGATCTGCTCCAGTGGATGCTGGCTGCCCTTTTGCCTGCTGTTTAGCTGTCATTTCCTCAGCTCTCCCCTGTGTTGGAATTCTCACTTCCTCTATAATTCCCCATATCATTTTCTTTCTTGATTTATTCCCTTTTTCTTGGAGCACAGCCTCCTATAGATTTTTGGGAAAGAATGCATGGGGAGTAAATTTTGGGGGGATGATGCATGCCTGAAGAGGCTTTTCCTAAAGTCATACTTAATCAATAGTTTGCCTGGGTAGTGAATTTTGTGTTTTTTTTTTTTTTTAAGATTTTATTTATTTATTTGAAAAAGAGAGAGAGAGCCCTTGAGCCTACGAACAGGAGAAAGGGCAGAGGGAGAGGGAGAAGCAGACGCCCTGCTGAGCAAGGACTTGATCTCAGGACCCTGGGATCATTACCTGAGCCGAAGGCAAATTCTTATCAACTAAGCCACTCAGGTGCCCCTGGGTGGAGAATTTTATGTTCAAAATTTTTACCTTTAGACTTTCTCTTCTTTGTCTTCTGGCTTTCATGCTTATTAAAAGTCTGAAGGTGTTCTGATTCCCAAGTCTTTGTAATTTAACTGAAAACCTATAGGATCTTTTTTATTTTACTTTTTTGTTGTTCTAATATTGTTTTTGTTCTAATTGATATTTGATAAGACCTTTAAATTCTGCAGTTCTAAAATTTTTCTTGAATTATTTAATTTGATTTTCTTCTCATCCTTTTAGAAACTTAGTTTGATACTGAGTCACATACACTGGTCATCTCATTTTCTTATCTCTGCTGTTTTTCCATTTCTGACTTTTTGCCTCTGTTTTCTGGGTGATTTCTTCAACTTTATTTTCCAAACACTCCAGAGATTTTTCTCTTTTTATCATATATTTTTTTCGGTCTGGTTTATCAGGGTGTTATTTATGTAAATAAAATCTACCTTGTTAGCATTTAGGTAGTTATTAGTTTTCTGTGATGCCTAACAAGTTACCACTGACTTAGTGGCTTTAAAAACGTGCATTTATTCTACCCAAGTTTGCGTGGGCTGGGAGTCCAGGCATAGTTTGGCGGGATCTTCTGCTTAGGTGTCAGCTGGAGCTGGGGTTTCCTCTGCGGAAACCCTTTTGTTGGCAGGATTCATTGGTCTTCAGTTGTGGAGCGGAGGCTGGCAGGTCCCGGAGGGGGCCCCTCTCTGTAGGCAGTTTAGTACCATGGATGTTAGCTTGCTCAAGGCCAGCAGGAGAGCCATTTTCTGATTTCTGTTTTCCACCACTCAGACCCTTTCTTAAAGGGCTTGCCTGACTAGGCTCGGTCCTCCCAGGATGCTCTCCTTTTGATTAATTTAAGGTCAATTGATTAAGGGCCTTGATTACATCTGCAAAATCCCTTCACCTTTGCCGTATTAACACAACATAATCGCAGTATCATTTAGCATATATATTTGGCAGTTGGTTCCCATTACGAGTGAGACATTCACTCAGGAGCTGTGGGTGGGTTATTGTGTGCGTTACCATGATAGAATCTGGCAGAGACATTGTCTTGTGCAATGCTCGGTGTCAGCATTTTTCGGTTCCCCTTTTGGACTGGGAAACCCCTCCGAGAAAGATCTTAATAATCTCCTGCCTAGAGTTTGGTGGCCCAGGGCCGGCATTCTGGGAGCCAAGAGAAGGAAAGGGACAGACAGTGTTTAAGTTGTAAGCATTCATACGCTCTCCCGGTGTCAGTGTCACTGTGTGCCCCCACCCTCATCTCTGCCTCTTGTCTCCTACTCCAGAGACTTTTTGTTTTACCTTCTCTCCTGGGGGAAAGACTCTTAATTTTCTGCCAATGACAGGGGCAGTTGCTTGGCCAGGTGGAGGTGGGTAAGGATGTTGAGCAGTGGAGTCGTACTGCTTTTTAAGTAGACTTCAAAGCAGTCCTGCATTTAGCCCCACCTTTACCCCACTTCCAGAGTTTGCTGTCACCAGTTCCTGAGCCCTCACGGGGATTTTACCAAAGAAATCAAATTGTTTCCTGGCATTTTCCACCATCGGCCTAGAATCAGCTTTTTAGGGTATGCTGGGTCACAGCAGTTGTCCCATCTGCCTTCCACCTTCTAGAACTTTCTGGCTCTTACCTTTTACATTCTCTCTCCCCACCCACCTTTCCAAGTAAGTTTATGCCTTCAAAAAAATACTTTCACTGGCATTTCAATGGAGTTTTGAGAAGGCCTGAAGGAAGCGTGTTCAGTACCTCACCCTTCAGTGGGAAGTCTAAATAAAGACAACCTTGGTGACGTTTATTGGGATGAAGTTCTGTGATAAAACTTTACATGTATTATTTTATTTGATCTGTCCAGTGTTTGCTGATAGGTTAGGAACTGTAGCTTTCCATGTTTTATAGATGAGAGAATCCAGGTGTAGAGAGGTTCCCTTCTCCGTAGCCACACAGCTAAAAAGCAGGCGAGCCAGTGCATTTCAACTAATGATCTTTCTTTTCCTTCCTGAACCATCCCCCTTCCCTTCCACAAGAGCAAACATTCTCCTGTAACACTCAGGGAGTGTTAGGCTCCACTTCCATGGGCCAGTTTGTGGTCATCCTTACTACTCCCCACCTTGTTCCCGTCCTCACCAAGTGCTGTGTGTTTTGCCTCATTTCTCTTCTTCCTCCAAATCTCCAGTGTCACGCCCCTGGCCTGAGCTGGGCCCAGCTGCCACATTTCTCACCTGGGCTGCTGCGGTCATCTTGTCTTCTAACTAGTCTCCCGCCCTCCTCTTATACAGTTCTCTCTCGTCCTTTCTCTGCACCGCAGCTCACATGTTCTCTTCAAAATGCAAGCATATCTGATCGTGATACCGGCTTACCAAAAATGGCCTCCTGTTGGCTCTAGGAGGAAGATCAAAATCCTTGACATGGTTTGCAAGACCCTACATGATCTAATCCTGAAACCTTTCCTCTTGCCGTCTGAGCTGCTGCCATATGGGCTATTTCTCCGGGCCTCAGACACACCAGGCTTGCTGCTGGGTGGTAGTAGAAGGTGGGCAGTTGCATTTCAGCAGGCAGACCTTCTATCTGCAGGTGCAGGCCCTGGTAGCCACAAGTACACATTTGCGAGACTGTTGCTATGAACTACCATCTGTCTTCAGGAAAAGCAAAGGAAAACCCTTCTGTGATTATCACTTGTTAATAGTGTTGTTGGCAGTATTTGATGGGGGTGATTGTCGTGGACACAACACAGCATAAGGGTCCCAACTGTTTTGGCCTTGATTCAGTAACCCAAGTGTATCACTTCCTCTGCTCTGTTTCAACGCTGGGGCTGTCTGGGAGGTGTGGGGAAGGGCAGAGACTCGCCTACTTTTGGGCAGGATATTCAGACTTGATTGATGTACTTAATTCACTCCTCCTAAAAATTGAGCAGCCATCTCTAAATATTAAAGGTCAGCAAAACCTGCAAGGAGCAAGTAGCAACATATCCCAGGAACTCCTCCAGGAATGTTGTTCTCCGTATTAAGGTTTTTCCCCTGCCCTTTGTCACATCTTGACAGTACAAAGGGTAACAACTGGAATGTGGTCCTTTAGACACTCTGCTTGATCTTTCACTAGGAGGAGTTATCAGGAGCTCACTTCTGTTTTTAAGAAGCATTCTTTTTAACCAGACTTTGAATATCTTTTATAATTTAATACCCAAAGTTAAATCAAAAACGAGTGTTCTGTTACAAAAGAAATTGTTTAGTAATTAACCTAAGGTTTCGCACATTCAACTTTATAGAGCAAGAAGTTTTCTTTTTTTTCTTTGTCTTTGCAAAATGAGATAGGAAGGTGTTCTTCAAAAACCTCACCCCTGCTGCAGACCTTAATGTTAACCTTCAGAATTACAGCTGGAGTCACTCTCCTCATCATGCCCCTTTGGACTAATGAGGGAGGAGAGGGAGCTGGAGGTAGGAAGTTTAAGTTGGCCCATCAGACTTCATGCCTGCTTTCTGTCTATATCTGCAGACTCTCTCTCTTTCTTTCTCTCTCTCTGCTGCCTGCCTTGTGTTTTATTTTGTAGCCATATTGAACTTGTTTTAGTTCCCTGAAGTCATTGTCATCTTTGCACACGTTTTACCTCTTTATAAAGAATACCGCACCGTCTCCAGGGAAGGCTTGTACTGTGGCCTATCCTCAGAGGTCTCTTCTTTTGAGAAGCATTGCCAGAACCCTCTGGGTTAGATGAGATGTGCCCGCCCTGTGGTCCCCTATTGGAGCTTAATATACATTGTAACTCTGGAGTTTTAGTTAATCGTTTTTCCCAGTAGTTGGTAAGCTTTCTGGAAGTAGGAACTAGGTCTCTTCTGTTTACTACTCTTTTACCATTCCTAGCATGGTACCCGGCACATACAAAATGCTCAGTAAACATTTGATGAATTAATAGATCAGTGAAACCAAGAACAGTTCAGATTAAAAGATTTTTGCAATATCACTTCGAGGCTGATTAAAGAGGATGGGACATAGTAAGCCTCAGCCTTAGAGCTGTATTCCAGATGTGTCGGAAAGGAAGGGATGTGTCTATTAGTGATGATATGCACTCTGTCACAAGATTGTGCACCTGTGTGCTATGCCAAGCCAACAGCGTTAAATTAGTCAGGTAAAAACTTTTTATTTTTAAATGTCCAAAGTTTATTCTGTATCTCTAGGAGGTAAGGAGTCAACAGCTCTTCAGCTATTAAATCAGAAAAAGTTTAAACGTTTATATAAACAAATTTTTAAAAATCTTAACCAAAAACTTTTGGGGAGGAAGATTCAGAATTCAAGGAGCTGGGAGTATAAATGAGAAATTACGCTGTACATTCCCCATCGCCATTAAAGGAACTGTAAAATGTTAGTAGCAGTCTCTGCCCCTCAACCACACGTAGTCCTGTTCTGCTTTCCTTGCTCTTTTTTTTTTTTTTAAGGTTTTATTTATTTATTTGATAGAGAGAGAGAGATCACAAGTAGGCAGAGAGGCAGGCAGAGAGAGAGGGGGAAGCAGGCTCCCCGCTGAGCAGAGAGCCTGATGTGGGGCTCAATCCCAGGACCCTGAGATCATGACCTGAGCCGAAGGCAGTCGTTCAACCAACTGAGCCACCCAGGCGCCCCTGCTTTCCTTGCTCTTAAATGAGAAATTCTACCACTGTAGTTCTTAGCATCTAATAATCCTTACGGTTTGGAAAAGAACACTGTATTTAGATGACTGAGGTAGGACATTTACCGTTTCTAAAAATGTTGTCAGTGCAGCTTTATCCCTTTGTTTCTTCCTATTCTAGAGAGGTCAGGATTTATGAGCCCTGCTGATTAGTGAGCTCAGTGCTTCTCCATGAGGACAGAAATCAATTATCTCTGTATCACTAGGTTAGGGAGTTTGTTTTTCCAGGAGATAGACGTTTGTTTAAGGTCAGAGTTACTTCTGGGGCGCCAGGGTGGCTCAGTTGGTTGAACAGCTGACTCTTGATTTTGACTCAGCTTGGGTCATGATCTCAGGGTGCTGGAATTGAGCCCCATGTGGGGCTCCGTGCTCAGCGAGGAGTCGGCTTCAGCATTCTCTCCTTCTCCCTCGCACCACCCCCTGCGCACGCAGTCGCTTTCTCTAAAATAAGTAAGTGAAAATCTTAAAAAAAAAAAAGGTAAGTGTTACTTCTGTAGCTTCCACACACACGCACATGCACTCACACCCTGCCATTGCTACTGTAAACATCTAGAGAAGGTAGAATGTTGAGTTGGAAAATCATTAGTGACTATTTTCTCAGCTTGCTTCACTTTGTTTTCCTTTTTCCTGGGTCCTTTTGGAGACTTTCTTGGCCTGCGGGCAGAATCGAATAGTGGGTGTGAATCTCAAGGTGACAGCTAAGCTTACTTGTCAACAGAAAGCAGTCACCAGGCCAGCCACAGTCTTAATCTCATTTCACGCATCTTTGCCCTGAGGCAGAAATTTTCATTCATAATTTAGAGGAACTGAATAGGGATTCAAACTTGCAGGTATTCTAGAAATGTGAAAAGATATCAAAGGATTTGAAACCTATTGTGTACTGGGAAATGCTTTTTAGTATTGGCCAGTTTTTGGTTTTGGGTTTTAAAGATTTTCCAGGGCTCCCACAGCTGGTAGCCAACTTTGCCTGTACACAAATTTAAGAACACACATTTAGGTGAGAGTGTGAAAAATAGATACATAAATAAATAGATAGACAGCTAGGGCAGTGGTTCTGGGTGGGGGGTATAAGTTTTGCTCCCCTCAGGAGATATTTGGCAATGTCTAGAGACATTCTCATTGTCACAACTCCAGCAATTAGAGGCAGGTATACTGCCTATCATACTCATGATAAGGTAAATACCTTACCATGCTCAAAAATGTCGATGGTACCGCCCTTGAGAAATCCTGATTTGTTATACAGATAGATAGTAGCACATATAAAACCTGGGAGTATATAAGTCTCCATCTGAGGGGATTTCTTTCAGAATGTACAATTATTTAAAGAAACAAAATTCATTCCATTTCTTTCTCCTGTCAGCATATATTCAACATGGTGGGTTTGGCCATATCACACATATGCCCTTTCAAAGCCATAGCCAGGAAGCTTATCCACTTATCCATTCCTCAGAGCTATTCCTTTGGAGGTAGAGCTGTGCTGGTTGGAGGCGGGCTTCAGAGGTCCAGAGGCTAGGGCCCCCCGCCCCCCCCCCCCCCCCCCGCCAGGGGGGCAGCCTTGAGATAACACAGTGTTCTTGAAGGTAATCTCTTTTCTGTAACTTTTTACTTCTGTAACTTTCTACCTGTGCCCTCTTGATTCTGAAGTACTTCTGACATTGGGCTAAAGGGTTAGTCTTTCTTTTACCTCTGTTCCACCCAGCTAGCCCACCTCATAGTGTGATGCGAAAATTGAGAAGACAACGGAATAAGGCAGAAGGGGCAAGACAGGTGGAGTGAGTGCGGAATTGCACCTGACACACAGATTATTTACTTTATGAAGTTTTAGATGATTTGTACTTAAGGACAACTTTTGTCACCTTTTGTATCTACAGCTGAGTTGTTTTCTGAATTTTTGGAATACTTTCCTTATATTCCACTTTAGGTCTGTTCATAATGAAAAAGTTGAGTCATCTGTGTACAGTAACCCACACTTGGTTATAGGTATGAAAATAAAATGGGCTTTATTTGACTGATAAAAAAATTTAAGAAGATACCACATAGTATAGTGATGTGGCTGCAATATAACTTGAAGACTTTAGAATTGTTTTGAAAAATGCAAACTCTTTTTCTGAGTTCCTAGTTAGTGACATTGCTGTAAAGGAGCAAAGTAACTTCTGTCTGAAAGGATAATAGATGTGTGCTTTGTCTTTTTATCATTTAAGATAGATTTGACTGTATATAAACAGAAAAAGAGCCCCCCCAAACTAAAAAAAATCCCATCCTCAACAGAACTCAAAATAACAGTGACTTAAATAAGCTAGAAGTTTATTTCTCAGGCAAACGAAGCCAGAGGTAGGCAGTCGAGGGCTCGTATGACTGTTCCATAAACATTCATGCCCAGTCTCCCTACATCCTGTTTTTCCAGCTTAGTCTGAGGTCTTTTTGTGTAAGATGGGATCTTGAGCTCATCATCAGTAAACTCTGACCTGGCCACCACAGATACAGACCAGACCGGGTCACATCCTCGTAGCTCGGGCATGTGAAGGATGTAGCAGAGGCGAGTTAGCTATCACAGTGCTCAGGTAGGCACCACAGATATGCAGCAGACCCCCTCCATCCAGGCCAGATACTACTTGGTCACATGGTTGGTCATACGTGGTTTCATGGAAGTCTGGGGAGATCGTCTTGGATGGGAGACAATGGACCCAGCAAAAAAAAAAAAAAGGAGTTCTTACTACCAAAGACTGAGAGACAATAGCAGACTTTGAAACAATACTTGGTGAAAGTATTAGCAATATATAGTAACTATATGACCTTCTCAAAGCTCTCAGGTTATAAAAAATAAAATGTTCTTTGGCAATTAATTATTGGTTGGACACTGTTTTTGCTTTTCTTTTTTTTAAAGTATTTCTTTGGCTTTATCCACCTCTACCCCACCCTTTTCCAAAAGCAGAACTAATCATTCTCTCTTTCCTTCTTACAGGACTTTCCATGATATTTCTGATGATCTGAAACCTTCAGTAGACTGACATGGTTTGTACCACAGCGATTTGTGTAGGAGGTTCAGTCTTGATAGTGAGTTCAGCTCAGCTGTGGCCTTCTGTCCTTTCATCTGTGCCTAGCAAGCAGAGCCCAGGAAAGAAGCAGAACGCTCCTGGCCTTCCATACAGAATGCTTGGACAAGAGAGAACTTGCTGTGGGTTGCTTTGCCTTTTAAAGCGCAGCTTTAGAGCTCAGAATTGTGGTTTGCTCACTTACCTGTTGCTAAGATGGCTTGAAAATTTTCAATTTATACACTGGTACCATGGCTCGAAATTTCCCACTCTGGTTATCTGTAGTATTAGAATATGTATTTATAAAGGTATTTTAAGAGTCCTGAACTACCTGCTGTTAAAAGTATTTACAGTATTTATTTTTCTCCTGGTTTAAGAAATCTGTTCTTAAACATTTTTATGACCGTCACTTTTTAATGAAGAGGGTTTTTCACTTTTGAATATATAGTTGCTTGAGCAGGAAAAGGGGGTCTTCTACCCTTCTACCTACTCCCCTCTGGAAGTGTAAGGCAGAGTGGCTTATTAGAAGGTCAGCTAGGTGTGTGTTGCAACCACAGGAGACACAGAAAAACAAGCTCTTCCTCCCTTTCTCCTCCCTCCATCTGCCATTATGCTATTGCCAAATTCTTAAAACTTGGTTGACCACTTTGAAGTAACACACTTACCAAGCTGCTGTTAAAGGTAACAATATGACAGAATTCATGTTGTGGTTCAGTTTTTCCAAATGCTTTAAGTGAAAAATCTCAGGAGTAGCAGTTCTGAGTTGTTAAATGTATCCCTGTGTACTCATTTGGAATTCTGCCAGTTAGTTACTTATTAGCAGTAGAATGTTGCATTTAGGTAGTGTTTTTCCATCACTTAGCACAGTGCCTTGCACATGAGACTCTAGATGAAGTCGTGTTGAAGTAGGACTTTTTAAGTCCCCCAGACATCACAGTAACCAGCACAGTGCTTTGCGTTTTACAAAGTCATTTTGCGCACATTCTTTCCTAGTCACTTCCCGGCAGCTTTCATACAGCTTTATGTTTTTTATAACACTTTCATACAGATGAGAAAACTAAGGTTCAGAAACATTTAGTAAGATTTTTACCTCAAACCTTTCTGACTTCGCAGTCTGCAAACTCTGCTCTGCTGTAGCATTTCTTCCCATACCTTCTGCAGTTTTCCCAGTGCTTGTCCTAGTTAGTGACAGGCTGGGACGAGAACCCAGCTCTTCGCTTGGTGTCCTTCCCACTGTAGAAAACGATCATGGGGTTCTTTCTCCATCCCCAGGGGAATATGGAGGAGAAAGTGTTCCTGAATACTAAGACTTCCCTTTAGAAAACAGAAATCATTTTTTTTTCCTGAATCATCTTCTCAAGGAGAAGCATAGTCAGTGATAATTAGCTTAAATTCATTCCGATATTACTCAAGAAATTAACTCCCTGTAGGAAAGAGGCTACTGTGAGGGTTTTGACTATACAATAAATTACATGCAGATCTCTTGTTTTTACTCTTCTTCTACAATTATAATCTGATATTACACCAAGTGTTCATTTGGCCACCAACGGACTCTTTTTTTTCTTTAGTCAGTTGTTCAGTCATTCGTTCAGTAACACATTCACTGAGAGTTGGCCCTCTGGTTTCCATGCCAACGGCTATACAGGGTGCCGTAGGGGATAACTCCTGCGAAGGCCTTCTCCCACTGTAAATCTTAGCCAGATCATGTGCTTGCTAAAAATTATGAATTTTGTAGTGAAAGGGTTAAAAAAGAAATCAGGCTTGTTTTTGTTAATTGTATACTGGTAAGTTTATAGCTATAATTGGCACATATTCATAAGAGGCAAGTATTACACACAGTAAGTTTAGTGTGCATATACAAATTATGTTCCTCCAAAGTGTTTTTAACTGTATAAAGTGATACTGCAAAAAACTAAACTCCAGCTAATGTATGGCTGTTGCTGGTCATAATTATTAGTATAAATACCAGGTTCTTAGGAACTTGGAGCCCTAAGAGAATAGTTTGGAGCTCCCAAAATGGGCAGTGATGTAATATCACCTAAAAAATAAGTCCTACACACGGTCCTCATCAGTAGACTGGAATTGCCCTGATGTTCCAGCAACTGCAGAAGGACTCCCAACAGCCAGCCAGCTGGGGGAAAAGCCCTCGACCAGAGAAGCCTATCGCCTCAGACAATGAGAGGCTTTACAGAATTTTCACAGGGCACAGAGCTCATGTGGTATGAAAAGCGAGGAGTTTCAAGCTCAGGTCTCACAATGGCTGCCCCCAGATTCTCAGGATTTGTCCCAGAAAGAGTATGTTTCCCTAAGAACAGATAGTGCATGGATAAAGTAGCTTCAGTAAAAACAGATACCGAAAGCCTATCACAAGGTCTTACATTTTTATAGCTTTATTAAAGATTAGTTTTAAGTTCATATTCACTATTTCAGTTGTAAACTGAATGGGGGAATGGGAAAAGATAAGTCTCCACACAGATGTGCTCCTCTCTCTTCTGAGAATAAGGTGTAGCATTTTTAGCATAAACTCCATGTCCTATAAATCCTTCTTCAGTTTCAAAATTCCTTTCACATTCTCTGTTCCTGGAAGTGATCTATCACACTGCCTGAGATACAGGTCTTATTTATCTTTAAACTTGTGAGGATTCCTAACACTCTCTTCCATTAGAGGTTGTTAGCTGGCAGAATTTTCCTATGACTTGTGAAACTGGTGTAGATTGACTCTTGACAAGGAGAGAATTACCCAGGAAGTGTTCGGAAGACATGCTGTATTGAAACAAACTGAGAGCCTTTGGAAATAGCAGCTGTTTATTTCAGCTAAAGGGCTTGCAGATGAGGTCCTCTGGCTAACCTTGGTCTTAAATTCCCATTGTGACCCTACTCCTACCCCTAGTTCCCACACTGCTTGTATCTAGTGCTTCAGAATATGTCACTACTGGGCAAGAAGTACTCAGAAATTCAGGCCATGAATAGTTAGAGCAAAAAAAAAAAAAAAGTAGGTGAGCTATCCAGGGCTCTCAACCTCAGGGTTTATAGGAAAAACCCCTTGAGAACTTCCCTTACTCTAGTCCTGACTGGCAGTTTCCTATAGGGGTATTTGTAAGGGTATTATAGGGACCCTTATAAGAGTATTATACTAGGCATTTCATACTGGAGATAGCCTCTGGCAATATACTTCCAAGTGTTAGTTCCAGCTGAGAACAACTTTTTTTTTTTTAAGTAGTTTTTGTCCTTACACATTTACCATCAAAATATATTCATTTCACTAATTTATTAAGGACCTGCAAAAAATGTGCTAACCTGAAACCACTGGGCAATTATTTTTTTTCCAATAGTTTAAAAATAATCAAGAGAATTGTAAATTAAGATGATCTGTCTACTAGTCATAGAAATTCTGTGCTAGAATGGGCCTTGTATAATTAGGCAGTCCTGTCATTTTGTAGGGGAGAAAACAAATCCATAGGTTCTGAATAGAACAGAATTCTGAATAGAATACAGTTCTTCTTTTTTTTTTTTTTTCTTAGCCCATTGTTCTGCATCTCTTCCCTTTCCCTAATAGTTGAGCAGCTTTTGGAAAGATGTGTTCCTTATAGCAGTAGTTCCAAGGGATGTTATTAGATGTTATAAGAGACAAAAGTGTGCATGATGGGAGGGGACTCTATGGTTAGTTAAAATTGAGGAATGCTGAGTTTGTTTCCTTTCTGTAGAACTTCGAAGAGTCTTTAAAGTGTGCTGTTATATATTGTGAATTTATGAGGGGACAAATTGTGTTTACTACACATATTTGACCTGAAACTGCACCCCCCGATCCTTTTAGCAGAGCTTCCCCAAGGATTACTGGTCCTTTGGGAAACATGGCTCTCGAGGAAGTTTACAGCTCTTTTAGGAGACATCCTTAATGAAATTCTGAATGGTAAATCTATTACCATAGTACCACATAAACTATAACAAATCTCAAAGTTTAGTGAGATACCAGAAAGAAAATCTATTTGCCATTCAGAGCTATACGTAAAGTATAGAGATTCTTTTCCACCTATGGTGTGTAAAATCAGTATTTGTGTTTAGTTTTGCAAGTTTTTCAAGGATCTGGTAATGTGCAAATACAGTGGTGATATATTGATATTACATTTTGATAATGCTTTTGTATGTCACTTTATAGTTTTCAGGCTGCTTTCGTAACAACCCTGTTACGAAAGTTAAGTATTATTGAATGAGGCACTGGAGGCTTAGAAAGGTTTTTTTTGTGATTTTTTTTCCCTTTAAGTTTATACCACAAAATGACGGAGCCAGAATTCAGTGGCAGAACTTCTGACTCCAAGTCCAGAGTTCTTTACTCCATACCTGGTTTCTTATTTTTCTTCTGGCTTTATACCTTAACAATGAAAGGTGTGGAAATAAATCTTAAAGTAACATCACTTTGGCTTATTACCAAATTCTATTTCTTTTTTATTGCAGTGACCTAGAAGGTGTACCTCTCACTATAGCTGTCCCAAAGAAAACCTTTCTTCTGTCTTTTGCAGTGCCACTTGTTTGGGTGACTGCAGTATATTTCAAATATCATTTGATTCGGAACCAAGCTTGGATATATAGTTGTAATTGCTTATGTAACTTCTGGAAAAGATATCCTCTGCATTCTCAGGCAAGAGATGGTTTGAAAGCAAAAATGTTGGTTCAAATATGACAGTACATATTCTTTATTCTCACACAGATGCTACTTCTTAGCTTTAACTTGCTTTGACGAACTTCTAATGTAACCTCTTTGTAAATGTGAAATATTTATATTTTGAAATAAAATTACTAGTGTTGAATGAATCAGATGGTAAACCTAGTCTCGTTTCTGTGGAGAAATTTGATCTTCAGTGGGGTGAGACTTTCATGAATACATCCATCTGTCTCCTAGGCCTTATCTATTTTCCTATGGCACCAATGCCTACCCTGAATTTTTATGTAATGTGGGCAGCTTACCTAAGAGATTATGTGTCTAGAGAGTGGATGTGGGCACCTGAGAAAGGTGAAAAGGTCCAAGGCTGAAGTGGGAGCCCTCAGTGCAGAGGGGAAGGTGGCCTTGTGGTAAACAAGGAAGTGGTAAGGTAAGTGGCTGGGAAGTAAGAATCCGAGGAAGAGAAAGTTGGTTAAAGGAACTACACTACATTTTGAATGAAGAAAACAGGCCCACATTTATGGCTATCTTCAATAGCAAAGTTATCTGTGCAGCTCTGGCAGAAGGAGCTGAAGCCCTAAGTGGGAGTACCGTGAAACATATTTCAGCAGTGCTTGGGAAAGAGCCTCTGACACCTGGAGTTGGTGATATTCAGCCCTTCAATCTGACATGGATGGAGAAATCATCCTGGCAAAAGTGAAAGGGTGAACTCGCCAGTCTCAGATTCTTTTCTACTCTCTGCTGGTTGCTTACTGGCGGATTCGTTAGTCACAAGTGTTCCTCCATGCTTCTCAGTCTATTGCTTAAGCTGAGGACTCCCTCACAGGGGTTTCTGACAACTGCCTCTTGGCTTTGCTTTTGGAACTCCAGGGGAAAGGGGTGTTCAGCTCTCCCTCCCATCTGATCATGTTCGGGCTCACCGATTCCTTTAAGTGAGTTTAGTCAGAAATATACACTAGTGATCTTTTCAGTCAATAAACAGCCTTTAGGAAACTGCTCTGTGCTAAGTAATTCTGAAAAGTAGTTTTAGGGGCCCCTGGGTGGCTCAGTGGGTTAGGAAATTGACTCTTGATTTCAGCTCAGGACTTGATCTTAGGGTCATGAGTTCAAGCCCCCCTTGGGCTCCGTGTGGGGTGTGGAGCCTACTTAAGAAAAAAAAAAAAAGATTTAGAAAAAAAAAGATTTTAAATGTGATAGTGTTGAACAGTAGGTGAAGCTTTTCCATATGCTCTAGTTAATTTCCTTTTGAAGAGTAATTTTGAACAGTAGCCTGAAAGGTACCCAAATCACTGCCCCCTTGCCAAGTACACAGGTACTCCTTAAGGCTGCATTATCAAATGTTTCATTCTCAATCCAGCCCAAATTGTGAGAGAGGGTCAGAAGAGGAGCCAGGGGGAAGTGGGACCTTCTGGAAAGCTCCAGAAAGACGCTTTACCGGTAAAATTCCCGTCTCGGGGTAAAAGACTCTTCCTACAGACTTGACTGTGATTCTGCTCCACCGGTTAGCTCAGCTTCTAGAAATCCTTGTGGGAATTCGGAGTTAAGACGAGTCACCTACCAGAAGGACGAAAAGCTTTGCTAGAGATAGTTGTCCTTGTCCCGGTAAGAGACCACATAACCGCAGGAGGCCCGCAGGTGTCTGGTTTGATCCCTCCTGGCGGGGGCGAGTCAGAGCAGGACAACCCTAGCCGGGCTGCAAGGCCGACCCGAGACCCGAGCGCGTGGGGGCGTGGCTGTCCCGGGGGCGGGGCCCGGCTGGGGGCGGGGCCTCGGCGGCGCGGTTGCATTGCCGCCGCCGCGGCGTGTTGGCTGGCGGGCTGCAGGCCCGCAGTGGCGCGGCGTCCCGGCTGCGCGACGGGCTCAGGGCTATGGCCGCCTCTTCGGGCCCGGCTGGCGTTGGCGGCGCCGGCCCGTCCGGCTTCGCCTTCGACTCGGGACTGGAGATCAAAACTCGTTCGGTGGAGCAGACGCTGCTCCCGCTGGTCTCTCAGGTAAAGTAGCGCCCAGCGCGGCCCCCAGTCTCTCGCCGCGATGGCCGCGGCCGCTCGCACGGCCCGGGGTCCGGTCGGGCCCGGCGGGCGGCAGCCGCTGCCCCGCATTCCGCGGCAGGACTGCGGCGTCGGGTCGGGTCGGGCGGCCCGTCTGAGGCGTGGGCACCGGCCTCGGCTGCGGCTGCGGCTGCGGCGTTGGGCTGACCATCCGAAATCCGGCGGCGAGGCCGAGCGGGCTGCGCGGCAGGGGAGGCGGAGGGGCGGGGAGCCCCGTGCGGACCCGAGAGCCCGGCAGGCAGGTGCGCCGCCGGGCCTGCCCCGCGCGACCCGCCTCGGGCTGCGGCTCCGGCGGCCCCCAGCCCCGCGAGGGGCCCCGCGCGGGCTCCCCGGAGGCGGAGAGGACCCTGCGGGGGCCCACACGTTTGCATCCCCAGTCCACACCCCGCCTGCTGGCCGCTCCGGCTGGGGCGTTCCTGCCGGCCTCCAAGTCCAGCGTGCTCTCCCCGAGGCCTTTGTCCCTGTCCCCCGCGCGTGTCGGCTCGCTGGGCGCCCATTCACCCCGGGCCACCCTGCCTGCCCCTGTCCCTGAACCTGCCGCTCACTTCAGGCGGCTTTTGTGTGGCTTGGGAAGAGTGCAGCGAAGCGCTGTCTGAGAGTTAATCCGGATACGCATCTTTTTGCCAAATCCCATCTGGGATGTATGCTTTATTGTATTTGTTGGTCATAACAGAAGTCTGGAATCAGCTAATTGACGCGCCGAGTTTTAGAGAAGTTTTTGTTACTGTGAGCCGAGTTATACGCAGCCCGAGGGCTAGAATTCCTCACCTCGATCTGCTGTAGTGTGCCAAGCACTGTGGGGAGTGAAGAATTCTGTGCCTTCAGGAGAGCGTTGGCGATGTGTGACTCACAACTAGATTGTAATGTCTTGATGACTCACGCTAGTATTGCCAAGACTCTAGAGGTAGAAGGAATCTTAAAGGTTATCTGACTCTAAATTAAAAAATTCTTTCTTACAGCATCCTTACACCTGGTCACCAGTCTCCTGCTTAAACATGTTCAGTGATGGGGAGCCTATAGCTGTTCCATAGAATTTTATTTTATTATCTTAAAAAGATTTTATTTATTTATTTGACACAGAGAGATCACAAGCAGGCAGAGAGGCAGGCAGAGGGAGTTGGGGAAGCAGGCTCAGGGGCTGATCCCAGGACCCTGAGATCATGACCTGAGCGGAAACAGACGCTTTAACCCACTGAGCCACCCAGGTGCCCCTGTTCTGTAGAATTCTAAATGCTGTCTCTTCTCCATCCCATCCCTGCAAATATTGAAAATAGCAGTCACACATGTCCCTAGATTCCTGTTATGCTGATTAAATAAACAGCCCCCCCTTTTTTTTAAGCCCGTGCTCACTTTAGCTTGGTTAACAGAACAGTGAATGAATACACCTGACACACCTCCCCCCTCTTCCCTTCCATGTCTGATGGAGGCACTGACCAGCGAGAAGGAGTGCTAGGATCAGTTAATAATCCTCCTCTCCCCAAAAGAATGCCACCATTACCACCAATACAACCACAATCCAAAATGAGAAATACTGGAGTAGTTTTAAGAGTGATAAGGGATGGGGTGCCTGGGTGGCTCAGTGGGTTAAAGCTTCTGCCTTTTGGCTCAGATCATGATCTCAGGGTCCTAGGATCGACCCCGGCATCGGACTCTATGTTCAGCAGGGAGCCTGCTTCCCCCTCTTTCTCTCTGCCTGCCTCTCTGCCTACTCGTGATCCCTCTCTCTGTTAAATAAATAAATAAAATCTTTAAAAAAAAAAAAAAGAGTGATAAGGGAGTGGCGGAGTTCAACTTGACAGTATTTTATCCATTTATTTAATAATACGTGTGTTGCTTACTATATGTTAGGCCATGGTTTAAGCACTTTATAAATATTAACTCCTTGAATTCTTATAACAATCCTATGAGATAGATATGTGTTTATTCTCATTACATGGAAGAGGAAACTGAGGAATAGTGAGTTTAAGTAACTTATCCTGGGACTTTGAACTGTAAATGTCAAATTGGCATTTGAACCCAGGCATCCTGGTCCCAGATTCTGTGCTCTTAGTTACACCATATGCTGTGTTCTCTCTGGAGATTAGAAGCAGTGATGAGGTCAGCTGGTAGTAGGTACAGAGAAGGGAGCCCACAATGGAAAAACAAGGTGGAAAGTAGTTGTAATCTGGAGAAATGGTAACTTTTCACAATATCAGTGCTAAAAATGTATCAGTCTTAGAGCTCTGCATTGTGTAATTGTGGGATAAAAGAGGGTGGAGTGGAGGAGGAAATGTGTGAATCTGTGAATCGTGTGAATTGTTGCTGAGAGTTAACTAGAGGTCAGTGTTAAAAGGGGAAAATGCCAGTTTTTTTTTTTCTTGTTAAAGATTCATTCAGGGTCATAGCTGAGGTTCTGCATCCCACATGTTATGTATCCACAGCTATATCTTTAGCACAATACCATAACTGACATTCCTAATGATTGACTGTACTCAACAAGTAACACTTGACTTTGCTTAAAATCAAGAAATGAGTAAAGCATGGCCAGAATACTGTTAACAAAGCAGGAAAGTGTGGAGTACAATTTAGAGTAATTTTTAAGTTTCAGTGACTATTAGCTGATTAAAACTTCAGCTTTCTAGAAAATTCATATCCAGAAGTCTCATTTTTTAAGGATGCTGCATTATTATCCAACTCATGTTTCACTATTTTATCCACAAGAATATTTTAAGTAAGCATTTATTGTGTACTTACTAGCTGCTCCTTGAGGGACTTGTAGTCAAATTGGGAGACAGGACAGATGAAGATTAACACGTGCCGTGCCGAGTGTCAAATGAATAACGTCAATAGTAGGTGCTTTAAGAGCTCAGGCATGGATGAGTCAGGAACAATGCCATAGAGGAGACGGGGTCTTGAGGTGAGCAAGTAAGACTAGCATCGTGAAATTTAGTGAGTTTTAAGCAGGTATCATCTAACCTCTTCTGACTCTACAAGTAAAAAGTTCTGGGTTACTGGCCTTATTGTAGGAATGCATGGTTGAGTTAATATTAGACAACTGTGTATTATTTTCTGCATTCACATATTAAAAAAGATACATGTTCTTATCAGTAGATGCAGAAGCAGCATTCGATTAAATCCAAATTATAACCATGATAAAAACACTTAGCAAAGTAGTAATAAAAGAAAACTTCCTTAACCTGATAAAGAATGTCTGCAGAAAACCTACAGTTAACAATCTAGCAGCAAGTCAAATTTAAAACAAACATTTCCTGGGGCACCCGGGTGGCTCAGTTTGTTGTCAAATTGACTCTTGACATCTGAGTCTCGATTTTGGCTCAAGTCATAGTCTTGGGGTCTTGGGATCAAGCCCCAAGTTGGGCCATGTTCAGCAGGAGGTCTGCTTGAACTTCACTCTCTTCCTCTCCCCCTCGACCCCACGCTCTCTTGTGTTCCTGCTCTCTCTCAAATAAATCTTAAACAAAACAAAACAAAACATTTCTTTTAAAACCAGAAATAAGAGAGGGGATGTGTGCTATTGCGGCTTTTACTCAACGTTGTACTGGAAATCCTAACCAGTGCAATGAGACAAGAAGTGAAAGGTGTAAAGAGAGAAGAAAATATCAAAACTTTTGAGAGTCTACAGATAAATCTTAAAAACTAGGAGGTTTATTAAATTCACTGAATGTAGGAAAATAAAGTCAACTGCATTTTTCTACATTAATTTAAAAAAGTAATTCTAAAAAAATGAATTAGAATAAAAATGACAGCAAAAAATGAGATTCTTAGGAGTATATACATAGCACAAGAGATGCCAACCTTTGTGAAAAGAATTTTTTTAATTTTTATGTTTTTTTAACATTTTTATTTTTGAGTAATCTCTATACCCTACTTGGGGCCCAACTCACAACCCTGAGATCAAGAGTCTCATGTTCCACACACTGAGCCAGCCAGGCCCCCCAAGAATTTAAAAAAATTTTTGAAGGCCACAGTAGATCTGGATAAATGGAGTGAAGTACTGTGTTTATTGAGCCAATCTACTGGCTCGATTGACTCAATATTATAGACACATCAATTTTCCCTATTAGTCTATAAATTTAATACAATTCCAATGAAAACTTTGACAGTATTTTTGGGTAGAATTTGATAAAAAGTAATTATAGTTTCATATAATTAAAGAGCAAAGAGCCAAGAATAGCCAAAAGAGAAAGTGGGAAGCTTTCAAAGCATTCTAAAACAATCATAATTAAGGCAATAGACCAGTGAAAGGGAACAGAGAACAGAGATCCACATATAAATGAAAACTTGATAAATCACAGAATTGGCACTGCTGGTCAGAGGGTGGGGAAAGGAAAAACTTTTTAAAATGGGGCTAAAACAATTGTTATCTAATAGTAACACATGGAATTGGATCCCTGTTTCACAGGATATACAAAAATCAATTCCAGATAGATTAAGGATATCAATATGAAAGTGAAAATGTGTGACACTTTTAGGAAAAAAACAATTGGGCAATATCTTCACCACTTCATGGTGGGAAGTGATTTTTTTAATATACCAGAAGTAAAAATTCTGAACAAGGATTGATAAATCTGATTCTATAAGAATGAAGAACATCTGTTGGTCAAAATTGAAAGAATAAGCCATAAAGTGGGAGAATATGATTGCAAAACACGTCACCAATAAATGATTGGTAGTACCCAGAATAAATAAAGGGCTGCAGTGAATCAAGAATAAAGATTACCTATTAAAGATTGGTAAAAATAGTCATCTCGTGGAAGAGGAAACAGATGGCTAAAAGAAATGTAAAAGATATTCAATTTTATCAGAAATCAGTGGAGTACAAATTAAAACCACAGTGAGAACAAGTGTTGGTGAGGAATGTGGATCCAATGGGAATGTCAACAGTAAACCACTTTGGAAAGCAGTTTGAGGGGCGCCTGGGTGGCTCAGTGGGTTAAAGCCTCTGCCTTTGGCTCAGGTCATGATCCCAGGACCCTGGGATGAGCCCTGCATCGGGCTCTCTGCTCAGCAAGGAGCCTGCTTCCCCCTCTCTCTGCTTGCTTCTCTGCTTACTTGTGATCTCTCTGTCTGTCAAATAAATAAATAAAATCTTAAAAAAAAAAAAAGAAAGAAAGAAAGCAGTTTGATGTAATCTAAAGTTGAAGGTGTGTATTACCCATGGCCTAGCAATTCTACTCCAAAACCCATACCCTCTAGAGAAAGTCCTGCATGTGCGTTAGAGACATAAATTGAAATGTTTATTTATTTATTTTTTTTACTTCTAATGTCCCCATACTGGAAACTACCAAAATCTACTTAAATGTCTTTTAACAGTAGGATACTTAAATAAATTGTGTTATGTTTATACAGTGAGATACTGGGCAGCAGTGAAATGAATGAACCACAGCTATAATTATCAGCATGGTTGTGTCTCAAAAACATAATGTTGAGTGAAAAAAAATTAAAGGCTCCAAGGCAGGCAAAATGAAACCATATATCATTTAGGGTTATAACATCTGTGCAGTAATAATGAAGTGATGAGCACAAAATCAGGACAGTGGTTTCTTTTGGGGAGAGGGAGGTAAGTGATGTGGAAAGGTAGGGGCCCACAGAGCCTTTGGGTTGTCAGAGGTAATGGTAATGTTCTCTTAAACTTGGTGCTGGGTGCGTATGTCTTCCATTTCTTTATGTTGCACATGTATATGTTATATATACTCATTTGTTATCTATTTTCTAATTCAGACAGTTGTTTAAAATGCCCTGGGTTAGGTCCCAAGCACATTTTCTGCACCTTCTTTAATAATCATTTTGTTCTAGGGGCACTTGGTTGGCTCAGTGAGTTAAGTGTCTGCCTTCAGCTCAGGTCATGATCCCAGGGTCCTGGGATTGAGCCCCGCATTGGGCTCCCTGCTCAGTGAGGAATCTGCTTCTTCCTGTGCCCTCCCTCCTGTTTATGCTCTTTCTCTCTCAAATAATTAAATAAAAATCTTAAAAAAAAAAAAAAAAAAAAAAAAGCCCAGCTAGGGGTGCCTGAGTGGTTCAGTGGGCTAAGCTTTGACCTTTGACTCAGGCCATGATCTCAAGGTCCTGGGATCAAGCCCCACCTCGGGCTCTTTGCTCAGTGGGGAATCTACTTCTCCCTCTCTCTCCTCTTTCTCTCTCAAATAAGAAAGTCTTTTTTAAAAAAGCCCAGCTTAAAAAAAAAAATCATCATCATTTTATTCTTCCTGTCAAAATGCCCACTCCCAGTCTCAAAATGTTTTTGTTCAAGGAAGGGAAGAGGGCTGTCTGCCACATACTCCACCCTAGTGCGGAATGTTATTCTACCACCCACTAGTCTTTTCCTGTCTGTGATAGATTTACTTCATTTACCATTGTACAGACCCTTCACATTTCTAAGGTAGCTCACCTTTTCTTTCCATTTCTCCCTGTACTGTCCTGTAGGCTTTTCAGGATCCTTGTCGCATTAATGGAGGATGAATAGAGAATGTATGGGGCTCTCTTTGCTGATTTGTGTATGTGAATTTATGTGTTTTTTTACTTGCAAACATAAAACGCATAAAGTAGTGAAAGTGCCTTTTTTTTCTGATTCTTTTAAAGCAACTCCCATGACTTGGTGTGTTTTCTTCCATACTGGTTTCTATAGCTGATTAGCTTTTTTTTTTTTTTTTTTTTTTTAATAGGCTCCATGTCCAATGTGGGGTTTGAACTCACCACCCTGAGATCAAGAGCTACATGCTTTACTGACTGAGTCAGCCAGTCATCTCTAATTTTTATATCTAATTATTTTGAGAACTCACTAATGAGTTAAGTCCTGAGACAAATTTTTCTGTATCAGGCTGACTACCTTATTTTTTTATTAAGCCATTGTTCTTTTATCTCGGCCACTACCATTTTTTTTTTTCATCTTGATCTTTACTGGCTGTCTTGCTTCCCCACAAAATAAGTAAGTAAACTAAGAAAATCTATTTCAGTGAAGAGATTACTGTGAGCTGTTCTAGAAAATAAGAATAACAGCACGAACATGAGGAAAGAAGAGAGATTCTAGAAATGTAAACTGTAATATCAATTACATGTTTACTATATACCAGACAATATTCTAAATATGTTATTTAATTTACTAATATATTTTCTGCAATGAACTTGTGAAATGGGTACTACTGTTCCTGTTTTTACAGATGAGAACATGGAGTTACAGAAAGGTTAGAATACTTGCCACATTGTCACATGACAGAGCCAGAATTCAAACCCAGGCAAAATAAGCCAGAGTTCATTCATGCTCTTAACTGCTAGGATACACTTTGTTGGAGATTGGTACTTCTTGACACCCTTTGTTAGAAGGTATCAAATAAGCCCTAATTCTTATTCTTTTATTCCACAGCAGAATTCTTCAATGTATCAGATGCTCTTTCTCCCCCATGGGATGTGTTTCTGCCCTCTTTTTTTTTTTTCCAGGTCATTCAGACGTACTCTAGACTCTGGCGTCACGGCATCTTCAGGTTGTGACTCTCAATTTAATATGCTTCCTGTTTTTTGTAGAATAATAGCTAAAATTTTATTTGGCACATATAATTTACAAGGCACTCTCACCAACTGTCTTTGCCCTGATCTTTAGCATAATCCTGGGAGGAAAGAAGCAGTGTAGTTACTAACAGTGTAGGCAACTTACTGCCTTTGTGACGTTGGGCAAATTCTTTACCTCTTTAAATTTCAGGTCTTTATCGTAAGATGAGGGTAATAATAGTATTTGCCTCCTAGAGATATAAGCATTAAGTTAATTAATACGTGTAAAACACATAGAATAATGCCTGAGTAGTCAATGCTATTCTAGTCTTATTTTCCACATGACAAAAAAATTGAAGTTTGATCTCAATTTTGTAAAACTGTGTGTTTAGGTATGTATAAAACAGGACTGAGAAAAATTATGGCACAATGCTCATGAGGTAGTGTGATGATTAGTAATTTTTATTTCTTTAGTCTTTCCTATATACCCCCCCTTTTAAAAGATTTTATTGATTTATTTGACAGAGAGAGTGAGAGAACACAAGCAGGGGGAGCAGCAGAGGGAGAGAGAGAAGCAGGATCCCCACTAAGCAGGGAGCCCAATGTGGGGTTCAATCCCAGGACGCTGGGATCGTTACCTGAGCTGAAAGCAAAAGCATTACTGACTGAGCCACCCAGAGACCCCATTTCCCATTTTTTTAAAATAATCAAATGTATAACTTTTTGAACCTCCCTTTTAAAAAGTTTGAGAATAATTTAAGGATATATATTGACCTTTTAATAAGGAATTTTATGAATTGATTGGTTCCTGTATATGTCAGTTTCAAATGTATACCTGTATTGGATGAAACATTTTCTAGGCTGCTTTGAGTAAAAGGAAGACAGCCACACCTAATTACGCACTGGAGAGGATGCTTGTAATGAAACAAAAGGTGTGTTTCAGAACTGAACAATAGTTGGCATTTTAGTCTAATTGCTGATCTTTCTATACAATTAAAAATTTAAAGCTTTTGGTAATAAACGCAACTTAAACTTTTCACTCTCAAGTTTCTTAGTTGTTTGGATTAGTCAGTGGTGATTAAGTCTTATGTTCTTCAGGTGGTATATACAAAGAGTTCCTTAGAGTCTATCTGGTGTGAGGAAGGATTGAAGACTCCTAAGGACTACACACACACACACACACACACATGCACACAGAATAAACAAATTTAGTAAAGTTGCCGGAAAAAAAAATAACATGCAGAAAAAATAGTGTTTACATACACTAACAAAATATTTGTTTTGTTTTGGTTTTTAAAGATTTTATTTATTTACTTGACAGAGAGAGAGATCACAAGTAGGCAGAGAGGCAGGTAGAGAGAGAGGGGGAAGCAGGCTCCCTGCTGAGCAGAGAGCCTGATGTGGGGTTGATCCCAGGACCCTGAGATCATGACCTGTGCTGAAAGCAGAGGCTTTAACCCACTGAGCCACTCAGGCGCCCACAACAAAATATTTGAAAAAGAAATAAAACAATCCCTTTTACCACAGTATCAAAAATAATACTTAAAAATATGTTTGATCAAGGAGATGAAAGATCTGTACACTGAAAACTGTAAGACTTTGATAAAAGAAATTATAGAAGACACAAATAAATGGAAAGATAGCCCATGTTCATGGATCTGAAGAACTAATATTTTTTAAAAGTCCAGAACACCTAAAGCCATCTATAGATTCAGTGCAATCCCTACCATAATTCCAAAGACATTTTTTCCTCTACAGAAATAGAAAAACAATGCTAAAATTTGTACAGAAGCACAAAAGACTCCAACTAGCTAAAACAGTCTTGGGAAAGGAAAACAAATCTAGAGGCAACACACTTCCTGATTTCAAATTATACTACAAAGCTGTAGACATTAAATAGTATAGCGCCAACATAAAAGCAGACATGTAGTCAGTCCAATGAAACAGAATCAAGAGACCAGAAATAAACCCATACATATATGGTAAACTAATATGTGATAAGGGAGCCAAGAATAACCCATGGGGAAAGGATAGTTTCTTCAATAAGTGGTGTTGGAAAAACTCGATCATCGCATGCAAAAGAATGAAACTGGACCACTGTCTTACACCACTCACAAAATTAACTGGAAGTGGATCAATGACTTACATGTAAGACTTGAAACTGTAAAATTTCTAGGAGAAAAGAGGGAAAAATCTTGATGTTGGTCTTGGCAGTGATTTTTGGAGATGACAGCAGGAGTACAAGTAACAAAAGCAAAAATAAGCAAGTGGGACTACATCAAACTAAAAAGCTTCTGCACAGCAAAAGAAGCAATCAACAAAGCGAAAAGACAGCTTACAGAATGGAATAAATATTTGCAAACCATCTATCTGATAAGAGGTTCACATTAAAAATAGATATATAGGGAGCTTATACGACTCCATAGCAAGAAAAAAATCTGACTTAAAAATGGGCAGAGGAACTGAACATTTTTTTGTTTATTGCAGAACTGCTTTTTTTTTTTTAAGATTTTATTTATTTATTCATGAGAGAGAGAAAGAGAGAGAGAGGGAGAGGGAGAGGAGAAGCAGGCTCCTCGCTGAGCAAAGAGCCTGATGTGGGACTTGATCCCAGGACCCCGGATCACAACCTGACCCAAAGGCAGACACTTACCTGACTGAGCCACCCAGTGACCCCAGAACTGCTTTTAATAACAAAAACTGGAAGCAACCAAAATGCCTGTTAGTAAGGGAATGAATAAATTGTGACTGATTTGTATAAAATAAATATGTTAGATCTACATATATCAATGTAGATCTCAAGTTGATAAAATTTAACAACAACAAAAAAGCATATCTGGAAAGATACAGTATACTATTTATCTGATACATGTGGAATTCACTTCAAACCCTGCCTCAGGAGAGGGTGTGAAGGTAATGAAAGGTAATCCAATTTTATCTGTACATTTTAAAATCTGGAGCAAAACTAATAAAATCTGAACTTTTAAAAAAAAGATTTGTTAGAGTGCGAACAGGGTGGGGAAGGGGCAGAAGGAGAGGGAGAGAGAGTCTTAAGCAGACACTGCACTGCCTAACACAGGGCTTGATCTCATGACCCTGAGATCACAACCTGAGCCAAAAGTAGGAGTCAGATGCTTAACCAACTGTGCCATCCAGGCACGCCTGAACAGACTTTTTTTGAAAGAAGACACACAAATGGTCAATAGGTTTACAGAGATATGCTCAACATCACTAATCATTAAGGAAATTAGGTCAAAACCACAATGATATATCATCTCACACTTCTTAGAATTGGATGTTATCAAAAAGACAAGAAAACAAGTATTGGTGAGGAGGTGGAGAATGGAAGCCTTGTGCGCTATTGATGGGAATGTAAATTGGCTCAGCCGCTATGGAAAACAGCATGAAGGTTCCACAAAAAATTAAGAATAGGACTACCATATGACTCAGCAATCCCACTTTTGGGTATATATCCCAAGGAAATGAAATCAGGATCCTGAAGAGATATTTGCACTCCCATGTTCATTGCAATATTATTCACAATATCCAAGATATGGAAACAACCTCAGTGTCCTATTGATGAATAGATGGATAAGATGTGGTATAAATATATGATGGAATATTATTCAGTCATGAGGAAGAAGGAAATCTTGTCATTTGCTATAACATGGACCTTGTACATGGAAGGCACTATGCTAAGTGAAATAAATCAGAGAAAGGAAATACCAAATGATCTCACTTATATGTGGAATCTACAAAAGCCAAACCCACAGAAACAATCCAGTGGTGGTTGTGAGGGGCTATGTGGTGGGGAAAATAGGGAGATGTTGGTCAAAGGGTACAAATTTCCAGTTATAAGAAGAGTCACTCCGAGGGATCTGGTGTACAACATGGTGACTATGTTAACAACTCTGTATTATGTACTTAAAATTTGCTAAAAGAGTAGATCTTAAATGTTCTTATCATCACCAAAAAAAAAAAAGTACATGGGGTGATAGAGGTGTTAACTAACTATTGTGGTCATCATTTGTAGTTTATTGTGGAATCATTTGCAATGTATATGTGCATCAGATCATCACGGTGTACACCTTAAACTTATACACTGTTATAGGTAAGGTATATATCAGTAAAAATAAAATACGATCTCAGAGTCAAATTGTCTGTAAATCTTGGCTTTACCTTTTAATAGCTATGAGACCTTAAATAAGCATCTTTTAATGTCAGTTGCCTTCTTTGTAAAAAGGGGGTAAATTTGTGCCTACATGCTAAGATTATTGTGAGGATTAAATTGTTTGTGCAAAAACACTTTTTTTGTGCCTGCCACGTAGAGACGTTAGTGTTATGCCAATGCGCCCTGTTTCTTCTACCCCAAATTTAAGGGTCATCTTTGACAATACCAATCTAATCCATCAAGCAATCCAGTTTATCTGTTTTCCTCTATCTTGACTATTGCTGCCTTATTTCAAACCAGCATTTAAAAAAAATTTTTTTTAAAGATTTTATTTATTTATTTGCCAGAGAGAGAGAGCACAAGCAGGGAGAGTGGGAGAGGGAGAAGAGCAGGGATCCCAATGCAGGACTGACCTGAGCCAAGGCAGATGCTTAACCAACTGAGCCACCCAGGCACCTGAAGCTGGCATTTTTTTTAAAAAGATTTTATTGATTTACTGATTTGAGAGAGAAAGAGTGTGAGAGTGTGAGCAGTGGGGAGAGAATCTCAAGCCAGCTGCATGCTGAGCATGGAGTCCAATGCAGGCCCTGATCTCATGACCTGAAACCATCAACTGAGCCAGAACCAAGAGTCAGATGCTGAACTGCTGACTCAGCCATCCACGTGCCCCAAGTTGGCATCATCTTTTACCTCGACTATTACAATGGTTTCCTAACTGGTCTCCCTCCTTCTATTTTTGCCACTTTATCAATCCACTCTTCCCCCAGAAGAGAGTATTCTTTAAAAAAAAATACATTTGAGATTGGGGAATTAGTTATTTACCGTTAGTTATTTACTGTGGCAAGGTAAATTACCTCAAACTTAATGGTTTAAAAACAACAATCATAAAAAAAAAACATTTATAATCTTAGATTCTGTGTGTCAGGAATTTGTGAGTGGCTTACCTGCCTGGGTTTAGGCTACTCACGTGTCTGTGAGCAGGGGGCCTCAGACTCCGGCCAGCTGTTGGTCAGAGGCCTCCCTCAGCTCTTTGTCATGTCAGACTGCCCCAGGCTGGTCAGGGGTCTTCGTGACATGGTAACCGGCTTCCCTTAGAACTCAGAGAAGGACTGAAACCAAAGTGTCTTGATGACCTGCCCTCAAAAGTAGCACACTGTCACTTCTGCTTTATTAGAAGTAATTCACTACGTTCAGCCCGCACTCAAGGACAGAGGAATGAGGCTCCACCTCTTGAAGGAGGAATAGCAAAGAATTTGTGGACTTATTTCAAAATCACCGCACTCCACACTCTGGCCATTTACTTGCTTCCCATTTGGAAACAAGCTCCACCCCAGTCCTCCTAAACTTTTCATCCCTCTACGGTACCAGCTGGAAATTCAAGATTTTGGCATCTGATTCAGATGCGGCTTTTTGTATGTGTAGTTCCTTAGGTATAGCTCCTTGAGTATAGTTCCTTTTGATCTGAAAACTTGTGAACTAAAGTGACAAATTATTTATTCCCAAACATACAACTTATAGTGGTAGGACAGGCGGAGAACAATCATCATGGACATTTTTGTTAAAGCAAGAACAACAGCCCCCGCCCCAAAACAAAACAAAACAAAACAAAACAGGAAAATAGGCATAGGATAGCTGCCATATACTTGTTTGAAAATGGGAAACCTAGGAACAGGAGTCACTGGTTCACAGTATTCTGAAACCCACCCAGACACGGGTTAGTATGACGAAGACCTGAGGTGTGGGAATGATTCTTCATGGCTCTTAGCACTCGGAGCCATCCTCACTCATGAGAGGTAGCCCAGGTTTGTAGCTGTATAGTTTCCCAGCCTGCTCCCTGTCTGTGGAAGCTTGGGGATTCAGAAGCCTCTCTTTATCTTGTACTGATCGATCTCCTTCAGTCCAAGCTGGTAGCATTCCTCCTGACATAATTATCTTTAAAATTTTGTGGGTCTCCTGTGGATCTTATTGGGCTCACTCAATTAGGCAAACCATACCCACAAATCTCTTTATGATAAAGCCCTGCTCTAACTTGGGCTTCTGCTGGGGCTCCTGAGGATAATACCTCTAAAAATTCTCAGGAGACCAGTTGTTTAAGTGAATGCATCTCTGGAGCACCACCTTGAATCTTCCTGAGATCTTAACGTAAGATTTTATAGTCACACTCTTAGCTTCGTCTTTAGGTCTTGCTTTCCCGACAGTGCCCTAGATTTTGTTTTTGCTTGGAAGCCATTCTTAATTTTAGCATCGTTTGCTTCCTGAAGAAGCAGGGAATTTTCAAATCCAGCAAGGCCTGCCTTCTTTTTTATTTCACAGTGTTTCTTTAGCTTCTGTCTCACAGCTTATATTTTACATTTTAAGCAAGAAACCAAGTGGCATCTTCAAAATCTGTCTTGAAATCTCCTTAGCTAGATCACCCAGTTAATTAGGTATATTCTCTAATTTACACATTCCTGAGGGTGATTTTTCTGCCACTACATAACAAAAGAGAATCTTCCAATAAGATTTTTCTCACTTTCCTTTAAAGCCTTCACCCATAGTTTCTCAGTGGTCACCATACTTCTACAAAGTTATTCAGCACTCTCTACCTTTTACTAACTCCTCAAAGTCCATTCAGCTTCCAACGTCTGATATCAAAGCCACTCCCACATTTTGGGTTTTGTTACAGCATTGCCCCTGTTCCAAATGCTATAACATTTATCAGTTATCTATTGATACATAACAAATTATCCCAAATTTAGTGCCTTAGAGCAATAAACATTTATCATCTCAGTTTCTGTGGGTCAAAAATTCTGGGATGGCTTACCTGGTAGTTCTGGATTCAGGTCTTTTGTGAGATTGAAATCCAGACGTTGGCTGGACCCACAGTAATCTGAAGGTTTGAGTAAGGCTGGAGAATTTGTTTCCATGTTCACTCTTCTTGCTGTAAGCAGGAGTCTTCAGTTCTTCACTATCTTTTGGCCAAAAGCCTCAGTTTATTCCCTTGTAGATCTCTCCATAGAGTTGCTTGAGTGTCCTCCAAGATAAGGTAGCTGGTTTTCTCCCACAGTGATTGATCTGAGATTGAGGAGGGGGCAGAGATGGAAGTTACAGTGTGTTCTATGACCTATTCTCAGAAGCATGCCATTGCTTCCACTTTATTCAGTAGAAGTGAGTCACTAAGTTCAGTTCATACTTAAGGGGAGAAAAATGAGGCTCTACCTCTAAAAAGAAGAAATATTGAAGAACTTGTGGACACAGTTAAAAATAACTACAGGGGCGCCTGCATGGCTCAGTGGGTTAAGCATTGAGCTCTTGGTTTCGGCTCAGGTCATGATCTCAGGGTCATGAGATGGAGCCCTGCAATGGGCTCTGCACTCAGTGCGGATTCTACTTGTCCCTCTCCTTCCCTCTCCTACCCCGCTGGCAAATCAATCAATCAATCTTAAAAAAAAAATCTCTACAGAAATTTTATCGCTTTCCTGCTTAGAAACCCTTCAGTGTTTTTCTAGCACACTTAGAATAAAATACAAACTCTTTACACCAATTCACAGCCTGTCATGACTGATCCCTGCCCACCTGCTGGGTATTGGTTTTATACTTGTCCTCTTGCCCCGGTTCTTTGACTGCTTTTGGCCTTACCTCATTCCTTGAAAAGAACAGGCCCCTCTGCTCTCTTCTCCCCATCCCCCCTACCCCTTCTCCCTTTCCTTATCCCTCTCCCGATCCCTCTCCCTTTTTCTCTCTGTCTCCTCACAGTTGTATCTTCTCCCTAGAATGCTTTGTCTCCTGATGTTTGCCCGCTTGACAACTTTATATCATTTAGATCTTAGTTTAAATTGCATTTCCTCATAGAAGGAAGATCAACTCATCTAACGTAGCTACACAAATACTTCCTACCATATCATTCCTATTTTAATATTTTACATAGCATTTACATTAATTTTTTGTTCTTGTTTACCTATTTGCTTGATTATCGTATCTCCCCTCTCTCCCATTTGAATGAGAGTTTGGGCCTTTCTTTTATGTTGCTTTTTCTTTATTGCCTAAAGTTTTATTTGGCATATGATAGGTGTGCAACAAATATGTTTTATATGATTGCATTATTGTTATCCCGATAGACTGTAAACTGAGTAGGGACAGGATTGTGTTAGTCTTATTCACTGATACATCTTCAGGACCTGGCATCTAGGAGATATTAAAAAATTTAAAAATAGGGGCGCCTGGGTGGCTCAGTGGGTTAAGCCTCTGGCTTCGGCTCGGGTCGTGGTCTCAGGGTCCTGGGATCGAGCCCCACATCGGGCTCTCTGCTCAGCAGGGAGCCCGCTTCCTCCTCTTTCTCTGCCTGCCTCTCTGCCTACTTGTGACCTCTCTCTGTGTCAAATAAATAAAATCGTGAAAAATTTAAAAATAATATTACAAGTGAGGAAATTTGGAGAGATTAAGTAAATCTCCCTAGGGCATTTCACTGGTGTGGCAGAACCGGGCTCAAACCCAGGCCTTCCTGATTCTCAATTAGTAATACTGTAACATATGACTGTAACATAGGAAGTGCCTGGCACATAGTTGTTGCTCAAAGAACCATTCCCTTCCTCTTATCTTAATTTTCTGTTCTGGTCTTTGTTAATGCACTTACGTAAATCATTTCATAGTTATATTCAGTGGACATGTACTATTTAGGATCTGTATTTTTCACATAACATTCTTTAAATACTTTCATATGTCAGTATAGTTCATGTACTAGTTCCCTAGGACATTTTGAAGATTTATATTTGTTTCAACAAGCTTAACTTGTCACCTTTTATATTTTATTTCAGGGCCTGGAATCAAGTGTTAAACCTTTTGGTATTTAATTTACTTTGGGTCTACAATAACACTTAGAGAAGTAAAACACGTAGATTACAATGGTCATTTTAAAATGTCTGGCTAATTCAGTAAGCATGTATGGCACACATATCATTTGCACAACCTATACACTGTGCTAGGCAATGGAGAGGAATGCAAGGGGAGCAAAGTGCTGTCCCTACTCCCATAGCAGCTCAACCATATTAGAGGAAACTAGATCTCTGGTATCCAGTAAGAACTAAGAACTGCTTTGGTTTTCTGTACAGTTTTTTTTTTTTTTTTTAATGTAATGATCCCACCTTTTCTACTTTTCTCTTGTCTTTAAATTTGTTGAACTATATGGAGGGCTTCTGAAACTATGTGTCCCAGGTAACTGCCATTAGGTAAACTTGGAATTGTTATTAATACATTGTCCTGAGGAGGGATGCAGGATGGATGCTTTGCTGGTTGTCTCGGTTGAAGCATTAAAGCTGTGAATTTAGTCTGTTAGGCCAAAGACTGTTGTAATGCTGGGCCTTGTCTAGTATGCTGGGCTTAATTTTCTAAGCCCTTGTGCTGTAGCTTAAAAAAATACTGAGATAAATTTTAATCAAGTTGCTTTCATCTTTTATTTTTAGATTACTACCCTTATTAATCATAAAGATAATACCAAAAAGTCTGATAAAACTCTGCAAGCAATTCAGCGTGTAGGACAAGCCGTCAACTTGGCAGTTGGAAGATTTGTTAAAGTAGGGGAAGCTATAGCCAATGAAAACTGGGATTTGAAAGAAGAAATAAATATTGCCTGTATTGAAGCTAAACAAGCAGGTATGTGATATTGATAATAATGCCTATTTATACCAGTTTTTTTAGTTTGGATATGATGGCAAATTACTGTCTTATTTTGAGTAAAGATGGGTGCCGTGTCTTAGCCCTGTGATTACAGATCCTTATGACATTAAAGGCCTGGATTATCTTCCAGGAATATTGAACTTCTCTTGGCTCAAATCCTAAATCTGACACATTGAATTCTTTCATTGGGTAGGGTAGTGTCTTCCATTCTTGCCATTAACCGTTGAAATGCCAGAGATATAGGAGAATGTGAGGCATGGACTCCGGCCTTGAGGAACATATTAGTCTAATTGCCACCATGTAGAAAATGGAAATAAAAATCCAAGTATATTCAGGATTATAAGTTTGAGCCCCACATTAGGTATAGAAATTACTTAAAAATAAAACCTTTAAAAAAATTAGCCTGTTCTTATACTCATAGCAGATAAATCATAGTGACTTCAAATTTTGTGATGTCCCACAATTCCCTATAGCTGGTGGCATGCAAGCCTGAGAGAACCTGGGGTGTTTTGATGGATACAAATAGTTCACCTTTGTTGAAGTATAATTTATCCATTTGTTTTTTCAGTAAAGATTTGCTGAGTACTGGCTGTATGCCAGGCTTTCTTCTAGGCCATAGGGATATAGCTCTGTACATATCAGTCAAATGTCTGCCCTCATGGAGCTTGCATTCTGGTGATAGAGACCATAAACAAATGAATGGATATATAATAGTTATTATATAATAGTTATTCATGAAAAAATAAAGCAAAGTAAGGGTTAAGAGATCAATGGAGGTATATTTTAGAGAGGTCGTGTTTTCCCAGTTTTGATGCTGTTGACATTTTGGGCTGGATAATTACTTGGTAATTTTTTGTTGGGGTGGGGCTGTCCTGTGTATTATAAAGTGTTTATCAGAATCCCTCGTTTCTACCTATTAGACGCCATTAGATTCCCCTCTTCCCCAACTGTGACACCAAAAATGTTTCCAAACATTGCCAAATGCCCTTCATGGGGTCAAAATGGCCTCCAGTTGAGAATTATTGAGGTAGGGGGTCAGGAAGCTGCTCTAAGGAAGTAACATTGGAGCAGAGTCTGCTCCATTGAGGGCCCCAGCTACATGCGTGAATATCTGGAAGAATGGCATTTGTGGCAAGGAGAAGAGTGAGAACAGGTATGACCTTCTAGAAGGGCAAAGACAGGAGCTTTGGACTGCGTTCCAAGTATGATAGGGGGCCTAATAGAAGGTTTTATGCAGGTTAGTGACATAATCTCATATTTTAAAAAAGTCACTGGTGGTGGTTCCTATTTGGAGAGTAGATATTAGGAGGCATAAGGGTGAAATTAGAGACCAATAAAAGGTTGTTGCAGGCGTTCCGGTGATGAATGATGGCGACTTAGATCAGGTCATCACATTTGAGGTGGTGAAAATCGGGTTGCATTTTTTTTTTTTTTTATCAAGGTAGAGCTAATACGACTTGCTGATAGTTTGGATGTAGGATGTGATGGAAAGAAGAGTCATGGATAACTCCAAGATTTGGAGTATGAACAGCTAAGGAAATGGTGGCCATTTACTGAGATGGGCAACCCTGAGGGAGGAGCAGGTGTGTTTGGAGGACATCCTAAGTGAGATAACGCCAAGTAAATATGGAGGGGCCAACCAGATCATACATGGTCCTGTATGTTATATGAGTGACTTCAGATATTATTCTATAGATGACAGATTGAAGAATTTTCAGCCAGATAAGAGACATAATTTTGTGTTAGAAATCTTTCTCATAGTATAGAAGAAATGAACAAGTGAGGGTTGATTAGAGAGAGTTGAGGATAAAGGCAGGAATATTAACATGGAAGCTTTTACAATAAACCAGACTAAGCCAAGGCAATGCCTTAGGGATAATAAAGAACCAGGAGAACACATGAAATATTCATTAAGGTGGTTAAATAGATAGGACTTGATGATTGGTTAAAAGCAGGGAGGATTCTCTGTTGACTCTTGAGTTTGTAGCCATTCACTGTGCTAGTGAATAGATTTTAAGTGGGGAAGAAAGGATGGTCTTATTCTATTCATAATTTATATTTTGCCTACATTTTAAATAGGATTTGAAAAGCTTACAATAAAAGATAACATGTTTAATAAATCCATTACAGTGGGAGATGAAAATAAATATACTCATTGTTACTCTAATTAAGCATGAAATTTATCTTTGTACTTCCAGGAAGGCAAGACACAAATGAGGGAAAGAAAGGGTTATATAATCCTCATTGTTTGTTGAAAGGAAACAAACCAGCTTGTCAAGTGGAGAGCAACTTCTTTCCTGGCACTAAATTGTTGTGTGGGCGCTTATACAGCAGACGTTACATAATGCAATGGACAATTCAACAGAAAAAGTAGAGGTGTTCTACATATTACTGTTTGTTTGTTTTTTTTATAGCAGCCCTTAATTAAGACAAGAGTAGGGGTTTTTGAATGAAAGGGCAAGCTGAGTCCTACTCACCTTATGGGCTTTGTAGGATGTCACTATGCTCAGTATAGGGTGAGAAAAGAGGACGTGGTCCACCGACCCACACTCCTGTAGACTGTGGTACTTGGAAGCCATCTGTTGTCATGAGCTCCACCTGTTGTCTCTTTTTGAAGTGCCCTTCCCCCTCTTGAGAACTACCTCTTCTGTCACTCTGGTAAGAGAATGAGAATGGCGCCTCCTGGAGCCATGTAGTATGGAAGCCTTATTTTCTCTTAACATGTACAAATTTCAGACTTAACTTGAGTCACTTCTGAAATGTTTCTAGCCCACTCAACCCATAGTGGTCAATTTCCCCTTTGGACAATTTTATACTTATTTGAGGGAAATAGTGTAAAGTAGTAATAAAGAACTAGGACTTTGGAGTCAGACTGTGTGGAGTTCAGTCCCAACTCTTCATTTGATAGCAATGTGATATTGGGCAAGCTATTAAACTTTTTTAAACATTTTCTCATCAATAAAATGGAGTAATGTTAGTGTTTATGGAAGTGTTTTTTTTCCCAAATGTGTTTATTTTTTCAGTGTTACAAGATTGTTCATGCACCACACCCAGTACTCCATGCAATACATGCCCTTCTAAATACCCACCACTCGCCCAAACCCCCACCCCCTCTACTCCAAAACCCTCAGTTTGTTGCTCAGAGTCCACAGTCTCTCCTGGTTCATTGCCCCCTCCGACTGCCTCCCATTCACCCTTCCCTTCCTTCTCACAATGCCCTCCATGATTTTCTTTATACTCCACACGTGAGACCATAAGATAATTGACTCTCTCTGCTTGACTTATTTCACTCCGCATAATCTCTTTTAGTCCCGTCCATGTTGATCCAAGTTGGGTATTCATCCTTTCTGGTGGAGGCATAATATTCCATTGTATAGATGTACCACTTCTTCCTTATCCACTCATCTGTTGAAGGGCATTTTGGTTCTTTCCACAGTTTGGCGATTGTGGCCATTGCTGCTATGAACATTGGGGTACATGTGGCCCTTCTTTGTACTGCATCTGCTTCTTTGGGGTAAATACCCAGTAGTGCAATTGCAGGGTCATAGGGTAGCTCTATTTTTAATTTCTTGAGGAATCTCCACAGTGTTTTCCAAAGTGGCTGCACCAACTTGCATCCCCACCAACAGTGGAGGAGGG